>VWZO01002758.1:0-183525 GCA_013396975.1 Bucco capensis | reverse complement strand
CCCCCCCCCCCCCCCCAACTTTTCTTTCAAAGGAATCATCCTTTTCCTCCCTTGGTCCCTGGCTTCTCCTCCAGTGTTTTATTCAGGCTATGGATGATCGTCTCCATACACTCCTTTTATGCTATGAAATGAATTGCTAATGCAACCCCTGCCGGGAGAAGCAGAGTCTGATCTTGTCCTAAATAGGCCTCTGTTTGCAGGGGATGATGTATAAATGTATAGACTGCATCATTATATATTCACTTGGTGGAACACAGGCCTCGAAAGAGGCCTCTGCTTATTGCATAAATGAATTCCTGGGGAGAGGAGATGCAACCAGCCTGAAGGTGCCTTGAAGTCCATTCCTGCTCCCCCTGGCATGGCTGCTCAGTGAAGCCCCACATCAAGCAAATGCATATTCATTGTGACAGGATCTGGAAAAGTGAGAGGTGACAAGCTCCTCACCTCTGCATGGCCATGGCCTCTGCAGGGGCTGCAGCACCATGGTCGTGCCAGATACGTGACCTCCTTGCCAAGGTGCCTTGCTGTGACCTTGCTGGCAGATGGGAAGACCTTTCCTGGAGCACTTACAGGAGCTGACACTTTTGCAGCTCTCTGGGCTGGGGGAAGTGTCCAGGTCTGGTGAAGGACCAGGGGTAGATTTAGGGCTCTGAATCCTGCAGATTGGGCTTCTGACAAATGGCTGAACTTGCTGGGGTGGATTCAGTGTTGATCTCCCATCTAGCAGCAAAATGCACTAACAGAGCTTGAGTAGGATGCAATCCAAAAATTCCTTTTAAATGCAATGGTAAGATTTCCCCTGAGCTGCTTATGGTTTTACATAAACTCTGAGAATAAGAGAGGCTGAATAGGAGGTAGGAGACCTTCTTCCAGCCCCTAGGTCTACCACAGTCATCCTGCCCAGTTGTGGTGCAGACCCAGAACTGCCCTACCAGTTGTCTCTTAACCCATAGCCAGCATGGCAGCGGAGACACTAGTGTCTGTGGGATGCTACTTGGAGGAGCACTGGACAGTTTACAGCTAGATCCTGCTATAGTGTTGGCTTGGGTTGTGTTATTTGGCACAAAATTAAAACCAAAAAACAACAAACCCAACCAACTAGGCTTTCCCTTGTTTCATTTTATTGTTTCTTTCTGGGCTAGACTCTGTTTTTTTCTCAGAAAAAACCCTTAACTGTCCTATTAAATCAAGTCTCCATAAGGCAACACATAGCACAGTGCCTGGGTGTAGTTTGTTGTTCTGTTACTATCAGGTCTTATCCATCAGCCTGGCTTCAGTTTCACCTGAGTTCACTCCCCAGCCTCTGTCCTCCTCCTCCTTCTCAGTATAGCCTGAGCATAGAATTTAGCTCCTGTAATCTGCTGCTTGTGTTTGCAGTAAAACCACTTGCTAATAGGCAAGGTTCATGCTATTTCGATTTGAGTTAGTCAGACTCCTGGGGCAAACAACCTTTTTTTCTTAATAGAAAAAAAAAAAAAAAGGCTGCCTATTTTAAAGTGTAAACAGAACCTGGTGTTTTATTAAATAAATGTGACAACTGCAACAATGTTTTGCAGATTACAGGAGAAGAAACTTAAGGGAAACATTTCCAGAACCTCAGCACTGTGTATTTTGCTGATGCTTAAATAAACTCTTGTTTGTTACTGCTGTTCTTTCTGTGGTGCTGTTAGATGCTACTTGAAAACCTTAAATACCTAGAAAATCCTTCTACTAGACAGCTATGTTCTTTTCTGCTTTCTAGTCTGCCCAGAAACCTCTCAAGTCCCTCAGTATCTTTGCACTCAGCAGAGAGATCCAGCTTTTACAACTCTTAACTTTTGCCTATGAGTCAGCAGCTCCCTGGACTCACATTAAGGACCCAAATGAACAGTGACACAATTGAGACCTTACGCCTGGGTCTGTACCATGCTGCTGCCACCAGCCAGGCAAAACCTAGCTTGACTCAGCCAGTGTAGTGACAGTGTGTTCAGTCCTGGTATATGAATAAAACCCCTGATCAGCTCAAGTCCCCTGGATCTCCTCATTATTGCAAGGGCAGGAAGAAAATTCTCCAGCTGGGAGGCATCTAACCACTCTTCAGCTAAGGTTTAATGTGAAATCAAATGAAGGCTATCTCACCACCTTAAAGCCATACATAAAGCAGAAAGACAACAAGATTGCAGTTATAAAGGCAGCTTTTCTGCAGAGAAAGCAATGCCTTTCCCAGCCAGTCCCTGGAGCTCATCCCACCCCTGCTTGCAATGCTAAATGCAAACCGTAGCTACCTGAAGCACCTCACTTTTATAGTGTCCCACCCTCCAGCAGCTTTCACACTGCTGCAGCCCTGCTAGCAACATGGGAAGGGGCTGACCCTTCCTTTGGCGGTGCCAGGGGGAACTCATGGCCACCAATCTAGAAAATGTGTAGTCCTTCCTGCCTGAGTCTCAAGCCTCCACTTTCCCACAGTGACTGACTTTAAATGGTGTGCAGTGAACAATTCTCTCTGAGCTACTTCCTTGATACATCAGTTCCTCATCACCAAGTAGTGTAAGAGAAAGAAGAAAGCAGCCTTGCTTTAATCCCTGGGTTATTCTGCTTTAAAGGAATTCCTGCTTTCTGTCTGGGCTCACAAAAAGCATCATGAAGTAAGTGTTCAGTAGCACGTACATCTCATGGAAGCTAAAGCCTCCTGCACTGAGGTCAGGGTGCTCCTGACCTTTACCAAGAGGTTTCTACCAAGCCCAAAGCTGGAGCAGGCACTTTGCAGGGCTGCTGGCACTGCTAACAGTGGGGAGAGCCAGGTGTGTGCACAGGAGCCCCATGGAGATGTGATGTGGTGTGGTGGCTTTAAACCTTCTGTGCACAGCCAGTCCATCTGGCTGATATGTGTGCACTCAATAATGACTGAGTGATAATCTCCCTGTGGAGCACATGGGAGAGGGAGTGGGATCAGGGCAGACCCCAAACTCTCCAGAGCTGCCCTTTGAAAGGTCAGGTATGTAGAAACAAGGGCTCAGCCTGAGCAGCAGATGTCAGCCTGCAGCATTTCTCTCTTAGACACACTGCTGCCAGCCATGAACCACATCTTCCTTTATTAAAGCATACTTAAATACTACACTTAGGGATGAATTAAAAAAAAACCTTATTAGGTGTGCAGCTGGATCTTAGCATGAAACAATCATTTGTACAGACACCATAAGTCTATAGATGGTGATAGAGAGGAGAAGGAATGGGAGACATGCAGAGTAACTGCAGAAACCTGGGTTTGTAAGTGACTTTCACTATCATGAATAGCTGTTTGACTCTCAGTCTTCTGAGTTCAGAAACAAATCTGACTGCAGGTATGTGTTTCAGGCAATGCCTTCTGAAGACTGGTACAGTCCATGTCTACAGTATTACATTTCCTTGGCATCCTCTATGCTGCCTTAGCTCATGGAGAAATCCAGCTGGCTCTTCAAGATCAGGTGCAGAAAGACTTTGCCTTCTCACTGTGGATGTTACTGGTTTTGGCCACATGGCTCTGTGGCCTCAAACCTGAGCTCAGGAGCACAGACTGTAGGTGAGATGAACATATGGAAGCTAAGAAGGCATTGCAGGGTTTCTACTGCCTGGTGTTGCCAAACCTGTACACTTGGGGCTGAGCATTCTCCTTGCCTGGTACTATTGATAAAAAGTCCAATTTCCCAGGTACCACCAGGAATGCAAATCTATGAAGATAGGTTTGGATACTGCGGTGTTGTCTAGTTAATCCTGTGACCCCATCATCCCCACCATGTAAAGCTCTCCTGTGGAGGGCACTGGTGTACTTTCCCACTGACCATCTCAAGCCTCATGCACACTGAGAATCTCTGGCTCTCTGGTGCTCACTCACCTCCTAGAGGGCTGTAGAATTTGTGTGCAAAACCTTAATGACTTTAAAGACAGGAAGTAGATGAGAAACGTGGCATAAAAGGCAGACTTCTTTGCCTTATAGTCTTCTTACCACTGTGTTCCCCTCTACTTGGCATCAGAGTCCCCTTCAACCTTCACACCATATTGGTATGGACTACATGCCTCT
Organism: Bucco capensis; assembly: GCA_013396975.1. Classification (NCBI taxonomy): domain Eukaryota; kingdom Metazoa; phylum Chordata; class Aves; order Piciformes; family Bucconidae; genus Bucco; species Bucco capensis. Next base: position 179,489 of record VWZO01002758.1, on the reverse strand, counting down.
GTTAGTTATGTATCTTAATTACCACTTTGGGACCTGCTTACACTGTCTTGCAGCTTGCTCCATCTTACTCATCATTTCCAAATTAGCTGAACTTGATTGAGCCAGATCAGACTGCAGCCCTCATGCACTAGAGGAGAGAAAATTTAGTTGCTGCACTCCCTCCTCTGCAAAGCTGAGCTTTAAAGAGCACTGCTTTGTGCATCTGAACAGAGCAGAGGCCACGTCTTTCCTGATGCTTATATCAGAGCTTAATAGGGTAAAAAAGTTCACAAAGCTGAAAGGCTGTGGGTGGTTCAGATGCACTTATTGTGCTGAGCCTTTGGTGCCTTGCCCTGTGTCTAGACAATACCTTTGTGGAAGCAGCAGTGGCTGGCAAGGGAGAGCACAGGTTGGTATTCTGTAGCTAGAGGAAAAGCAAGCTAATGACATTAGTGTGGGTTCACAGGGGTGAAGAGAGAAGTAAGCACTGAACCCACGAGCGGGTGTGCATTTGCTGCATGTGGAATGCAAATGAGTGAAAAAGAGTTGTACACAGACAAGGCTCAGAACTATTGAGCTAAAAAGACAAATTGAGCTGAGCTGCATATTCTCTTTGCCCCTGGATGCCAAGAAAGCTTGTTTGAAGATCTGCAGAAATAAGCTTTTTTTCCCTCTCTCTCTTTTCCCAGGGAGTTGGAGTACTCTGTATAGTAGTTCCCCTTCTGTGCAGTGCTCTCAGTTTTGTTTCTTTTCTAATTTCTTGGTTTGTGTTTCATGCTTCTGAATTGCTGCAGCCATTCCCTTTTTGCATCCTCCAGCACTTGTCAGGGGAAAACAAAGAAGCTCCCCTCAAACATTCTGCAAACTAACTTTGCTCAGCACCACAGAGGCAGTCACCTACCCCGATGGAAACTCAAGCTTGTTTGCTTTATTTAAACCGACTCTCTTGCAGCCATGATATAACTTCACAGATGCCTGGAGTCTATTTACCTCCTGGCTTGTTTATCCTGAAATGGCCAATGGAAACTGCTCACATTTTTGTCTTGATAAGAATCCAATCATGGAAATTGATTGAACTTCTTCTTTGAGCATATTTCTCTTGCATTTACACTTTTCAACTGGCTTGAATTGTTTAATCTGCAGTTAATTTAGAGACACACAGCCATGGCTCTGATATATCAGGAGATCAAGATAAATGGCAGGAGTGTTTTTATGAGCAAAAATCTCTCTAGAACCCAGTACATAAATCACTTGTTGTGAAATCGCTCATTGTCTTTAGGCAATGTCATAGTGAAAAATTCAATCTATTCATGAACAGAAAGTCAAGGGATTAGGAACTGTTTGAAGGGAAAGACTCCACATTTAAAAAAAAAAAAGAGAGCGAAAAAAAGAAAGATTTATCTCTTAATGCTCCCCTAACATAGCTTCCCTGCCCTTGTTTTGCAGTGTGGACTCTTGAATTCAATTTCACACTCTTTGTTCACAAAGCCCAGGGAACAGGGAGCAATGAAGATGTCCCCAGGGGAAGAGGGTGCCTTTGTATTAGTTTCAGGAGTGTTTTCTCTATCCTTATTCCCTGATGCAACAGAGGAAAACTGGAAAGTGGCCTACTGATGATTTCTTACTGAGGGCCAGACACTGATCCCTGTGCTTGCAGTGAGAAATTATTTACTGTAGTCTAGGCTCTCTCTGCAGAGCTCAGGCAAGAACTGGGAAAAATATAGCCCCTAGAAGACACTCTGAAACCTTTGGATACAAGAGCTTCCCTAGTTTTTTACCTTTTCCTCCAGTAAACAAAGTGTCTCCTTTCTCCTGTATTTCCACCTTGACCATTTTGTGAAGGTGATGGACCACTGTCAGAGTATGGAGGGGCTCTTTGTTGGAGGGCAGCTGGAGATGCAAACAGCATAGTAGCAGTATGTGTGTGAATGAAAAAGAATAGGCAAAAAAACACCCCAAGAAGGAAGCTGAGGACAGAGATGGAGCTACCCATGACTTCCAGATCCAACTGACTGGCAGAAGTTTGCATCAAAATCCAAGTTCCCCAACTGAGCCATCTTAATATTGAGTCACAGGTGCAGAAGACATGTATCTAAAGGTCAAGCATACTCAGACTGAAATCAGACTGGGTCTCTGCACTTAGAGCTTGTTAGGAAAATGATAGGCAGAAAGGACTAAGACTGACATCTTCCACTGTTCCAGAAAATGTTGCAGGAGCCACAGAGTTGATGATTTACCTTTTACAGTGTTCCCAATAAATGGAAAGAGTTCACTGCCTTCTAGAGTGAAAAGGTGAAGAGGACATAATATAGAATCAAGGCCATCTTTATGAAGATTTTTGTATATATTTAGGTGGCCTAAATTCTACCTAAGCCTTTATGCCTTTCTTATTGGCTGGTTCTAGGCCTTCACATATCCCTAGTCAATAGGGAAACATTAGGCTTAGGGACTTAGAGGTTTAGGTAGAATTTAGGCCATCTGAACATGTCCTTTTGAGCCTTTGTGCTAATTCTAGAGGCTCCATTTTCTTTCTCTGTCCTTTACTCAGATGGATTAATGGAGCTATTCCCTACCTCCCCATTTCTTGTCCTCCTCCCTTCCCACTCCTCTGTCCTCAGCTTTATATCACAGCCTGGAATTGTCTGCAGACATGGGAAAAGACTGTTTGTTATTTATCATCCCAAATCCATGGTTTCATGAAAAAGAATATTTATTCATTCTGAGTAATTCAGCCCCTGGAGTCCTTCAAACATTAAAGTTTTAACACTTCTCACCTGGAAGAGCTGAGCTAGCCAGGAGAGATGAAGCTTTGATGGAAATACTTGATACAAACTTCTAGCCAAGCAAAGCAGTAATGTTCCAGTACACAGGATGAGAATCCCAGCTTAAAGGAGCATACATGAAATTGTGAATCATTTAGCAGTCCTGATGAAAAAAATCTATCTAGTAGTTGCTGGGAAGCTTTTCTCTAGCCATGAAAAAGACATTCAAAATCCTCACAAAAAGGCACCTACTCTTTTTATCTTTGCCATACATGATCATCCCCCAGATGACTTCCCTTACCACAAAGTAGCTTTACCTGTACAGATGCAAACCTTTGTGAAGCAGAAGCAAAAGCACTCTGCTGCTTGGCTACTGTGGGCAATGTCAGATGCAACAGGGAGCCTGAAGCCAGCTAATTTCAGTCTAACCTAGGCAACAGCGAATGTGACTGCTCTGTGCTCCAGCTGCTTCCCAACTTTAATCCATTTAATTTGGCAAAGTGATGCTAATGAGATTTCACTGACAGGAAGGCCTACATGCAGGACCTGGAGGTCTGGATCGTGGATGCTGAGCTAGGTGCCTAAGCTCCCTGGGAAATGCAAGTCTAACAAAGTGTTTCAAAATATTCCACAACTTGCCAGCTTCCAGAGGAGGCTTTTATAAATGTGTTCATTATGCCAATACATGGTTATTAAACTGGGATTTTATGGCTGCTTCAGTAGATAAAAAGTGCAACAAGCTTCCGCCTCTAATAAGTAATAAATATGTTTCTTGGCACTGCTTTAACCTTTCACCTATGAATCAGGTTTATCCCAGTTTTGAAGACTTGGAAAACTAAACAGTTGACAAAACCAGTTTAAAGAAGTGACCTATACTTTGTGTCTGTCTGATCCTACTCTCCAAATCCAACCCAAAGCTCAGGGAGCAATGACTATTGAGTTCGGGTTATACAAGGTGGTCCTCACAGTATGCAAATGCCATCTGAGAGAAATGAGCACAGCTCTCCTAAATGGTTCTGAGAATCTCAGCAGAACACGTCAAACTAACCAAGAATTAAATTATGGAGACTGAGAGATATGGGGCTGGAAGAAACTTGGAGAAATTTATCTTGTTTTTTCCTATTTGATGGAGGCATCTTCAAGCATACATGGTAGATGTTTGCATATCTGATGCCTAAAAACCTTCTTGACCACACTTATATATTTGCTTAATTACTTCACTGTCTTCAAAATTGTAATGTTTTCCCCACATCTGAAATTAATTTGGTTTTTTTATTATTCTTCCCAGTATGTAAAATCGAGTAACATCTTCCTCCTAATGACCTCTTATCTACTGAAAGCCTGTTATCATGTTCCCAATTTAGTCTTCTCATTTTTGGACTGAACAAACTTGATTCTTTCAGTCTTTCTTAAATCACATTTTCAAAGCATCTAATCATTGTTGTTGTTCTCTTCTGGACTCATTCCAGTTTGTCTACATCTTTCTTGTGGGTTGGTGCCCAGAAGTGTGCACAATATTCCAGCTGAGATCTGACCAGCAGCAAATAGAGCAGAATAATTACCTCCTGTGCCTTTCATATGACACTCTTGTTAATACTATTCCAAAATGAGATCTGGCTTCTTTTTTTTTTTCCTTTTCTTTTTCCACAAGGACATCATATTGTTGACTTGCACTCAGTTTGTGATGCACACAAAATCCCAGATGGCTTCCAGCCACACTGCCGTGTACCTAGTTCTTCCCCATGATGTGAGAGACAACCTGCAGCCCTTGGACAGAAATCCCTGATTCCTCCCAACTCAATGAAAGGTAGCCTTGCAGCCAGGACACAGTTACACAGACCATGAAGTGTGAACTACTGCTTTCACTTGTCTCCATTTACAATGTGCATCCTAAAACTGTTGTCCCTTCCTATTAGCTTAAACAGTGCTGACAGCTCAATTCTCCTTGGAGGATCCTCAAGTCCCTCTCTCTCCTCACCAACCTTTGCAATGCTCCTTCTAAGAAAGATGGTAGAGCAGGGAGAAGATGTGCATGAGTTTCAGTACTAATAGAGTATTTCCTTGGCAGGTTATCTTTGATCCTGAGAGTGACACGCAGTGTCTTTCCCAAGGCCACATACTGAAACATTTTTAACAAGGAAGCAGCAAGTTCTGAATATAGTGACATTAGACCTTGTCTGACAAAAACATCAATACCAGTGCATAATTAATGCAAGGATCCAGGGTAACGTGGACTGAATAGGGACAGAGTACTTGCAAAAATCAATTTGCTACCTGAATTACAAACACTACCTATTAAACCTGACAAGGCAAAACTCAAATGGGGAAAAAAAGCACAAGGAATTAAAAAGCCCCCAAGTTAGAGTGTTGGAACATGACATTGGGCCAAAGTCCCCAGCCCCCTCTTCTTTTTTCTGATCTGGTTAGAGGAACAATCTCACTCACACAGGCAAGGTCCAAGCACTGGGATGGGCTGCTCATGGGTCTTCTCTCCACTCTGCCTCCAGTTTGATAGAACCACCATGAACAGCAATGAGACCCTCCATACACCCCTGGTTGGCCATGTACAGGATCCCAGCTATGCCCAATGTGTTGAAGACTCCTGGGGGTACTCAGAGTATGGTTTATGCCCTCAGCCCACCTCCACTGCTGGATAACAACAAGCTGTAGCCAAACCCATTCTATGTGGAGCATCCTATCAACAGTGCTTTTCAATGTAGCACCCAAAGGATGATCCAGTTCATGGCTGGGGGGCACTCTGCTATTGTAAGGTGACCATCTTTATCTTTTTCCATCAAACAGTGCCTTAAGATAGATGATCCTGACCCTAGGGATTCGATTGACTCTGAGCATCTACGCCCTCTCTTTCTTTCACACCTCTGCATTAAGCTGCACTGGGGGATGTGGTGTCTCGCTGTTCAAGCACTTGCTGTAAAACTCAGGGACTCCAACTGGTCCTGTGGGAAAAGCAGGGCCCTCCTAGCCCAGAACCACTGCTGACAGTCTCCATCTACACACTGAGATTCCTTCTTCTTGTTATTTGCTCTGTGCAGAAAGGGTTTTGACAGGTTCATCCCAAGTGTGCAGCTGCAAGTCAAATAGCAGCAGCATTTGCCTTGCCCTAACCCCATTCTGATGAGATTCATTATTGCAAAGCTGATGGCCCAACTGTTCATTTTAACCCCCTCAGTGCCACAGGCCATGTGCAGAGCAGGCTCGCCAAGACCCTCTGCACTCTGGAGGGGACAGGTCTCAACTTCAAAAGCAGCCATCCTGTGAAGGAAGCTAAATTAGGTGACACAGCATTCTGGTGCTCTTGCAATTAGCCTGGTACTTGTAGCCCAGCTTTCTGGGGTCAGAGCACTGCTCTTGGTCTTGTGCCTGACGTGCAGATGAGACTGATAATGCAGCCTACTTTCACTCCAGAGCATATTCCTCTCTTAGCCCACACCAATGTTTCCTGGAGAACTGCAGAGCACACCCAGAGCACTGAGATGGTTAAACAACTTATTTGTCTCTGCTTGCTTCCCAAGTTCTCCCTGGGAGTTCAGTCACTGCCATATGTTATATTACAGAGCATGAGAAATCAGACTGAGGTGGCAATTTTAACACCCTTTATTCATACATCCTATTTTTACACTGATAGATGTAAGATATGCAAAGTGTAATTCCCAGCTGAAGAAGACTCAACACATGCTTCATGCTGCCTCAGCCAGAGATGGAGGAGGACCAGATAGGTAAGCTGGCTCTTGCCATTGGGATAGGCAGCCCTGCAGGAAAAGCAGAGCAAGCCTTGCCTGCTGCCTGGGAGTCTCTGCTAGGTGCTGTTTGGGTTTTTTTTCACTACAAGTGCACAATTGTGTCTGCCACAGGTGGTCAACAGCTCAAGGTTTGCTCGTGGCTTCAGTTTGGAATTGTCATCTCTTGGCAGTGATGGAATTGCCACCAGCATAATGGCAATGGTGGAGGAAAAGACACTGGCTGGTCCAACTGTCCCTGGGAAATTTCAGGTGTGGAGGTCTCAGAGGTGTTAGCAGAGCATTGAGAAGTGGTTGCCTTTCCCTTCCTTTGCCTGTTACTGAGACTGCTTCTCTGTTTTCTTTCCCCAGGAAGAGCACAAGTTACTGAAGATTTTGCACTTTCACTAGTTGTTTGTGTCTTAAGGAGATAGTTAAGAAAAAAATCAGTTTTCTTTGTTATGGGTGCAAAGAAAGGACCCAGAGGCAAGGCTGTTACTATCCTTGGCTACTGCAGAAATAGAGCCACTGCAAAGGGAAGAGCTCCTGTGTGGCAGGACGGGCACTTGAGTCAAGACCTGATGGATTCCTAGGAGAAAGCAGTGTCCTGAATATGGACAGCAGTGTCTTCCTCCCCTCTTATGAAAAGTGCCACCTGCCTTTTCATGCCACAGGGCTCCCTGAAACAGCAGTGAAATCTCCTGCTATGCATTGCAACTCTTGCAAGAACTAGTTAAAAGGCTAAAAAGGAACATTTCTAAGTTTAATTTGAAGCACCGTGTGACTGCAAAACAGATTTACATGAACGTCTGAAGCAAGGAGTTTTGGAAATACAGTGGAGGTGGGAGCAGAGGAGACAGTAATTATAGCAAAGCCCTGACACAGATGCTGAAGCAGATGTATGTGCGGCAGGCAGGAGGCTGAGTGAAAGGGGAATGGTAGGGAGCTTCCTGACACAAGAGAGAAGCACATGTGTGCTGGAAAATGACAGCAGGGATGTCAGGGGGAGAGGATCTTCTCTGAGACCTGGGACTAACCTGAGCTGAGAATGAAGATCTTCCCTTTTCACTGCAGAGTGTGAGAGATGTTCCCTGACAGCACACAGTGAGCTGAGCTTGTCAGTCTGGTAGGAGAAAGTCAGAGATAGCTCTGTGATCAATGGGCTGATGGAGACCGATCCCAAGAGGTTTGTAGCTTGGACTCACTCCTGAATCTCTTCCTGAGATCGGTGCATTTGCAGCATCCCTGATCTGTGAGCATGCTCTGCTGGCTAATCAAGGGCTGAGGTTCATTAGCAGCACTCTCTCCTTTACCTGACAACTTGTTTTCATGAAACACATCAAACCCTCATATCCTTGACCACTCTGACAAAAAGACTCTGAGATAGAAGACTCAAGCCTCCTTCTGTTTGGAAATCAGTTCAGAAATGAAAGGCACATACCAGATACAGTAAAACAAAGCCTAGGCAGGAGGCACCCAGTGCACAAGGAGGACAGTAGGGGAGTTTGGACTAGACTGGAATGATTATGAGATCTTTGCCATGACATGACTTTCAGCTGGCCTCTGGCTGCTGGACACAAAGGAATCTGGAGGAGAAAAACCAAGCAATTTTTCCAGGCTGAGATACAGCAGTCAAGATTTTGTGCCACTGAATGTATCCAATGTATCCTTTGTGGATGCTTACAACAGGGTGTGTGTGAATAAAGAGGTACAGCTGCAACACAGGTATATATGTGCATGCTTATGCTTATGTTTGTATTTGTAGACACACACACAAATTTGTGTGTGTTCTGTGTGTTCATGAGATAAACCTCTAATCCCAAACTCAAACCACAGAACAGCAAAATCTTTTCCTTAACGCTTAATTTAATCTCTTCCAAAAGGGTTGATTTTTATACCATTGTACAAAGATCTCCAAATCTAAACTACAGTTTGCCTGTTGCACTGAAGTCTGAGACTGCAAGGACATTTCTTGCCTTTAAGCACTTAAAGTGTCAGGGCCTAAAATAATGTAATCTAAAAACTCAACCATATAAAACACCAGAAAAAGGAAGAACAATCAAACATCCCTGAAAGATGGTGGCAGTCTTAAAAAGTTTGGTGCTCCATCCCATTAACAGCAGGGATGGATAATTAGGCTGGACAAAACAGCGTAAAGTGTACACCAGGGAGTAATCCTGAGAGGCAAGGAGCTGGACTGCATGATCTAAGAGGTCATTTCTACTGTAACAGTGATGAACCTGATGTTTTAGTGAGCCTGCTTTTGCAGCAGTGCTCAGTAGTGGGTCAGGGGAAGGAAGGCACATGATATATATCTCCTACTGCTATCTGGCACCTTCCACTGGATGCCTTTTTTTTTACCTTCTCCTTCTTGCAAATGTTCTCAACAAGACATCAATGGGTCTTTAAGGGAATGTTGCAAGAAAAAAGAGACACCAGCTCTGTGCCAATGGGAAGGAGTGGAAGAAAGCCAAGAGACTATGTCTGGGGTGCTAATTAAAAGAGATTTCCTGCCATGGCAATGCTGTTATTTATAGACTAGAGACTGAGTCTAAGAGGGTGAGAATGAGTGTGATAGGGTGCAAGTGTGGTAGGGTGTGAATGAGGTACCCCAAACTGGGTGCCTGCCATTAGAGAAACTTGCTGGTGTATTTTAAATCTAGCCACCAAAACTCAGTCCCTGAGGAGATGCAGGCATACACATAAAGTCCTATTTACACAGATAAGGGCTTATGTGAATGTATAAGCTGTATGCACGATCTCACATGCAGCTAGACTTTTGATGTACAGACTTGAGAACACACGGCTATTTTCAGTCTTGTGTTTAGCCCTTTTCCTCCTAGGAAACACCAGTCCCCTTTTAACACAAGAGATAACCCACTTTAATATCCTTTTTTAAACCTGCAGCTGCTGAGCTTAGCGACCGGAACAGCCTGGCCAGAGCAAAGCCTCCGGAGCGCTCGGGGAGGCTCAGGCACAGGGACCAAGCCTGCACGTCTCAGGCAGGCTGCTTGGCAGAGCTTGGAGAAGGCAGATGGCAGTGCCTGCCTCCACGGGGGTCGTAAATCCATGCTGAACAGGGCTTACCACTTGGAATGACACCCTCTTCCTGGAGCTGGGGATTTATCTGCAGCAGTTTATGCATTCCTCCTGTCACTGGCACAGTTCAAGCTGTGCGGGCTGGCACTCTTAGGAAGTACCCCGTTGGCTCCCAGTTAAATTGGGGTTCTGATCTAAAAAGAGATTATGCAGCAGCAGCAGCCTACACTCGCTCATCAGATCCATTCCTTCTGGGTGTTCGGAGTCATCGCTGGTTTTGCGGCTAATTAATACAAGCATATAGTGCTTTTGATTCCCTGTGGCACTGTGGAGCTGCCATTGTGATGGGAGAATGAGCTGGCATCCCATCTGCCCCATTTTCCTAAAATTCTGTTTGGAGGGACAAGTCTGGCTTAGCATTGCTTACCTAAGGACAGAAGAGCTGGAAGGATACAGCAGGGAGGTAGATTTTTNGGACAAAGGCTGGACCCAATGATTTTCAAGGTCTCTTCCAGCTGTAACTGTTCTATGATTCTATGATTTTATGATTTTGCTCTGCTGGATTTTTATGAGTGATGGTCATGCACAGTGCAGAAAGAAACCTTTGCTGCTTCTCAGAACCCAGACACTTCAGCCAGTCTAGGTAGGATGTTCTTCCATCCTGCTCCAGTCTGAAGAAGCCAGTTTAGGAAACAATTACGTGTGCAGTTATGCTAGCAGGTTTGGTGGGGGTGTACTCTGCTGAGGATGGTGGGTATAGCTGTGATTATTAGGGGATAACATCAGTGCAGGACAGCAGGCCAGACTATCACCCTGTAGGAGGGGGTGGAAATAGTTTTTTATTTTATCTGAACCTGCATTGCCTAATGCAATGACATTTACTGACAAATGATTGCTCATTAATATCAGAGAGCAGAGAATGAGTATCCTTTTAGGTAAAAAATGATGCTAGAAGGAGGCTTGATATCTTGTCACTCTAATAGAAATACTACAAACTTTATTTCTTGCTCATGAGTAAGTCTGATGCCAAAAACTAAAAAAGGCAGCTGCTGAATTCAACACTCCTCCTAGGGAAGGATCCAGCCCTCCCTTGATTGTAGCATGCAGGACTTGTGGGGAACACAGACATTTCCTGATGGATATTCTGATGGACAGCAGCCATGTGAATGCCTGACAGGTCTCCAGCACATGGTGAAGTGCATTGCTTGGGCTTAGATGCAGCTCCCCTGCCTGCTGCAGGGCCTGGGACTGGGCAACATGGGGCTGCCACAGTGCCCACCACAAAGCACCTGCACCCTCCTCTTCATCCAGGGTTAACATGACTGTCCAGAGTGGTTGTACCACCAGGATGTGCAGATGTTTGTTGATGCCCTGAACAAACCCTGTGCATTATGTACTGCAAAGCCATTCACAGATTCACAATAGAGTGTGTAAAATACGATTCCTTGTCCTTTTCTCTTGCTAACAAAAAGAGTTGCTTTGACTCTAACTGCACCTTGCAGCATGTGTGGTGCTAAGTGAGCTGACAAGCAGTTAGAGTGCAGCTTGAGATCCAGGAGGCTTTTGTGTTTTCTCACACATGGCACCATGAGCCCTGCCAGTGGGAAAGAAGCAATGCTTGGCCTTTCTTGGCTGCTCAGAGAGTCTCCATGAACTCTTTCCCTTACATAGAAAGAACAGAGCTGCTTCTTGCTCATTCATAATCAGAGTTTGGGCAGTAATATGACTAGTTGGATGCAATTCCTTGTCTTCCTCAGAGAAAGGAAGTAACAGACTCTGGCAGATTAAATTCCTTGGATCAAAGAGTGTTTTTTCCTTCCTCTTCTCTCTGCTTCTCTCTTGTCCCTTGACATGCTCTTTCCTCCTATCCTCGTTTTCTCTCTGAGTCAAGCTACACTTCCTCATCAAAGAAGCTCTAATGGGATCAAAAATTTGACCAGCTGCCAGGGAAATTTCCAGTAACCTCCAAAACCCTAAACATTCCATTTTGGAGGATTACAGGGAAAATGTTTCATCTTTCTGATAGAGAAGGACCAAAAATTGAGAGTCGCCAGCTCATCTTCTGCTGTTCCGATGGAAGGAGCTTGGGCAGACTATTTTTAGTTTACAAAGCTGTACTTTGCTAAGATAAAAGCTGGTGCTCTTTCAAAGCAAAAGCCTTAAAGTGTGAAATCCATCAAGTCTGTTATCCCAGGGAGTACTGTGACATTGTTAGGCTGAGGTGGTGGTGAGCTTATGTCTGGGTGAATGTAAGCCCCTGCCCTGTGGAGGCTGGAGTCCCTCTCCCTAGTACCCACTTCTAACAGCAATCTCTGACACTCTTGTTTAGTAAAACCCCGTCTAGAAATTGAGATCCAGGTTCTCTCCACATGGTGTGTGGTGCCTTTGTGGTCTTTGCTCCATAGCAAAAAGGGTTGGGGCAATTGCACAGTGGTAGCTGAAAGTCCAGGTGGTTTGACAGCAGGTGCTTGCTGCTAGGCAGGAAGGAGATGCACACACACAACCAGGGATCTCCTGTCCAAGAGACACTCCTGATTAATTTTGAATATGTACATGATGTAGGAAAGGACCTGCTTAACTCCTCCAAGTGCTGCTCTGTGATGATATGTTTTTATATTCCATTGGCAATGGCAGGCAGGGGTTTGGGGAAACAGAGCTGTATTAGGGCTGTATGAATACATGCAGTAAGAGCTAACCTGAGAAGGCCCAGGTTTGTTGACAGTGGTGTGGCTTCGTTCCCCAGGAAGATGATAGCCATAGCCATTTTGACAAGTTTTTCAATTCACTAAAGCTAAAAATATAACTGTCCCAAACATTTTTAAATTCTCAGAAGTGTCCCAGTTAGGTATTTTGTGAAGAAAAACATATTATCATATGTTTTTTTCAGTTTGAAGATGAAGTGAGCAGCTGTGAGAAAAGCAGAATAAATACCTAGTTCTGAAACAATCTGAGCCATTCTCCTTCCCTATTCACAACCAGGCTCAAATTTCTATTCTCATCCTATCTCAGTTACACCTCTCTTCATCCCTATAATCTCAGAAATAATACTCAGAGCACAGGACTAGACTCTTTCCAACTAACTTTACCCTTACATTGCCATGAGCCTTGATTTGACCTCATTTAAAAAGAAAACTGCTTTACTTTATTTCTCAGAATCTTCCTATGCTGATGCAGCTTAGGAGTTTTGCAGCCATCTACACCCAGCCTGCAGGGCTTGGCTAGAGATCACTGCTGTGGAGCCCTGACACACCACCAGGAACTGTGGACCCAGCACTGACAAATCCCTCAAGCCATTAGGCACAAGAAGCATATGTGACGTGGGCATTCTCTCTCTTATTAGAAGGCTTTGTGCTTGTGTGAAGATGTCAAAGCACTTTATAATATTAATTAATGCACGCTAATGGCGTCTCTGTGTTTTAGAGGCTGAACTGGTGAGGAGTGAAGCAGTGATGTGAGACACGGCCAGTGAGGGACAGAGCTGGGGAAGATCCTTATGTTTGTAAGTCTCCAAATTACAAGACACGAGTGAAATGTAAACAGCTCAGGTAACTGTATTTTCCCTTAAAAGGCAAAGAAAATAAAGAAAATGCAATGATTTAGTTATTAAACCTTCAGTCAGAAACAGACAATAGAAAGTGTATTTTCCTATGGTAATGTAATTATTGTTTATTCTGTTGAACTGATTTTATTTCTATATGAAGGTCACAGTCCTCTGCCCATGAGAAAAAAAAAATCCTTTCAGAAATGGAGTTGAAAACCAGCAAATTACAGAAAGTAGATGAAGTTCTCATCTGACTTAAGCTTCAAGGATGGGATTTTCAAAGATAACTAAGGGATTTAGAAGTCTGATTTCCCAATCTGAAGCCCTATTGTCCTTGAATGAGATCTCTCCAGACAGACATGGTCCAGGGGGAAATAGATCTACTGGAAATGAAAAAAAAAGGTGCCAGCTCTACAAATGGGCCTTTAGAAAAAAAACAACCTCTGAGTAATGAGGACTTTCAAGAAGTGATGATATGTCACACAGGCAGCAGCAGTGGATAAAACCCACAAGAGGGTTATTTTAAAACATCTGTGTTCAAGAATAAGCTAAAAAGGGAGGCTGTGGTGCTGCTCAGTTTAGCTGACAACATCCAATAATTCTAATGTGATAAAAGATCCTGAAACATCTGTCAAAGCTATTGCTAACCTTGCTTTGGGGGAAATTCTACTGTTACCGACTTGCTGGTTAGAGAGATGTGTCTGGGCCAAGCTTTGAGGGAGGCAGCCCAGACATTTAGAGGAACTCCTTAAAGAAACCTCACTAAGATTGCTAGAATAGATTAAGAGAAGCCTTTCTCCTCTAGCTGCTATAATAATAGTCCTATGGCCATGACTAAAATGTCTGACTCATTGTTAACCAGTGATATATGTGGAAAGAGTTAGCAACAGAGTCCAGTTTACACTCTTGATGCATGTTCAGGTCTTACAAGTCACTAAAGATGAAATATAGGAGCTCTAAAACACCAGGCTAGGTTGGACTAAATGCCTGCACATACCAGTGCTGTCTCTCATATAGTCTCATAGGAGAACTGTCAGAACAGAGCAATCTCATACTGTTTCTTCTGCCTGCTCCCTTCCTGTTGCTGCTGTCAATAGATTAGTTTTCCACTCAGTCTCCCCTTGAACCCATACAAACTTACAGCACCAACAGTGTCCTGTAGCAAAGAGTTCTACAGCTGAACAACACACTGTGTGAAGAAGTCCTTTTAGTTTGTTTTCATCTTCTGCTAGTTTCAAAGAAACACAGAGCAATGGATTCTCATCCTCTGCCCCTTTGCCACTCAGTAGACATCTCTAGATGCCCCTTAAGTTGTGTCTTTTCCTGCCTAAGAGATATCTATGCCATCAATGAGATCATCTGGACAAGAAATATCCCATAGCACTGCTGGTGCTAGGTCCATGGGAAATATGAAGGAACTGAATGTCTCATTTCACCCACACTCATATCCTCACTTCCCTTTCTTCCCAGCTAACCCGCATACATGGATCTGCGCCTGCGCCTGAGACACAGGGTTTGAGCTGCAAGCATGAAGCTCTGTAATTACACTGGGAATCTTATTCCAAAGGGGAGGAGGAAAAAGGGGTGGGAAGGGAAAGAACTGCCAAGTTTATTATCTAGAGGTTTGAGGTTGGGTTTTTTTTTTTACTATAGATGACAATCTACATGAAAGTCCCTTTCGTACATTCATTACTGGAGATTTTATAGCCTAATGAATGTGACTCATCTGCGTAATCGCATTGTTTTCCAGTGCTCCAGATGTTCTGTGGAGCACCTCTGGCTCGTGATCTCCCATTTAAACATTTCTTGTAAACACCAAAAGCTGTTTGTTTGTTTTAATGTTCCATCACATCCCATTACCCAGTGAAGGTGAAAGATTGAAATGCAACATTGTCTCGCCAAGAGATTTTTTTCTCCTCCTTCCTCCCTCTGCTCTCCCTGATGTATCTATGCCTGGTGTCTAATTAGTATGCAATGGGATGCAGAGATTCCTCTGTTAAATATCTTGCTGCTTTCTGCTTGCCTTGATCTCTGTAAGCAGGCAGATACTGCACAGAGATCTGGGGCCTCCACGTCTCAGGTGCTGAACAATTTCAGCCCTTATTACTTCACATGAGAGTTCAATATATCATTTTATCAGGGATACAGTGCTATGGGACTTCACTGCCTACTTTGCATGGTTATTAACATCAGGGAAAAATAAATATCAGAGGAAACTCTCTGATCCAGTAGCACTGGATACTAGCTGCAGTAACATTAGATCTTTTCTAGAGGTTATTATCAATCCTGTAGGTCAGTCAAACCAGCTTAATTCTGTGAGAGCTTCTTTTAACACCAAAGTAGATGTGGCTTAACACCTTTGGATGGATGTAGCAGATAGAGTTGTAATCTAGATGGATATAACAGCAAGCAAATGTTGAGCATAAATTAACTGTTAGTAATACCAGGATGGTTCAGTAGACTCTGGAAACAAGCTACTTTTTTATTTTGCAGGTCAGAGCAGTGTGATTCTGCTTCTTCACATCTATTTTAATGTTATCTCTTATGGGCCTGGACCTGATGCAAGTCTGGTCCTTCAAATGACTTGAGATCTCTGCAGTACGTGGAGACATTTCTAATTTTACAGAATTTGATGCAGGAATGGCCAAGTGACAACAGATTTACCCTGTAGTCATTATAGCAGTAGGCATCTACTATAGCTCATAGGAACCCAAAGACCACAGAGTCTCCTAAGTCAGTAAGTGAAGTATGAAAATACAGATGGAGAAATATAATAATAACAAGGAGATTTTGAAGCAAGAATGGAAAGGGGGAGAAAGGAGAGTCTTAGGCCATAAGACAATTAATCAACCTGGGAAAGTCTGACTGGGGAAAAGGAAACACCAAACTACGAGCCAAGAAGGCAGGAGAGGAGAGATGGGGTGGTTGTTCCAGTGAAGCTTTAAATATTTCAAAACTACTACCAACATATTAGGGATGGGAGATTGATTTAGTCTTATGTTCTTTTGAGAAAAATTATGAAAACTAATAACAAGTCTAAAAGATGGCAAAGCTGCACTGCTTGCTCTAGTCTTAACAGATAAAGCTTAGAGGATCGTGGGAGATTAACTGCTGATGAAATGAGTCTTTGGAGTCTGTCAAACATGGAGTTCAGTAACTGAGTTCTTCCTTGCCTGAGTGCTGCAGAGCTTTCACCAAGGAGAATGTGAATGAGAAACCTTGGGAAATATTGTGCTCTCATAGGAAAACTAGGTTAATCCTCAGGGAATTGCCAAGAAGGGAAGGGCAGGGGACACTGGAAGTCCAATGTGTTACATCTATGACCCTGCAGAAATGTGCTACATTAAATCAGACACCATGAAGGAGAAGACTGAACAGGTTTATTTGCTTCTGAGAGGAAAGCTGAGAGACTCTTCCCTGAAGGAATTACAAGAATCATCTTTCTGTCTCTGAGGGTGGCTCCTATATCCTGATATATCAATGGCAGTTGTGCTCTTCAGTAGATGTTTCAACAGAAATGCTTATGATACAAGGTTTTGCTTTGTTTCTCTTACTCATATATTAAAACAGTGGGTGACATATAAAAATGAAGATATGTCTGCTTCAAGTTAAATGCTTCATGCAGCAGAGCAGAAGGAATGTTAAATACTACTTGAGTTCTACCCTTTCAGATTTTGGGTTGTTGGTTTTTTAAAGAGGTGTAAAGGAAATTCTTCCAGAAGAAGTCTTCTGAAAGACATGATTTGTAGTTATTCAGAGCACTATTTTTGATCAGTGCCAAGTACTTTCTTCCAAAACATATCTTTTTTGATATTTTAAGCATTACTAATCTGCATAAAATATTTTTAATAGAGTCATTTCAACCTCCAAAAATTTGAAACATTCTGTTCTGATAAAGTTGAACCTTATTGGGAACATTTCATTTCCTTTCACTTCAATTCTATTTCTTAGGAAAAAAAATCCTCGCTTAAATTGACATGTTCCTCAGGATAGGTTGATTTCAATAAAATGCCTTTTTTCCTGTCAGAAAAAAATATTCCAGCAGAACGTTTTTCAACCTGCTCTAGTTAGGAGTTATTGCACATATATTCACTGTCATAAAAGTTATATCTATGGTTACATTTTAATAATTTCTTCTAATTTCATCCAGCTTCCCTGAAATACTTCAGATGTTTAATGATAATTTCCCACCTATTTCTCTTAGCATTTTAATCAAGTAAACCCTATTTCTGTAGCCACTCCTTGTTTTTGTGCTATGTTTGTGGAGTTCAGATGTTGTGGTTACTGGAATTCCGAACAAGAATTCATACTATTTATGGAACTGTATTACTAAGACTCAGCTGAAGTCAGGCTATATTTTCTATTTCTTTAGGAGAAATGTTTATAATCCAGTAAATTCAAAAAGCCAGAGGAAGGAAGCATTGGCATCACCTCTGTAGATGTGGGAAACTGAGGCATGGAGACAAAGGGTGGAAGCAATCTCACCTAATTTTAGAACGTATCTAGGCAAAATTCATCATTTACATTCCTGTTAGCATTAGGCAAAGAAACACCTCCAGAAAGTGAATCATTTCATGTATCTTAGTTAGGCATCCCAGGGTGGGGTGAAGCTCTCTTTGGAGATCTCTCTTGCACTCCACTGGCTGTAGCTGGAACATGGACAACTTACTTAGGAAAAAAAATTTGTGTAGCTTATGTTAGACAAAAAATGGATCTCAGTTCTTGTGATAAGCGTAAGGCTTCTGAGAAAAATCTGTGGCAGAGTCAGAAATGGAATGCCTAGCTGCTGAATTCAAGGCTAATACTTTAATCATAAGATGGTACTTCCTTTCGTAATCCTGACTCTATCTTGTTTCAATAATTCATCATATTTCCTTCAAAGAACAAGAGTGGGACATCTGTAGAATGCTGAAAAGCAATTATTTAGTTGGGCAGCCAAATCATGCTAAACACTTCTGCACTCCAGACTTCTGAAACCATGTGAACTTTCGCAAATGCTCCTGAGAGATGCCACAGGGAAGATTTCCTTTTCAGAGAAATGATCTGAGAGTAGAAAGCATTTCACACAAGAGGAAGCAACATATGCCACCACAACCAAGGAATAAATAGGGAAAAATAACAGGGGAATAACAAGTTTTGCTTTTGGTGGTAAGACTGTTACTGCCTGAACACAGGAAACCCAAGTGACAAGACACATCACCAACAAATCTCTTCTTGTGACATTTTCTGACTGGAAAACCCACTTTCATCTGGTCTGCTTCCTGCATAAGTTTGCATGAGGTCCTTAGGAGCATTTGCTCATAAGTGCATAGGAAGAGATGATAATAAACATCTCCATCACCTATCCTTTTCTGCTGGACAAATGCCAGATCTTCTTGGTGGACTTTATTTCAGACTATCTAGAATCTGCTCATGGAGGAGGCTTCACTGCCCTGTCAGCAATACATTTGCTGCTGGAGAGGAGGCTAAGAGCTGTCAGGCAGAAGCACATAGTCAAAAAGCTCTGGACAGGAATAAAAGGAAAATGTGGAACATCTGCAAGAGGTACCTCAGGATTCTGCTCACCATGCACTAAGGAAGAATCATGGGACTTGGTCATGCCTAGGGAACTTCAGGCAGCCCATAGCTCCCATCCCTGCATGTTTGTTCTGTGTATTCAGGCACCATCTCAAGGATGTTTTGTTGCAGCCGCTCTGCAATGTGAGGGACTGTCCATGGCAGAAAGGAGTTTTCAGCCTTGAAAGACAAGACAAACAATACGAAATGAGCATGAAGGGGAAGAACTGATTTCCTGAGAGTCATCTGGGAGGTCACTGGCGTGGCTGGTTTGAAACCCAGCTGTGCCAGGCTGTAAGGCTGGTGTGCCTTTTCATCAAGTTGAACTGTCCTCACTGGGAGGAAAACACAATTCCTACCTAAGCTGAGTTCCTGCAGCAAGTTTAGTGCAGATTGGTGAGGTCTAATTTTACAGCACTGTTCTTCTTGATTGCCTCTTGCTGTAATTTTCATTCCTTTCTTTCATCTGGTGCCTTGCTTACATGATATGTGAAAATATTAAATTAGTTCCCTTTACTGGAAATTATATTCTATTAAACCATTGTCATAGCTACTAAGAGACCTTTCAGCCTCCTGGTAGACTTTGTTTTAGAAACATCTGACAAGTCCTATGGCACTCTTACAGAGAGTTCAAAGCAAAAGCATCATAAGCTTGGGCAATTACAGATTAAGTGGTTTAATATTGCTGAGAAGAGAACAGAGAAAAGGACAATGTGTTGGGTATCTGTGCCCTTCCCCAGGTTGTACTTTGCTAGGCTCTTTGTGTTTGAGCCATTGTCCTTTGGCTTTTACGTCCATCTGCAATATTAAAACACTTTGGGTAGTAATTATTCTAGCTGATGATGCTTTTTCTTTGAACTCCTTGCTGGAGTGCCAAAGGATTTGTTAGGTATTGAGATGATATGGAGTGGTCTGAGGGACATTACTTTCACCTCCTATAGAGCACCCGCAAGACAGAACATAATTGGACTACAAACTTTGAACTTGCTGAGTTTTTTCATCTTATTTTTGGTGTGCACAAGTGGCTGTTAGATACTTGTCTAGATCATACTTTCCCCATGATAATAGAGAATAATAATAATATTAGTGCTTAGCTGCCCTAGGATAATTTTTCCCTGTCAGTCTCAAAGATGTCAGAAAGGGCTGGGGGGGAGTATTATTTTCTAAGAGTTGATCTGAAGTTTTAAAGAAGTGGTAGTTACATTGGGAAAATGGGCTTCATGTCAGGGCTAAAAACAGCAACAAAGTTCCACTGAATTGAGTGAATAGTTCTGTTAAAAACCAGAAAGGAAAAGTGGACAGAAATGTTCTGAAGCAGAGAAAGCATTCTTTGAGACACACTCAAAGCAGAACAGCTCTGTGGTCTGAAATGACTTTTTCTTCTACAGGTTTAGAACACCCAGAACAAAAGACAAGAAAACTGATTGTTTCAAGAATTAAGTGTCCTACAAATAGAATATAAAATATAATCTGAGTTTAAATGAAATGATTTCATAAACATATTTCTCACTCCATAGGTTCCCCCCTCCCACTGTTTTTTCCTTTCATCAAATACCTTTAAAAGAAGAAAAAAAGAAAGACAAAAAAACTTGTTAAGTTTGACAAAGATTTTCTGGGCAATCATTCATGGCCATGTGTTTATCCTCTCTGCAATAAACTGTCAGTCCATTTTCCACTCCCAGCTAATCCGAGAGAGTTGCTGCAATTGTAAAGACATTAAGTTCTTATAAATTTCCACAAATTAGCCAATTGAGTAGAATGAAATCTGGAAGTGCCCTTGAAGGAGAACTCAAGAGTGAGTTTGAATCTTATCTAACAGTAGAGAACCAGACACCAGGTCAAGGGAAATAAGGCTTCATAAGCAACTCTGAAGAGCTGGGGGTTTGTGGGGGTTTTCCTCTTTATTTTTTTTTTATTTTGGACACAGATTTAATTTGGTCAGGTGAACTCTTGGCTTATTTGTCCCAAGCATTTTAGTGAAGGGGAAATCTGGGCAGGGACCAGAGCAGACATTGTTTGCCCAAGTTCAACTGTTATCTTTTTTCAACCTCAGTTCACCCAAGCACTTATCAAAATATGAGCTTGAAAAGTGACATGATTAAAGGGTAGATGTATCTTCACTGGGAGAAAAAACTGCATGCTGAAGGATTCTAATGTAGCAGAGAAATGTGTAATAAAAACCAATAGCTGAAAGCTAAAGCCAGACCAATTCAAATTGGAGGTGAGACATATTTTGCAACGCTAAGGACAAATAACCTTTGGAACAAAGTGCTAACAGACATGCTAGATTCTCCATCCCAAAGTCTTCAGGTCAGTACTGGATTCCTTTGCAGAAGATCTGCTTTAGCCAAGTACAACTGATGGACCTCTATACTTGGACAATGGGCTCAAATCCTCTGACTCAGAGCGGTTCTATTTCCACTGGAATTAGTGCACCTACATCTGCACAAATGGGGAATTAAGTTCCAAAGAGAGAACTTGAAAGATCAGAGGTGAAATGGTAAACAGATGTCACCACTGAAGAGGCAAATTCACTGGGAAAACTTTGTGTAATTTAAGAAAATCTCATCCAAACTGGGAGCTGAGTGAGAACTTCACTTTTGATCTATGTGAATAAAAGCAAAAAATCCATGAAGTCATTCTTGTTGTTAATTTATGTTAAGTGTTGTGTTGATAGTTGTAGTAAATCTTTACTCAGAAGATCAATGCATAAATAAATAAAGTAGGAAAATACATAGAAATGGAAGGAGGGTTGTTAAGCAATAGGAACTGCTTTAAAGCAAGTCCCAAGCTCATCTATTTTGTGTAGTTATGATTTCTGCTTTAGAGAAGTATTGGATTCCTTCTCTTTTGTGTTACACACTTCTCTGAGCTCTCTCCTGATGGACCTCTGCTCATCAGTGGCTCTGCCTTCAGCCTCTTGTGTTCCCCTAAAATGTAGATGTTCCTCCTTTGTCCTTGACTGATTCCAGTAGAGAGAAGGGGGCAGTAGGAAGAAATAAAAACACCACGTCCCCCTTGGTCTGTGCATGATTTCTTCTGTCTGCCTTTGTCTGACCATTACTATCCTTCTATTCAGATAACTCAGAAGGAATCCTTGAGAAGCTGTCACTTCAGACCCATTCTGCATTCACTCAGGATGACATTGTAAGGATTGAGGAGCTGGAACAGGCATGAACCTGTGCTGTCTCCCTTGCCTGGATCTCATGGATGAGAAGCTGATATGCTCCTAAGACCACAGGAATACTCATGTTCTACCCACAACCATGCTTCAGAACTGGGGCTCAAGAGTTTCATAGGACAGCCGTGGAGGTTTCCTGTGTGGGTGACAATGAGCTCAGACCTGTACTTAACCAACTGGCTAGACTTACTCTGTAATTCCAGGGACCTCCTGGACCATTGTGTAATCTGCTTATTACTGTTGAATCTTATGTGGATTAGTGTTATTATGAAATTCATGTACAGCAAGCTGCTCTGGAGACTTTGACAAGCAAGAGTAGGAAGTGAACAAGGGGCCACAAAGGCTGGGGCAAGAACAGAATTAAAGGTCTTGAAGCTTTCATAACCTCTGCCTAAGCCAGTGTGCAAGCACATACAATGTTGGCTACAACCTTCTTCCCACAATGCCTGTGAAAGCAGAGGACTGAAATAGCACATTCTGATTTGCAGGGGTCATTCCAGCAGCCAGTGTTAGGCTATTCTTATGCAATGAAAAGACTCTTGTTAATTACTGTGACTTCTTTACAATCATAGGATGTACACATTCGAACCCCGGAGGGTCCTCTCCAGAGAATAACCTTTATTTGCTTGATTGCTTCTGTTCAGTTAATTCTGCCTAATTGCTATTTTCTTCCTATTAGGTCCTAATTATATACAGTATTTTCATTATAAAGTGTAATGTTTCCCAGAGAACTATGTCAATTACACAGACAATATTACCGGAGGTCTCATTTACTTCATTAAAGCAGAGAGCAGTCTCTCTTCTGATTAAAACTGCAGTTGGAGGTATGGACATGGTAATGTCCTACTCCTATACTGCAGATATGAAAACTGATCAGATGATGATGAAAAAAATATATCCTTCATTTCTTTTAATGGATGAAGATGCCTCTCTATGACTGCTAATAGCTTTATAATCTTTTTTATTGCTCCTGACTGTCTTTGCAGGGAAGTCATTTGTGTATCTCCAAAGTTTCAGGCATTTTGCTGTGAATTAACATTGTGTAAAGCATGAATAAATATTGTGTAAAGAGAGATCAAGAGATTTGAAAACCTAGTCCCATTGGAACAACTGTGTGAGTGAGAGCATAGCAATGCAGTGGCAAGTATTGAATGGAGTACAGAAAATCTAAGAACACATATTCTTCTGTCTTGTAGAAGAGCAGTCTCTGCCTTGAATGGTGGTAGGAAGAGAATTGATGTGAAAGGGAATACATTTGGATGTAATATGTAAGGAGTGCATGGAAGTCATTGCCACAGGATCTCAGCTAAGCCAAGTCATCTGAGCCCACAAGGGAATGAAGACTTTCCATTTTCAAGCCAAATGAGTCAGTAAAAATACCAGAAGTTTACAATGAGTTGAGAGATTTTGTACTTGGATGTTTAGTTTCCTTTGAGCCCCAACATCAGCCTCCAATCTGTAAAATGGGGGTACCATTTACCTCATCACCTGCTCTTGTTGTCAGGTCCAGTACACAAATGATTTAAAGTTCACAGACCATCACATGATGTAGGAGCCAACCAGAGCAAAATACTATCCTCATGCAAAGGTAATTCAGTAGACAGCAACTCCAGTGGAACTCAGTATATAATCATATAAGCATCTAGCACACACTCAGCACTTCATAAATAATAAATAATAGTATTAATAATACAACTATTGGCACAGTAACTTTCAATAATAAATAGATTTTTAAGAAGTGTCAGAGCCAAATGGGATACCCAACATGCCCTGTGTTTAATCAGAGCTTTACGAGTCTTTCAGGAAACTATCCAGAAATCCTGCTTCAGTCACAACTGAAAGGAAGCTTGGGCAGAGCTGGAGGTGTGAACATGAAGCAACTGGCATTTGAGTAGTCCTGACAAGGCCACACAGGGACCTCATTAAAGTACTTACAAGTCACAGACCTCCAGAAAGCAAGGACAGAAGAGATCTCAAGAGGTTACCTGTTCTGCTCCTCAGCTTAGTGCAGGATCAACTAGACTGTTCCCATTCCAGACTTTGGTTTAACTTTGTTCTCAAAGACTTCCTGTGGTGGAGAGCAATACCATCCTCAATCAACCTGTTACATTGCTTCATTTCCCAGAATGAGAAAAATGTTTTCCTGAAACCTAAAAAATATCTCTGCTGCAACTTAAGCCCAGTATTTCTTGCCCTACATGTTCCTTTTTGAACCTTTTATTCTTTAGGAGGTCACTTTCTGATTCTTCCTTTGTTTTTTCTGCTAAGCAACTCCAAGTTCTTCTGTCTTTCCCCTTTAATTTTTGACTATTCTTATTGCTCTGGATTCTCTCCACCTTGTCTACCTCTCCCCTAACTGCTGTGCCAAACCTGAACAAAGTGCTCCAGCTCAAACCTCACCAATACTCAATCTAGTGGAAAAAAAAAAATCATTTGTCACTCAGGCTGTTCTCTGATTTATGTATGCTAGTATATTCTTTGCCCTTTTGTGTAGGATTGTACATTAATATATGTTATAGATCCTTTTTTCTTCCTGAGCACTTGACATTTTCCCCCTAATTTTCCCTGTTTTGAGATTCAAAATCATATTTTGCTCGAATGTAATTTGGTTAGCTGACAAATACAGACATGACTTTTTCACTATTAAGTAAATAAGAAGTGTTGCTGTGTCAATAGAGAGATCTTTAGCAAGTATACAAGAACTAGAATGACCCCCAATACCTCAGTCTCTAGAATATGAAAATGCAAAGAAAAAAATAGGCAAAAATATATGGAATTCAGAAAAAAATGGTTATGATTTTTATTTCCTATAAGAATTTTCTCCTCTGTGAAGGTTTAATGGGGTGTTATTCTCCCTGACTGGGTTATTGGCAGAGGTTTAATGCAGTTAGATGTTATGTCACTGAGATTCAAATTCCTAAATCCACTAGGATCTTTGATTATCCTGCTCCTTTTATTCACATTAGCAAGCTCATCTCTAAATGAGAAGAGCGCAATAGAGCATTGTGCAATGAAATATATCTCAATGAAATGAACTGAAAGTTTTCATCTAGTCAGAAGAAAAAACAGAAGTGCTGCAGTGTAGCTGTGATCTGGTTGGGGATAGAGGGTGATTTGGAAGTTCAGCAAAAGACTTGAACCATGCATCAAGGATTGGTGTATAACTCTGAACTGTGTGAGAGGTGGTAGGATCTCTTTCTAGGCTTTTTCAGGGATTACTCAAAGACTCACTATATCTTGTAGTCCATCACTGTCTTTAAGTCAAGTTTTTCCTTGGCAGCCACTTCTAGGAGCAGAAGATTTGAGTTAAATTTCCAGCAAGAAAAGAACTAGAAGAGAGAACATCTTAGCAGCTGGGCATGTCACCTGGCTGGGTGCATGGGGACACGCTTGTGAAGGTGCACAGGACACATACACCACAGTGAGAGTCTTTTCAGGGGCTGGCTTTATGCCATCCAGAAGCAAGACACCGTGTCTCTTGCTACAGATCATTACACAGGCTTATGGAGGCTTTATGAACCATTGCAACGATCTTGTGTGGATTTTAAATATGGAACAACATGGGATACTCTAATGGCTTTATGGCCTTCTTCAGCTAGGAAAAGCTAGGCCTTGTGCCAACATACTGAGAAAGCAAGAAGAAACAAGGAGATGAACAGATATGATCTTTCAGTATCAAGAAAGATTGTGGTATTTCAAGTGGAAATGGATAGATATCCACATATTTCCTCCTGCTTAAATGTCTTGTCCCACTCCTTAAACATATTAAACAAAAGTCAGGCATCCATGAAGTTGAGGATCTACTTTTTCTTCATCAGCCCTGCCATTCTTCAGTCAAAGATGCAAACTTTGTCATCAAGTGTTTATCTCTGCCACTTCATTTCTGAGCTCAGAAATCTGCATGGTTTGGTCTCCAAGTCTTTGGTTGATGTTCTGCTGGTAGAAAATTAGCTCCATGGAAGGGTAAATGGAGAGATCAGTGAGCATACGGGTAGCCAGATGGAGAGATGTAAACATAGAGAATAAGCTGGATGAAGAATAAGGCTGAAAGATTGTGTGGATAGATGGACAGTGATTCACTATGGACAGATGGAAACTGAAGCTGTTTGGAAAACAGAATTTCTGTTCAACTGTGACACATTGGAATTTGTTTCCATCCAGAATGGGAGAAAAATCAATATGTTGGCATTTTTTAAGAAAATGGAAATGTTACACATCAGCCCCCCATTTTTTTCAGGAAGAAGGACATAATTCAATAATTTTAAATGAATAAAATTTTAATGAATTTATATTGCTTAAAAAAGCAGAAGCCTTCCATTCCTAATAATTGCATCATCCTCTAAAAAAATCAAGCAATAGTCTGAAAAGCACCAGTCTATGGCGGAGGGCTTGAAAAGGGACAGGGGATGAAATGGAGGAAAGGTGTCAAAGGTGCATTGCTGAAGGTTCAGAATTTGTCCCATTGCAGTTGGTGACAGTTCTTAACAGGTTCAGTAGGAACAGCTGGGAGTTTACCCCAAGCTGGCAATGTCTAATGGAAAACCATAAGCCACATCAGCCTGCCCAGCATGAAGGAGGAAGGCTTTCAGACCAGATATCACATAAATTTTAGTGCCAGACTTTCCAGATGATGTTCCTGAGCATCCCTGCACTCCAACTTAATGATGTGCAGAGAGGCCAAGGCAGGCTTCATGTGCCAGCTTTTTTAACTTGATTTTTCCTTTCAGTGGGAAAACCCTTTGTCCTCGCTAAAACATGTCTGTGCTATATGAATGGCTGCTTTGCACACAGGAGTGCTGATGGGATAAGTTCTTCTTTCAGCTGCCAAATTGTTAAATGATCAATGAATAATAAATTGCCTCTTGAACCATGCCCATGTTCTGTTGTTGCAGGTGATTCTGTGCACTCTAATCTTGGGATGCAGCTGTTGGTTCATGGAAAAAGACACTATGAGGACTATGAGGACTTGACACCAGCCTGCAAAGTAGCAGGAAAAGGACAAATTTCTGCATTGTAGCTGTTGCTTTGGATCTCTCCTACAGCAAATCCAAATATCTTCTCTTCAAAATGAACCTGCTTAGAGACATGGCTATCTGCCTAGCATGAGAAAATGCAAAGATAGTGGAAAAGAAGTAGAGCCCCAGAGATGACTGTCAGTGAAGGTCCAGAGAGCAAGTGTGACACCACGTGCCTCCAACAAACCAGACACACTGTAAGATAGAACTGCTGGGACATGGGAGCTTTGGCTCTCCTACAATTTGCTTATTTTTTCAGGAATGACATGAATTTTTCCTCCACTGCTCTTATTAATTTGGTATAGAAACTAAAACTCTACCAAATTTTTTGGAGCCAGGAAGGCTTTAACCCAGAGGGAGGATCCCTTAGAGGATAACTGGGGGATCTGAGAAGACCATAGAGTCATAGACAAGGGGCAATCATTAAATCACCTCCCAGATTAGCTTTGGATTTGCAGTATTTGCATCTCCTGAATGTTCACTCCATGTCCTGTTTTCCACTGATCCCTTTCAGGATGCAGAGAGCTTGTGCAATTGCCCAATGAGCAATGAATCAGTGCCTCCACACTGAATTTTGGCACAGCTTCCTCTCCCATCCACAAAGGGACCTCTGAATCTCCTCCACCATGTCACATTCTATGGCAGAACTTGTTGCATATTCTAATTCCCCCTCGCTCCATGATTTAGTGCTACAGCTAATGCTTTTGATGTCAGCCTGACTGAGATAGAAAGCTTTAAAAATTCATAGCTGACCTTTCCCTGACACGTTTAGTTTCCGTTAGGCAAGTGCTGTATGGCAGGGCCAGGGGAGGGGAGGGCAGGTTTCAAGTCTGAATTGCCTTTTCTTAAAACAAGAGAAAGCTTAAGAGGGGTGGAGGGAGTTTCAGTTCTGTACAGAGGAAGAAAGGGAGAGGGGAATGAAAATTAAACTGAGGGAGAGAGGCCTCAAAAGCAGAGGACAGGCTTATGAAAAATAGATACCTTCACCAAAGGAAGAGGGAATACAAATTGGATCCCTTTAAAAAATATGCCTTTAAAACAGATGTTTTGAAGGGTGGGAAGGGGGGGATAAGGAGGAAGGGAAAGAGGGGAAGCAAGGGAGGGGGGTGAAATGTTTCTTAAATGTGTTCAGAACATTTCAGCAGCCTGCAGAGCTGGGATTGTTTATTAGAAGATAAGATAGTGAAAAATGTATTTTGCAGAAAGAAAATAGTAAAGCTGGTTTCCTAGCAGATAAGAAGCCAAATTTCTATTTTATGCTCAATTGAATGATTCAGTTACATTATCTGGGAGGCAGCAGTGAAATAACACCCTTCGGAAATGAGACTGCGAGGACATGCAGTTCAGAGGAGGCAGCTATGGACCCATCACCCAGTGACTCAGGCATCTAGCCCTCGAACACCCATGGGTGGTGCAACCCTCCCTCGTGCTCCCATTCTGGCTGTGGATGGTGAGAGCCAGGGCCCAGACAACCTCCACAGCCTGCACAGTGCTTCAAAGCTGGAAAGATGCAGGATTATTGCTTCTCTCTCCATGTTATCTAGTGACATTGCTGTTTTGCAAGCAAAGTGTCTTACTTTGGGGTGTCTCTTCCTGTCCTTGCCACAACATCATCCATCCCATACCACAGTTCATAGGAATTGGAAGGAACAGAGAGGAGATCCATGCAGAGAGAGCTGCTGTCTGTGTCTCTACAGCATGATGGCAGGGCCTGGAGTGACCACAGGATCGTGCTGTTCTTCTCTCTATATTGGCTTTGCATTTCTCAAGTCTGATGTTGGCAGAGGCAGCTACTGTCCTGTGCATAAGAGCTAATGTGATGTGTACCAGGATGTGTGTTTTTGCAATTTCACAGGGAGTTCTGCAGCTTTTGGGATTTTCCTTAAAGCTCCAGCTTCAGGAAAAGGAAAAATGGAAAAGAGGAAAAAGAAAAAGGAATTTATTTAGCCTCTTAGCTATGACAGATATCCTGTTGATATAAAATTAGTATAGTCTCAAAAAAAAGGTATTATTATTTTAAAATAAAAACTCCACCAAGGAAGCATAAAACCCATTCCCATTATTTTTTACCCCAGGATTTTTACATGATTGACTCTTCATTTTTGACTGCTCAAGGTTGGCAGTATTATTTGCTGCCTTCCTTAGGACACTTCACTTTTGTTTTGCTTTTTCTTTCCCTTAATATAAATGTCATTCCTTCTTAAAGCTTATGGCTCGCTCTGTAAATGAAGAAATAAATGAAGCATGTGGCACATTAGTGCCAATCTTTTCCTTGCACTAGAGGGTCTGGCTTACAACAGTGGCTGTTGTGTCCTTGGTAAGTCCATTTTTTATTTACTGAGTCATTTAATTCATGATTCATTATTTGTATGGGTCTGTCCACACTGATCATCAAAAGAGAAATCCAGCATTAAAGGACACAGCAGCTTGCTGCACTTTTTACAGTCTCTGTCATGGGCAATCTCAGCCACTGACAGAAGCTACATCAGACTTTGAGTTGATGTATGGTTCAGGTGTTCAGTGTAGAGTTTAGAGTGCTTCAAATCAAACTCCTGCATTAGGAATTGTGGAGGAGAATATATTTCTGCATGAGACCAAGGTGGGCTGACAGCCATGTCCAGGATTTGGACAGTGAGGGTGATGGCAACAGGCTGGTCTTCTTCAACTTGGAAGTTTTTTAGTGGTCTGTTCAGATGATTAATGATTACAGCCCAGGCACCAGTACAGATTTATCTGGCTTAAACTGGCATCTTGGATAATGGCATGATACAAAAAGATAAGAACTGAATTCCATGGAATTTCTCACTCCATAGGTTCGCAGAAGGTGTGTATTTCTTGAGCAGAAGGTGTAGATCTTTGCAGAGGTATGAGTTATCAGAAAGAAGATGGTGATTTAAAGAACAAACCAGAGAAAATATTCCTTCTTAATCAGCACAGATTTGAATATATCTTGAGGGACTCTATTTAATTACCCGTAGAATATTTATTGTATGATATATAGGATTATATGATTTTATCATTCTGATTAAGACTGAATTGCCACTGCAGGAGGTAGGCATTGATTATACACATGAAAAAGAAAGCTCTTGTTCTAGCCTTAACTTCTCAGAGAGCATAAAAGATAGAAAGGAAGAGCTTCAAGAGCTGCTTGGTGGGGATTGGAACCCAGTTTCTCTACTCTAAAATCACAACACTTACTCAAACTTCCTTGTCATTTTCAGTACTGAGTTTCCTTTCAACAACGCTCCTATGTATCAGTTTGATCCATGATTTTGACAACAATATGTCAGAAGAAATCCTTCTGAAAAGGTCTGAGGGAATTTTTGCTTCTACTTTTAGGATATATTTCACTAGCTCTGAACTTTCCATTCTCACTCTGTGTTTTTTCATTACAGGGTAACATACGTTGGTGAGCTGATAAAATTCGGAGGAGACATGCAAGACATTTTAAACTTGCCTAATGGTTTCATCTTTCCCATACAAAAGGTTTTTTGTGCAGATAGTTTAAAAAATTTTACTTCCAGCCCAACAGGCAAGCTGAGTGGTGGCTTCTGCAGTGCTTTTCTGAGCCAATTTTCCTTTTTTAGGGCTATGTGTTGATAATAAAGGTACCCGGTGGAGTCTACTGCCACTGTCTTTACTTTCCTATTACTGTTAAAAAGCCAGAAATATTTACCTTTTCTTCTCCCAAATCTTGTAATAAAAATTTAAGCCTTGACCCCTGCTGACAGACTTTTTAGTAGAAGTTCCAAAACAAGAGAGTATTTAGAAAAATAAGATCTCCTAAGGGGAGGAGAGATTGAGAATTAGAGAGATTATTTATAGCTTCCTCCCTGCTGTGGATGAGACAGTGCTGCAGTGCCCAACTACTCAGTAATTGTGAAACTGCTGGCCCTGCTCCTTAGGAAACCAGAGGAGTGTCTACAGTGGTCAGAAGAGCAGAGGTAGTGGCTTTTAGAATGCACTATCTTTACAGCACACCTCTGAAGGTTTTTTTCCCCATCTAATAAGGTCTTTGTCTGTTACTGGGACTCCAGATCATTACTGCCACCTGAAAAATCAGCTATATTTTCAGTCTGTTTAGTTGTTCACCTCTAGGGTGAAAAGGCTGGAGTGGACTAATCCTGTTATATGCTGTAAAAAATAATAGATAAATACTTCTGCCAACAACCACCACAAGCTCCCTTCGTTAAGTTTTGTGGTTCAGCCTCTTGGGAAAATCAGTCTTGATGTGAAAATACTGGAAGATCCTCACAGTTTGGGTGGAGGTTTTTGAAAGACTGTTCATAAGTGAGAATCTTGCCTCTCCTGAGTAGGATATGATCAGATCATCCTTGTGTCTGGCTAAGCTCAGCAGCAAAAGAGATTCAGATGTTGCTGAATATAGCAGCCCTGGGCAGGTGAAGAAGTGTTGTGCCTGTTGCAATGGTGCAGAGTGGGACATGGCTATAGAGATAGATGCCAAACTGCTGCTGGCAAGAGGTGATGGCAGCAGAGGAGACTGAGCTGATGATGAAGGTAGTTTAGTATAAGGGTTGCTAAAGGCACAGAGTGTTCAAAACCTACCCTACCTGACTACCCTGGGAAGGTACATGCAAGAACCTATGAATTCTTTTTTTTTCCCAAATAAATACATGGTTTCTATTGAGCTGCGTGTTACCAAATCTCTCTTGGGGTATTTGCCATTTTCAGTCAGGAGTGCAAGACTCTGACATCTGAGGGATACTCAGGAGTCCAGAGCACTGCAAAGAGATTTTCTGTACTATAAGAACGTTGGATATTTTGATATATGTTTTTCTCAAAACCTGAAATAATAATTCAAAAATGGTATCTTTGTATAGAATGAAAAGTTCCTGGCCATTGTTACTGACAAATACTATCCTGTGTTAATTTTGCCTCAACACTAAAGTGCCAAGTGGGAAGCTTAGCTGAGCCATCCCATTCCCACATGCCTCTGTAAAGGCTCCATTCAGGGGTGATGCTAAAAGGTAGTTTATTGCAAGAGATCCCTATGTGACAACTCTGAGTGAAGGCTGATGGATTGAGCTCATACAAATCTCAGACCATCCTTTGGGGAATTTTCACCTGCTTTTAAAGTATCAACATGATTTTGTTAATTTTTGGCTCAAACTCAGGTCCAACTAACTCCCTTAGTGCTGCAGTGGTGTGATGGGACTCACACTGAAATTCAAACAGCAGGGTTGGGCATAGCAACGTTGGCACTATTTTATCTTGCAGACTCTGCTATACTATTATCTGTTAAGGTCAGAAATAAAATACTGAATGTTGATTCACTGAAGTTCATTACATGGGCCAAAGAACAGAAAGAAATTGTAGGTTGGCTTGAAATTGGGAAACAAACTCTTCCAAATCAAACAAGCACAGTAGGAGTTAATGAAAGGTTGAGAATAAAGCCATTTTCCTTAGCATTTGATATTGTTTTACTAATCAGTAAAAGAGATGTCATTTCGCCAGGCCTGTGGGGACTAAAGTAGAAGCCCCTGAGATGATTACATTGGATATGAGCTAAAGCATCTTTCCAAGAGATAAAAAATGTCTGGCTGACTAATAACTATGAGACAACAACAAAAAAAAAAAAAAAAAAGAGAGGGGAAAAAAGAAAGAAGATGTAATGCAGTCAGAGTCACTGAGGTCTGCTGTGGGAGCATTTTAACATGCACACATGTTCCCCCACCCCATACACATAACTATCTCTCTAATGTGTCTGTTTCTCTCACTTGCTTTGTAAAAACACTGCCTTGAATGTGGGAGAGTTTATTTATAGAGAGAGCACCAGAAAACAAATGTTTCATTCGCTGAACTCTAACCTCTTCTGATATTAATGTGTGTGATAAATTTGTTGGCTAAAGGCAGGAGATAAATGAACTGCATTTACTACCAAATTACATCCCTTGCTATCCTTCAGAGAGAGGAGAGAGGGAAAGGCTGTGACTGCTTTTCTCATCTGCACCACACCTAGCACATCAGGAGCAATACCAGTGACTAATAACAGCAGCTCTGCAAGCAGGTATTTTATTCCCACAATACTCTAAAAAGGAGCTTGAATTTCCTTCAGGAAAGAAGCTCAGAGCTGGGTTTTACCTCTGCAGGCTGATCCACATCCTGCAGCTACCTGGAACCCTATAGACAGCAATCACACTCCAAACACTCCTCCTGCCTGGATGAGATTTCAGGCTCTGCCAGTGACAATCACATTGGAACTAGTCAAACAACATTTGCCAGGTAATTTATTCAGCTGATGTTATAGTATTTTGATGGTGTTATTTGCCAATTTTCTCCTCCCTCTCCCTCCATTATATATCCTGTTTCATAGAACAGGCAAAACAATTTGCAAATAAGTTTAATAGATCAGATTCACAATACTTTGCAAATAAAATCTCCTAGAAGTAAAGCCCATGCCTCTAAGCCAGGAAGTCAGGAAGAACGAGAAGGGAAAAGCTTTCTCATTCCTATTACTCATTGCAGTGCCTGGTGGGAAGTTAGGAGCAGGTTTCCTGGCAGAAAATTTCTCACATGCAGATTAAAACTCACAGAAGTTGTTGTGGTCCATTCTAAAAATTGGGAAAGTTTCTAGAAAATTGATAGTAAGTTATATAATTTATTATTTTAAAATCTCTCTTCTATTATTATTACAAAATTTTCAATTCATTGCCACCACAGGTGCATGAATAAACATGTGTCCTCCCCAGAAATGTAGGGAGGATTGTCTTACTATGTATTATGTCTTACTATATGTATTTTGCCTTCTATTTATAGCTATCCGACACTGACAGGTGACCAATGGACATATCTAGAAGGAAGCAAAACTAACTTTTCAGTCCTGCTGCAGCAGATGCTGCTCAAAAAGGGATGTGCAACGTAAACAAAACCAAGCCTCACCCATCCTAGCTGTGAGCTTTCCCCATCCTAGATCTGTTTGCTGAATGTACAGAGATGGACTGAGGTTGGGGAGAGTGCTGCTTTGTGTGATTTCCATACAATGAGAGGCTACAAACCCAGACTTTCTCATGTGTCTTCAGCAAGGTCTTGCTCCCTCACTGACATTTAGTGCATCTTCACTCAGTCACAATGTAAGTTAAGAGGAAGGCAAGGGAAGCTGCTCTGAGCTGAAGGTCGTGTGGCTAGACTGCTGCTTGGAGTCAGCCTGCACAGATGAAATTGCTGTAGCTGGACTTCTGCACAGACATTCCTTCTCCCCACAAACAAGACCATTCATTGACTTCTAATTTTATTTTACTTTTTTCAACTGACTTGGTAGTGAAATGGAGTTTAATGAGGGAAGATCTAACTGTCTGAGACTGATGACTTCGGTGGCATTAACGCATCCTATGCAACCTATGCAGAAAATAGACCACTTATCAAGGTCATTGCATATTTGCCTTGGTGCAGCAACAACAGTATCAATCTTCTTTCTAAATCCAGCAGATTTTATAAAGCCAAGCAAGTATTTAAAAGCTAACCTAGAAATATGAAAAGGGAACGTTGTCTCTGGGTACTCAACTGATTCTTTAGAATTAGCAGATGATTTAGTGACATTAACCTTGAAAGGCCCCAAATCTATCCAGCAAATCTAAGCAGAATGGAACCGATTCCTCTGGATTGGCGAGGTATAAAATTACATCGTCAGTCTATAATAGCTGAAACTCTCTTATTGATGATTAACCACATTTATTAACAGCAGCCTATAAACCCAAGATGTTATTTGTACAATGACTGAGATGTAATATAGTGCTTTCTAAAGGACCAGATCATGAAATGCACCAAAGGTCACCACAAAACCCTGCAGAAATTAGAACATCAGTCTTAGAAGAAATCTATAGCTAGTCCTATCAGCCCTTCTGCCTGGTGCAAAACCATTCTGACTCGTTGAATCCTCTAGAAGTTTCTTTATTTTTAGCTCAGCAACTGATCACAAGTTTAGACCCAAGATTTATTGATGCTGGAGATTTTAGCTAGTGGTCCAGCTAATGGTGATATAAACTCCTAGGCTGCAAAAAGCAGACTTGATGGGCCTAAGGTGGTGGGGAAGAGGAGGCTTCAAAGCATCTGGCAACAATGTCTCCTTATTTTGGTGATGTTTATTTACTTGCATATTTTGCTAGGGAAGTTTTGCAGAGCTCCGCAGGTCAGTAAAAAATGGAGAAGTCAAAATATCTGATTGTATGTATTTATTCTGCCTACTTCCTGATCCCAAAGGGCACAGAGTTAAAATCTGAGCAACTGAATTCCCTTGGAAATAAAGCATTTAACAAATCAGCTCTGGGGAGTTACCTTAAGGTCCACTAAGCAAGTAGCTTCTCCCCTAATTTACTTCGTGCTGGAAAACAGATATAAGTAATGACAAATGGTAGATGTTCTCCTGACCTAAGATGCATTAAAAGTAATAAATTACCTCTATAATACAAATGAACTTCTAATAAAAATGAATCAGGTAGTTCCTGTAACATAATGCAGGAAAGTTCAGCTTCTGGGGCTATTAATCATGTTGTATCTTAAACAATATATAAGGAAAGGACTTAATTGGTAACAATAGGTGAAGAAGTGATTAGGTGTATGAACTGTCTGCAAGGAACAGTTGGTTGTTGTGGCATCACAAAACAGATAGCAACTGCTTAACCAAAATGGGGATATATTGAACAAAATCAATTAGCACTCCTTGTGACAAATTAAATCAAAGCTCATGTGTCCATTGGAGATTTAACTGTCACACAACCAATTCCTAACCATAGTACAGACACTAGACAAGCCAAGCCACAATAACACAGACACTTACTGAAAAAGGGGGAAAACTTCCCTGTCTGCATATCCATGAATAATATACTGACCAAAAATGGGGGTGAGGACACTCAAGCTGCAGAAGTTTCCCTGGGCAGTGTCCTGATCCTGAGGGAAATGCTGTCCTGATCCCGAGGGCACAGCTTTCCCTATCACAATCTGCTCTCATGTTCACCTCCTGGCTCAGCAACTCCAGCTCCATGCAGGGCCAAAATGCTCCTTTTATATCTCAGATGAGTGCTGACTCATGGTCAAACAGAACAACCCCAGACACCAAGACTCTGCCCACAGCAGGGGCCAAGCTGTCTCTGAAAGCATTCCTGCTGTAGCCCCATCCTGGGTGTTGCCACACTGGCTCCTGCAGTCCTCAGCTCCTTTCTCTTAGGTTATCTGTGTGTCTATTTCTGTGGGACGTGGGTGCAAATGGTGAAATGTTTCTACCCCAAGTGGATTTCCATCATGGATTGCTTTTCAGTCAGATCTGTCCCCTTCCCTGCTGCTGGGACCAGCTGAGCATGGGCTGAGTACCAAGAATGCCTACAATCATCTCCAGGGACTAGCAGTAGTAGTCCAGCCTCTTGGTAAAGTTTTGATGCAGACAACTTTGTTTTCTTTCACTTGTTTAAATCCTCTTTCAATTTCAAATTAAACTCAGGACTCCTCAGTAATCTTCATGCTCACCCTTGCAAAGCATTGCTGTATTTTGGTCAATAACTGCCATGTTCCATCTCAGAGGTAGCGGCATTTTGGCATTATGGTGTCTGTCCTTATGTGTCTTGTCTATAAATCACTCCTGCAGCTCTTAGAAGAGAAAATTATTTCTGAATGTAAAGACAAAATTATCCTTAAAACACAAGGTTAGCCAACTCACCTACCTAGAGAACATAGACAATACTGCAAAACCACATCCCTTTTTCCACTCTGTCCATCTCTACTTGCATGAAATTACTAAGGCAGAGAGGAGAGAATCTGTCCTGAATTTTAAATAATATACCATTCAAAATGCTTGAGCTAGCAGTGGCAGCTGAAAGCTCTGCTTTGGTTTTCTGAGCTAAGGGAGAAATGCAGTTCAACTTGCAAGATGTAAAAAAAAAAAATTACTAAAAAAATATTAAACAAACCTAGTACTGAACTATTCTCTTGAAAATAATTTGAAAAGGGCATAGTATTGGAATTTGGGACAACAGGAAGAAAAATGATCTTAGTTTGAGAAGTCTGCTTGCATTCTAATGAGAGGTTATTCTTGGAGAACCAGGTACCTTTACTCACTCCTTCAGTAGGAGGTGATATGCCAAGGATAGATATCATATATCATACTCCCTCTGACTTCTTAATGCTGGACAGACAAAAATTATAGCCAGTTCCATAAAAGGAGTCTCACAGAGCAAAAGTGGCTTTCCTTTTTCACAAATACTGTGGAAAGCCTGAAATGTTTTCCTCTCTTGACTGAAGACAAGAAATTGACATCTTTGAAACCTTTGCAAACCTATAATCTGTAGAAGTATTTCACTTTGAGAAAAGGAAAATGCTTTCATCTGGTATTTGAACAGCTCCCCCCCCCCATAATTAAATAGTTAAAAGGTAGCATAACTCTTTGTTTATTTTAAAATCATGACATTAATAATTCTGCACTAATTTTAAAACAGAAAGACATCTTGAACAGGAAAATTGGCATTTTTTCAGAGAAAATGTCAGAACAAAATGTTTTGACAACTCTCAAACTTAAAAAATATGGAGTTAAGGAACAAGTCAAAAACATCCCCCAGCTTGTAAAGTTTCTCAATCCTAAGTAAAAATGTTTTGGCAAGAAAAAAAAAAAAGCCTGTTCTAAAGCTGGCTGTGATTGATGTGTACTGTACAGGTACACCCAGGCTTTCTAGTGTAGCTGTTGATCTGAGAAACTCTTTCCCACAGAGGAGGAAGCATCTTCATCCACATCTTCCTTCTAATTACCTGTACTTGGCTCTGAGTGAACCAGGCTGAAAAATAATTCCAGGAAATTATTCCTCACTCCCACAACTGGGAGCTGGAGTCACTTTTCATATTAGATTTGATGCTCCATCATCTTGGGTAACAGCTACCTGTGCTCCTCACAGCTCAGAGCTACCTTGTTCCTTCCCACAATCCATCTGCAAGCTCTTCTTTTCACCTTTTGTCATCTCACTGCTGTGCCATTAATCCTCAGGAGAGATGCATACTCTCTGCAAGCACTGGAGACTGGAAGGTTTCCTCCTTTTTGGCATGATGATCTCTATTTAAGCTGGGCTATGACCTCAAAGCAACCTTTAAGAATGTTTGAAGCTGAGCACTCAGATTTTGGCTTCCTTTGGTTCCTCATGGCGTAAACTGGACTTGTCTTTGTCCCTGCTTCCCACCCTGCCAGTCCAAGAGGAGCTCCACAGAAAGATCTTTCATGTGAACTTGTGCATCTCTCCCTGTAGATTAGTGGAAGGAGCAGATAAAGAGGGTTGAATGACTGAGTAAGGCTGCAAATGAACTCCCATTAGCTCTTGCTGTATATCTCTGGTGGAGGGGCTTGGTAAACAGTTAGCACTTATCTCTCTGCTCAGCATTTAGCTGATTTCCATAATGAGCTCCATTGAACTGAGAGGCCTCGAGGTGTCCCAAGGCTTCCGAGATGCAATGTTTTCTCTAAATCTGATTTATGTAAAGGTGAAGGCAATTGTGTTAACAAAGGAGAGGAACAGGATCAACATGCAGTCTGCAGAGGCAGGGAAGGCAGTGATGTCTCTGGCTGGCTCTCTCCAAGAGGGATCCAACAGCAGCTGACTGTAAGATGGGGGAGGCATCATTGGAAAACACAGCCAGGAGGAAGATGCTTAGGTTTTATTTATTATCATCTTCTTTTTTCCTCTTTCCTCCTTCAAAACAGAGAAAAGCTGCAGCTCTGAGGCATGCAGAAACCATCTTAGAGGGGGTGAGTCAGCCTGGGGAGAGCCCATTGATTGCATAGACCCTGCTGAGCCCCAGCACTGGTGCTCATTTCCACCATCAGTTCTATCACAGCCTGGCAGCTTCAGCTGCAGAAACCTCACTTTGGGCCTCAGCACAATCTCAATTCCTCCTGCTCAGTCAGGCACAAAATCCTGCAGGCTCCAGAAGTCCCTTTTGTGGGTTTGAGTCTATCTGTCATAACCATGAACAAAGACAAGAAAATTCATACAGGGTTTTACAAAACCATTTCTTTCTTTGCACCATCTCTGAGGGCTACTATTTCCATCCAGTGCCCATGGGTGCCATGCTTACACTCAGAAGGCTTTCAAGGTCATGTACATCAGCAATGACTTGGAGCCACCTCTGAGACAGGTGAGCCTTAGGAGCTTTTGGTCACAACTTACAGACAATTATTAAACTATAAAATAATTTCACAAGAGATAAAGTAGAAATCTGGCCATGTGACTGAATAGAAATTAAGACTCTTGGAAAAAAAAATCACAGGAAAAAGATGCTATCAGTGGGAATAATTCTACTTTGGCTGTAATGGGAACTGCATGACTCAGTGGAGCTTTTGCATGGCTGGATGCTTTAAGCAAGGATAATCATAAAAAGAGATGAGTGGAACACGAAGAAAAAAGGATCGAATACATATTTTTCTCATGGTAAATTAAGAGAAGATTGTAGGAGTGGAAATTCAGATGAGGCAAATGCAGTGGAATGCCATCACAACAGAACTAGCCAGCTGCATCTGCTTTAATCCCTGCTCTTAGGGCGGTGATGACACTATGAGCATGTCTGTCTCTCAAGGAGAAGAGAGGTGTTTTTCTGCTAGTTTGCATTTAATTGTGTATTTTGCAATTTCTTAAAATGCCAGCTATTCTGCAAAACTTGGTTTAATATGCAACAAACACTAACCATATAAACAACACGTCTGTCCTAAACCCTTATTATAATTCCCAGAACCACTTGCAGGCTTTCTGAAACCCATTATTATAATTATAATCAAGAATCACAGGACACTGTGATTTGTGCCAAAAAGACATCTACACTGAATTGTTTGTACAGGCCACAGATAGAGAGAAAGGAGAGAGAGAGAGAGAGAGAGTGAGGGAGAGAGATGTAGCTTTGGTGCTGCTCAATTCAGGAGGAGTAACACCCACCCCATTTCATTTTTCCTCTTTCATTTTCCAGTTTAACTTGTAGCTGATGAAATCTGGGCTAATATTTGCTTTCTCCTTTGTTGTTCTTTAGCCTTAATACAGAGAACCCTGAACTGTGCCTTAGTTTACTGCAGCCCTCCCCAGCTCCAGCAGCCTCTGGCCCTGGGTGAGGAGCCAGGGCTGCCAGTAAGGTGCTGAGTGCTGGCTCAGGACCCATCAGTCACAGCCGAGGTGAGAAGCATTGCACTGTGGAAACTGCTGC
This sequence comes from Bucco capensis, assembly GCA_013396975.1. Classification (NCBI taxonomy): domain Eukaryota; kingdom Metazoa; phylum Chordata; class Aves; order Piciformes; family Bucconidae; genus Bucco; species Bucco capensis. The sequence goes on along the minus strand of VWZO01002758.1, from coordinate 139,503 downwards.
AACAGTCCCTAGCAGGTGCAAAATCCAGGCAAACTCAGTAGAAAACGCAAATGCAGTGTGGATCTTAGTTTTATTAGGCTTTTGCATAGAGTTCCTCTCTCTTGAAACACTTTGCAATCAAAAAGACACTGGAGTGGACTATTTTAAGCCCTGATTCTTCACGCTAAGAGGTAATGCTGATTAGGTCCTTGCCAGCACAAGGTGCTGATACCCATTTCCTTTCTGAAGGTTTCCTCGGAACATGGGACCTGTTCTTATCTTAAACTAACATATTTAGGGAGTAACATCTCCGAGATCAAGCTGCTCCCTTGGCATTGAAACAGATTTAATCTTCTCAGGTCTGTGCTTTGAGCAAACAGTTCTTCAGTGTTGCTTTTGTAGATGTACACATACATATATATAAATATGTGTATGTATGCATTTGAATGTATCTATATAAACATCAGAATGTGCCTAGAGAAGATGGTGGAACAGAGAATCCATTCTCTCCTGCAGTGAGAGTGAGACCAATGGTGTGCCAAGCACAGTTCCTGCTTATGAAACCACATCTCTTCCTGTTTGAAAGCCACCTCTGAACCCTTCAGAATAAACCTTTTTTTCAGAACAGAAAACCTAATGCTCAGTCTGCAAGCTGCTGGAATCAGGAATGAAGGCACCTTTTCCATTCTGCTGCAGTGTTTCTCCCAAGACCACACTAACCAGGAAAGCTACAGCAGAGTGAATGCACTGGTCTAGAAATAGTAGAGTGGTGCATTTCATGGTAGGAAGAGGTTTAAGCCAGTCCCTGCTCTGTCTGTACTGTGACATGCAGAAACTAAGGATAACCTGTCATCAGGGACATGCCTCATCGCCAAGCAGTATGTGGCAGTTAAAAATCAACATATTGTGGAGCACAGGTGGACTTCACACTCCTGTTGCCAAGTATAGCCTCTGGTTTGCTCACAGGAGAAAGCATAGGAACTCTGGCACTTAACATTAGCTAAACTGCATCTGTTTTTCACCACCAGTAAGGCAGCCAGTATGTGCAGTTATTTGTTTCCTTAAGATGATTATGCTAGATAGCTCAGCTCAGTTCAGAAGCCCATTTACACCCAAGGGTGACTCAAAAGACACTGCAGAGGACAAAAAGTAGGACAATGCAGTCTGAGATCCCAGGGTAGAGTAAATCATGTCAGAGTTTAACACTTCTTCAAGTCTGCAAAACATCATAAAAGTCCACTGGCTAGATTCACCTCTGGGTATGCTGTCATGGAGGCATCCACAAACCAGGCAGAGGTAGAAACCCAAACTACAGATTTATTCCAATCAAAAACTACCCAACGCTCCAACAGACTAAAGTAAATCACCAATTTGGATGTCAGGAGGGAATATAACACTACACAACCAGTTCCCAAGTTTCAGAAATATTCCTTTTTAGAGTGCTGAGCCCACAGGTGCACACTCTGCCTCACATGAGGGAAAACGCCACTCAGGGCACCCAAAGGAGATCACTCACCCGGAGGGGCAAGGCCTCTCTCAGAGGTATATCCAGAAATGTTCACTCACCAAAGGAGGCTAAGGGCTCCCTCAATCCCAGGAAGTTTCCTTGGGCTCCAAGGGGCAGTCCCTGGCTGCAGGAGGACCAGCCTGGCTTGGCTCTCTGGCAGGAAGTTCCCTCTGTACCTGCCAGGTCTGAGCTGGTTCAGGCCTGAGGGGCTGCAGAAAAGGGCGGGAAAAGGCCAAGGCGGAGCCTGAGGAGAAGTGATCAGGTGTCAGTGGCTGTGAAGCCTGATGCTGTCAGGGGGATCTTCAGCAAACCCTGGTCCTTGCCAGGTTTTTGTCAATCCCTGGTCCTTGTGAGGTCCAAGGTGCAGCTTTCATATAGGCACAGGCAGAGCTCAGTTGGCTTGGACTGGAGTCAGGCTGACTCACACCAGCTGAGGGTTTGGCCTCTCAAGTTCAATGGCTGTTGCCAGCTCAACTCATAAAAAATAAAATAAAATAAAATAAAATAAAATAAAATAAAATAAAATAAAATAAAATAAAATAAAATAAAATAAAATAAAATAAAATAAAATCACCCAGGCTGAAGCTGAGCCAAGATGACCAAAGAGGTCAAGAAGCTTTTAGGATTATTAACTCCTATTACTATAATTATCCTTTTTATGGCACCATAAAACTGCATAGAGCTTTTCTGGACATAGATAAACTACATTCCCAGTGCAGAAGGGCCACCAGGGCTGCCTGTGCCTGTGAGCCCTTGCCCTTTGTCCTTGCTGCCCTGGGACCTCATCCATAGGTTAATTCTTCTGTGGGAGAAATCCTATCACCTGCTATCCTTGAATCTCCTCTCCACACTTAGAGTAGTAGAAACATTTAGTTTGGAAAAGAAGTCTAGATCATCAAGTCCAACTGTTAACCCAAAGCCACCATACACAATAAACCATGTTGTGAAGTGACATGTCTACATGGTTTTTGAATACCTCCAGGGATGGTGACGCCACCTCTGCCCTGGGAAGCCTCTTTCAATGCCTAACTAGTCTTTCAGTGAAGAAGTTTTTCATAATATCCAGCCTGAACCTCCCCTGGTGCAACTTGAGGCCATTTCCTCTTGTCCTGTTGCTACTTATCTGGAAGAAGAGATCAACCCCCACCTTGCTCCAACCTCCAGTGCCCAGTACAGGGGATTTACACTTCTATCACCTGCTATCCTCAAATCTCCTCTCCATGCTTCCACCTAAGAGACCTCAAGGGGTGTGGAAAAATCCTATATTCCTCTAATAGCCTTAAAGTGGCATTTTTTTGCTGCACCTTTGGGCTACAGCTGCTGCTCCTCTGTTCTGCAGGGATATATGGGTTGCAGTGGGAGGATGGGAGTGGGCTCATTCTGGAAAACTAGGACAGATGAAGTTTTTTGCACTCACTTTTCCCATGAGGTGACTAGATAATCTGAGAGACATTGCAGGAAATTAGTATCAAACTTGTAGTAACGTTACAGATTTGGTGAGATTTTCTGCACTGTCAAGTACCAGTGACCAGAGGGAGGGCTGTAGGGCTGGAGAGGGATAGAAGATCTGGGGATGACAAAGCTGTGGCAGAGTATCATACTGCTGGACAAACATAAATAACAGCTCCTTGGCAAATGGCTCTTTACCAGAAACCAAACTCTGGAAGCCTATAGAAATAACACATGGACTTTTTTTTTCCCCTCTAGTAATAGGTTATCAAGATAATAGCATAGAAAGTGGTGTTTATATGAAAAATGACTAATCAATTCATTAAAGAGCAAAAATTAACCTGGAAAAGCATTGAAGTTTTCAGAGAGCCAACCAGTCTCTTTTTGCTGCTCGTGTAAGCTGTGCTGATGGCAAGTGTCTATTGCTGAGCAGTCCTGCTGAGTCAGTATCTCTGGGTCAGATGATGTAATATGTTACAATCTGGTGAGAAATCCACACTGAATCTGATTGGTACTTTTGGTGGTTGTTGAAAGCCTTTTAAACCCAAATAATTGCTTGAATATTGACTTCGGGGAAATGAATCTCTGTCAGCTTCTGGGAGAAGAATTTCTGTTTATGGAGACTTTTTGAGATTTTTTCTTTTTATTTCAGACTAAAAACTGATGATAATCTGTGATGCAGAGAATAAAATGAACAAAATTTTGCATTTGGCATGGAATAGTTGTTTAGGAATTCCCAAGTTTAAACTGCTACTTACATGCTTTCAGTCTTCATTATTTCCAGAAAATATCAACTAGATCTGCTTTTGAAAAGGATTAAAAAATAAATGCTTTTGAGTTCTTTGTTTCTTATCCCCTTCCCATCTACTCCCCCTGATAAAAATGTTTTTGAAACAATACTATTCTGGACAGCAAGTGTGACTTGTTTCAATTACAATGAATAATAATCCAGTGCTTTAAAAACATAGAAAACAAAAACCTCAATTTGACCAGGAATGCTGCTAAATAAATAGCAGTGATCCCATTCTTGACTGATAGACACTTATAGACCTCAACATTGGCACACACAGAACAGAGAAATTCTCAGTTCTGACAGATACCAAATAAATATAACTAATAAAAGGGAGCTGCATTGGCTTGGATTTCTACCAAGAGCAGAAAAGAATAAAAAAATCAGCACATAGTTAATGAAGATGAATAGATGCAGGGAAAATGGAATTTTCATGTTTCTAGGGATTTCAAAACAACAGTGAGTAAAATCTTCCTTATAACATAATTTTAAAAAATAGCATGTGGATGTCAAATTAATCTGGGCTGCCACTGCATTGAGTTCAACAGGCTTTGGGAGGGAGGATTTTCTTCAGGGAGAAGTAAGGGCCAGTGGCAGCAGAAAGTGACCCTCTGTTCATTTTGGTACAGGTCTCTGTAAGGTCTGCTACCACTGTCCATCCTCAGGGCATGCTATGTAGGCACATAGTGAGTGAGCACTGCTAGGACATTGTAAGGGACTCCCTGGGCTGCAGGACATTGAGATACTGGAGCAGCTCTAGCTGGTCTGGTCATGAGTTTTTCAGGTTATAGACTGCACACAGTGATCTATACACATCCTTCACCTTTCTTTCTCCAAGTGTAGGTATCGTCGTGGCTAGACTTCACAAATGAAGATCCAGGGAGGGCTCCATCCATGCTCCTCCTCAGCACCTTTTCCAAGCGTGCTGATAAAAAGAGGATAGCAGATAGCACCCTCGAGCCTGAGCTATGGATTTATTTTAGGTGAGACACAGCATGTGCAGAGCTGGACCCACCCTTTAGTCCTAAGGTTCATCTGCCAGGGCCTAGCAAGCTTGGACGCTGGCAGCCAAGTCCTTAGCATGGAGGTTTAACCTCTTAGATGGAAGGCCTTACAGGGCTAAACGAGCTCCATCTGCCTGGGTTTGGAATCAGAGTTGTCCTTCTCCTAGGATGACTGCCAGAAGGCTAATGAGCTCATCCTACCCATCCAAGGATTCTAGGAACATGGGTATCACTCCCCACACTTTCCCGTGGGCAATGAGTTTAATGCTCCCTCTGCTGTGGGCACAGTTATCGCCCCAGGGGCCACAGGAGACCACAAGGGATTGTCAGACTGTGCCTGCCAAGTGTAGGTATAGGTCAGCAGAAAAACGAGCTGAAGGTACATGGAGAGAGCCTTATGTAGGAGCAAGAGCATGGTGCAAGGATATAGATTGCTTGGGTTCTACTCTTGGCTACGCCATTGGTTTGCTGTGTGAACATGACATCATTTCAGCTTGCCTAGCTATAAAATTGGGAAGTAGACATTTGCCTCCATGTTTTGACATGTATGGATACAAGGAGTTTAATGTATTTTGTTGTCANGGCACAGTTATCGCCCCAGGGGCCACAGGAGACCACAAGGGATTGTCAGACTGTGCCTGCCAAGTGTAGGTATAGGTCAGCAGAAAAACGAGCTGAAGGTACATGGAGAGAGCCTTATGTAGGAGCAAGAGCATGGTGCAAGGATATAGATTGCTTGAGTTCTACTCTTGGCTATGCCATTGGTTTGCTGTGTGAACATGAGGACATCATTTCAGCTTGCCTAGCTATAAAATTGGGAAGTAGACATTTGCCTCCATGTTTTGACATGTATGGATACAAGGAGTTTAATGTATTTTGTTGTCACAGTATCACAGTATGTCAGGGGTTGGAAGGGACCTAGAAAGATCATCTAGTGCAACCCCCCTGCCAGAGCAGGATCACCTAGACCAGGTCAACAGAATATTCTACAGTTCTACAGAGAAGTAAAACCATTCTGCTGGGCAAGAGAGAACAGTGTCTCTGCCAGAGACCTTGTTGCAAAAATTTAGGACCCAAACTCTACAGGAACTGAGAGACTGCACAAACACAACTCCTGAGCTCAGCATCTCATCGTTTCCAGAGCAGCAAGAGGAAGAAGCTGGACAATGCAGTCTTTGGCCATGGTTTGTTCCAGCTTCTGGCAGCAGTGAGTTCCTTGAAGTGCCTTTCCATCTTCCTGAGGGATTGTCTCAGCAAAAGCAGTGCTCGGTGTTGCCTGACACAGCAAGTCATATAAGGTCAAGCTCATAAGATATATGGCAGTGTGTGTGTGTGTGGGTGTTCAGCTTCCACAGTGCTATGGCACAAAGAAGCATTCTTCCATTACACAGAGATCTATAAGGAATCACTGCCATTAACAGACTCCATTAAATGCAATACATGGGGGAAAAATTGCAGTTTGATTTAGTTCAGCAACATGGAGATATTGGCAAGATAATCACATAAAAGTGACACCTTTTATGGCCAAGCTCTTTGATTTTATGTCAGTGAGTTTCAATTTCTCTCATTTTTATGTTCATATATAGGTTCTTGTTTTAATGTATGCATTAGCTGGCATAAAGGTTAAATAGATTGTTTTAGCATTTTGGGATACAGATTGTGGATACGCACAAATCTTCAATGAATTATTTTGGGTAGGCAGGAACTGTGGGAAGAGAGCAGGAATTATTTCTCTGAATTGCTCCCATCTAAAAAAAAAATAATAAAAAAGGAAAGGACAAGGAACCATGAGAAAAAAAAGAAAAAAAAGTATTACAGCTATGTAATGTGATTTGAAAAGCAAACCTGCAGGCTTCCCAAGTTCTGTCAGAACAGATGGTGTGGGTCACCCTGCTTCATGAAATGCTCCATATCTGAATATTTATTTTTAAATGAAAAAAAGTACCAATTCCTTGTGAGGCAGATTGTGATCTCCCTTACATCAGCAAAACTGTCTGAAGATAGGATTGGCACTGGATTGATACTGAGAGGCACAGAGGGCTGGAGAAGCTGTGACCATAACCTGGCCTCCTGTGGAGGAAGTCAGTCTCAAGGTCTGGTTCCATGGTTAAGCAGCTAAATCTAAACTCCTGCCTTGTTCCAGTACTTTCAAAACTAGACTATTTCTGTTATTAAAAAATCCTAGTTGGGAGGGTACTCAGTGTGCATGCTGAATCTGCTCTGAAAAGTATGGGAAAATCAGGATAACATCACTGGTGTGGCTTTTAAAAGGGTTGTTGTGAGGCAGACAACAGGAGTTTGCTGCCATAGACCCAGCTGATACAGACCACTCCTCATCATCATATTTAGCTTGGGCCAAACAGACCCCATGGTGAAGTCATATTTCAATATCCCTTAAACCACTTCGGTACATTTAATCCCTCAATTCATCTATTCTTCCTATGTCCTTACTCTCTGTTCCACAAACCCTCCTTCCTGTGTCCCTGCTGCTTTACTAAGAAGTATTTGAAAGACTAATATTACAAGTTCTGATTCTAACAGGTAATTTATTTCACTCTCTTTTTTTTTTTTCTTTTCTTCTTTTCCCCTTTTTAGCTATATTTGAAAATCTTTTGCGTCTATCAGTTCCTAGATCTGGATAGATTACTCTTCAACTCATGAAGGGAATTCAAGTTGTCTCTTTAAATCTTTCTCTTCCCCCCACTTCACATATGCCCAACACCTTTCTGTCTTATCATTTCACATCATTTAAATATTCAGCCCAATTTCAAGGCTTAATAATGATGAATAAGATTGAGATTAGGATTTAATAAGAGTGTTAAGGAAAGATTTGTCATTCCAATAGCTGTAGATTTTGGCTGAAATTGAATTGGCATCCAGCCTCTGGGCATGTGCAGAGTGAAGTTTTGTGCTTGCTCCCACTATCTTTTTCTTTTGAAGAACAGGGAAGGTTTTTTATACTCAGTCTGATCATACAGGGGATGAGTTACTCCCTGTCTAATTGTTCCCTCATCATCCTCTTCTTTTATTAAAGGCAATTTGAATCAAGGACTGAAAAGCCTGGGAGCTCCTCATGCATTGAGGTCATTCATTTTAGGTTCCAGATTTCAGCTCATTCCACTAGTGCATTTCCCATCCAGGTATAGCTGAGTCAGTGCTTTCTAGGGTCTAAATTCCCATTTTGGAACTGAGATGAATCTCAGCAACAAAGCCTAAACTCATAACTAAGTCTCAGACTGAACTTCAACAGGACTAAATCAAATACTACGTTTTGGCCTCCATGGAGGTGCAGCTGTCAGATCAAAGGTCAAGGAGGATGCATGTGTGATGGGCACATTAAATTCCATTATTGCTTTACAGATGTCTACTAATGCCATTAACTACGTGCAGGATGAGCTGAGTATCTCTTTTGGGAGCTGCATGCTAGGATCTGCAAATAGTCACAGTAAGTTAAGCAAAACTTCTCTAGACCTGCAAGTCCAGGAGAAACATCACACCCAAGCAGAGAGTGCTGAGACTAGAGAACCCACAGCATGATGTGCCTACATTTCAGTGTGGTGAAGAGTGCTATTGAGGGAACAGGAGGATGTCACAATTCCTTTGAGAAACTGCTTCCAAACTGAGCTAATTTTCTATTATATCGTGCCCTTAACGTAAGAGTCAGGCTGCAGGAAGGAATTTGTATCTTCTAAAACATGGTTTGTTGCAAGTAACTGTAGCAAGCCTTATGTTTGAGGCACTCCTAAAGCACTCTGCAGCCTTTAGTTCCTCTTTCTTCTTCAGGAGCAGCCTTAGGATTGTGCTAGTTTCAATACTTTGGACATTAAGCAACTGATAGTGTTTAAACACTCATGACACATCTACAATGTCTGTTGTGCTTGGGCTCCAGAGGCACTAGGATGGAAGCTCCAACTCTCTTGACAAAGGCTTGCTGGAGTGTCTGCTTGCCTTGAGCACACAAGGCCCAAAGAGGCTTAAAGCTTCTGAAGATTGAGGGACAGATTCCTGGCAGAGGAGAAGTGCTGGAGCTCTTTTGAAACCAAGGGGCTTGTGGCACTTGAGTGCAGGAGAGGGTGTAGACCTTGGGTTGTTCTGACTGCTTAAATTGCTCTGCAGTTTTAGGGAGTTTACTGTAAGCCTCTTAAACTGCTTGGAGAGCTTACAGTATCTTAAGCCTCTTAAATGATATTAAAAAAACCTAGTGTTTTGGCAGAATCTACAGTTTGGAAGGACTGAAGGTTAGAAAAAAAAAAATCAACCTTGGCTTGTTTGATAGATTTTATCAGGAATTGAATACATTTGATGAAATCCTGTTTTAATGATTTTAAAATTATCAACTTAATTATTTTGCCAGTCTACATCAAAGGAATTGCTTATGAACGTACATCAAAATAGTCAAACTGGCAGAAAATGTCATAATTTGTAAATTCACCATTTCCTAGTTTAAGTATTATTAATTTTACAACCACTCATCCAATTTTCTTCAAGCATGACTTAATTTCTATGTCACAACTACCTCTACAAAATACAACATTTTGGCAAGTCCATCTTGATCTACTTGTGAGAAATCAGAGTGTGAAATGTCTCGTCAAAATATATGAGGAAAATACATTGTTTCCCAAACTCAAATGATTCAAAGAGAGATCTGCTGGCATTTCTGAAAATTAAATAACAAATAAAGAACCAAAAGCCTTTTAGGCTGAGGCTAAATGGAACAAATATCTTCATGCACAATTGAAAGGAGAGATTAAAAGAAAAGAAATTGGAACATTAATGTGACTACAAAGGTGGTGATATGCCTTTCCTATCAAAATCAGCTACTCAATTTTAGTGTTTCTTTGAGCATGATGATTTTTTTGTGACATGAGAGAAAAATATTGATGTTTTCTATGCTCCATCGTAATTAATGAGCATTTGGGATACACCAGGAGAAGTTCCACATAAGTGCCTTTCCATGGGCACACACACACACATGATTTTTATGCTTTCCTTCACATTTCATCTCTCATCTTCCCCATCTGTCTATCACAAAAATGGTCACAGAAAAAGCAGCAAGACTTTTGCATGGAAAACTTGTACCACCTATGAGAAGGAGCTCTAGCTTGAATAGCACTGGTGTGATGTCTGGAGTCCTTCCACATGAACAAATGGGCACCATATGTGGGTGACAGCTAGTTCTTTCAATTCCAGCATAGCCAATTGATTTGAGTGCACCAATTTTGTATAGGTCTGTTGGGAGCCATCAGATGATCCTTGATTTTGACAACTCAATCAGCAAGAATCTTATGTTCCTACAAGGTAAGGAATAAAGGAACTACTAACCTAAATGTTTAAGCCAGACCTATGCCAGAGGTGAGCTTCATCTTTTCTGAAGCTTAAGAAATTGATTCATTTAAAAGAATGAACATATTCTGATTGTTTTACAACCCAGTGCTCAGCTACAGGAATTGTCCACATGGTCAAAACTAGAGAGAGATCCTGGAAAGTCTACATTCTAAACAAACTGAGAATCTGAGTTATCAAAAGAAAATAAGAGCTGGTCTGCACACTTTGCCTCTACACCCAAAGGTGTAGAATCTTGAATCTTGCAGCTTGTTTTCATGCACCAAAACATTTTTGCCTGAACTATCTGAATGCCCAAGTGCTGCTGGGCGCTGACCTAACCCACTAAAACTGGGATTAGCCTTTGAAAAGTGACTTGTTCTGCTGCACAGAAGATATAGTTCCTGTGTCCAAACATTTTCTTATTATTTTATATTGCCTTTTCAGGCTTGTGCCACTTGTTGCATTCTCAAACCTCTGTTCTTCTTACACACATGAGTTCTGAGCCTTATGACATCTCTAATGTGTTTGAAAGCCAGAAGACCATCACAAGTTCTAGATATCACTTACAGAAGTCTTGTGACATGTTCTGGTTTGATTTTTTTTTATTATTTCCACCTATATCCTGCAGTCAGATCCTTCCTATACACCTTGCTAGCTTCAACACTGCTGCTAAGCACTTTATTTTGTTTCATTGCTCATCTCTCTATGAGACCTTGGCACATCTGAACCTCTGCTTTTTTTTTTTTTCCCCTAGGAAATTACTGAAAACAGCAGTAATTATGAGAAGAGGGGGGAATTGTTTTGTGTTTATCATTATTATTTTGTGGATATTTTTGTAACATCTTTCAGAGATTAGGTTCAATTAGGAAACAGATGGCACCAAAATGTCGTCAAACATTTCTGATGGGCAGCAAATTACTGACTTAATTATGTAAATAATTAAAATTTATATTTACACCTGATCATCCAAATGAGGGTGAAAATACTAATTTCAGGGTTTGTTATGATTGCTGGCAGGTTGTCAACCTGTGAGCAAGTCACTTTGTTTCTTCAGCTTCCTCTCTTAGATCCTACAACAGTCCAAAAAAAAGTCTAGGAAAGGTGAAAACAAAGAAAGAATGAAGATTCCTGACTAAGTTACTGTCATGTAGGTGCTCTCTCAACTTGAAAAGAAATCCCTGTGCTGGTTGAGGGGACTTTGTTATTAGCAGGCTCACTGCCACTGTATCCAAAGGCACCAGCCCACCTCAAGCTGGCCTTGTGCAAGTGGCTCTACAAAGATATCATGAGAGACAATTCCTGCACTGAGGAGCTTATAGGCCAGATAAACAGGGCTGACAAGTAGGGAGAAAAAGAGAGGGAGTCAGACAGTTTTATTAACTTCTGCATTACAGATGCAGAACTGAGGCACAGAAAGATAAAATGTGTGATTCTCATTTGCACTAAATTTGCTTTCCACTGCTCTGGCAGCATAAACGGGCCATGAAGTGGGTATATATTACATTTACACTCACTTTTCATTTCTCCCATGATGCTAAAATGCTTCAGTGTTAGTGAATATCAGACCCAATATGATGTCTCTAAGATCACACAGGAAATCAATGCCATTGAATCCACATTTTCTTAGTGCCACTTCAGTGTCTTAGTTACTTTCTAGCTCCTTCCTTCATTCCTTTCCCCCCTTTCTGGGCAGTAGTCCTGTGTACACAGCTACACATAACACATCATTCCTTAAGGGGTCATTAAACCAGTTTTAAAGATCAGCTTTTCTGGGAATCTACAAGGAACCAGGAAAATTAGTCAAATTCCTGGTCTTCTTTTGCCCTTCCTTATATCTTCAGACCTTTATGGCAAAAGAATGGAGACATTAAAGAAAAAGCCCTTAGGTGGTGGTAGATACCAGCATGTTGACTTTTAACCTTGCAGTTTTCTAATTTGCACATCTCAGGTCCTAATTCTTTTCCAGGCTGTAAGATGGAGCTGCTAAAATCCATCGGGAATCACTATTTGGATTGTCTCCAAATCTCTAGGAAAGTTATCCCACTGTAGGGCTGGATTGGCCTTCAAAAAACCTAAAACTCCTGATTGTTTAAGACACAAGTTTGTTTCATTTAACCTGCTCCAGAGATTAGGATAGGTAAAACAGATATAGATACAGGTTTTGATTCTGAGCCATCTTTGAAGGTCAAAACTGGGCTTTTGTGGTTCTTCCTACTTTCTCTGTTCAAGATTTTTATCTTAGCCCTGTTTTATCAGCTCTAGGCTCCCATCCCTAATTTGGAGCCAGTGAGAGTAGGAAGGGGAGAGGTGACAGGGAGGTCAGACAAATGCTTCTATTGATATCCCTGTAATAAAAAGAGCTTTACTTTCCTTTCTGCTGATAGCAGTCAAAGGAGCTTTGCTTCTGATAAAATTAACCTTGAAGCCAGAAACAACAGTAGCTGCTCTGATTTCATCAGCCCTTCTATCTGAGGAGACGTGATCACTTACTAGCAATGAAAGGGGACATGTTGCCTGCACAGCTAATGTAATAGGACAAATTCCTCCCCTCAGCTCAGCACAGTGGATCCCACCTCCCATGGCCTGCACCCAGAGTTTCAGAGCCTTGTCTTACCATGGGGTCAGAGGGAGAAGGAGAAAAATATGGAGGTAAAACAGGCTGATTACAGACCTGTGTGCTCCCAGTTACACCTTCCCATGGACATACTTAGAGCTCATCCTTGCCCCCTGGTGCTGAGCATGTTTGCCTTGTGTGATATCTTTGGCAGGACATTTGCTTGAAGTCAATGCATGTCTCAAAGCTACTCACATGCAGAAGTGTTAAGTTTGATCATCATCCAAAAAGATATTTCCTCAGGAGGACACTGATTGGAGAGACACTGAAAGGATGATAGCCTTGTGTGTCCAATCATCCTCAGCACTGCTTCAAAGTCAGGGATGATTCCCTCTTCTCAAACTTGAAGCCATGTTATCACAAGCAGGTTTTATGGTTTAAGTGCTCCCCTAGCTAGCCATTTATCAAATGCTTCCTGGCTCTAAATTCCTTATTTAATGTGTTAGTAACCACTTCAAAAAAGTACCTGTGCTCCATAATACTGAAGTACTTCACCATAAAAGATAATGATTATGATTATGATCTGCATAAGCAAAGGCCATTGCCTGGTCTATGTTGATAGTATAAAGAGATGTTGTGGTTTAACCCCAGCCAGCAACTGAGCACCATGCATCTGCTCTCTCACTCCTCCCTCCCATTGGGATGGGGAGGAGAATGGAGAGAAAAATAAAACTCAAAGCCCAGAACAAGAACAGTTTAATAGCTAAACTAAACCAAACTAGAATAAGGAAGTACAATAATAAAGATGAAAAGGAACTTAACAAAAAGAGAGAGAAATAAAACCCAAGAAAAGGTAAGTGCTAGGCATGATATTCTGTGGTATGGAATATCTGTTTAGCTAGTTCAGGTCAGCTGTCCTGCACATGGTCCTTCCCAGCTTCTTGTCCACCTGCTCACTGGCAGAGCATGGGAAACTGAGAAATCCTGGACTTAGGATAAGCACGACTTGACAACAGATTAACCAGGACAAGGGATTTGCCTTACTTCTCCTTCCACTCACAAATGTTCACTTGTGCACCCAGAGCTGGTGACAGTGCTCTCAGCTGTGGCCACATGAGACTGAAATGACTCATAGTCACAGCTGTTATTCAGAGGTGAAAATAAAACCTAGTAATTATTATGGAGGCTGCTTCCCCATGTGGCCTGAAGACTATGCTTGTGTAATGTGATGGAACTGGGACTGAAAACAGGATGATGTCCTCAAAAAGCAGGATAGCTGTAGCCCATGGCTGTGTCTCCAGGGACTGATGCTCATCAAGGCATAGAGGAGTAGAGCTGGTGGACCTATGATATACAGCCAGTTTGGGGTTCTCTTCTAAGAAGATTTTAGTGGAAGAAGGCTCTAGCCCAAGCAGACAGAAAGGATCCCTGCACCTGATCAGCCTTGAGAGAAAATTCCCTTTGCTCTGAACAGATCCCTCCATGCAAATATAGCTAGCAGAGAACATTTATCTACCCCAAGGCACTGAGTCTCCTTTATCACCCATGACTGCACACTACTTTTGAATGGGTGGGCAAAATGACAATCAGCAACCCACAAATGGTCTCTTTTCTCCTTTCTGCTGGATCAGGAGGGTGAAAGGGTTATTTGTATTCTCTGGAGAAGAGAGATCTACAAAGCACTGCTGGAGAAGGCTTTCAAGGGGCTTCCAGAGGAAATCTCTGCCAATCTACCTCGATTAGTACAGTGGTTTAAGCAGCTCAGGGTAATATTTCCTCAGCAGACAGCTGTAAATGCTCATTGTCAATATGTACAAATAAATATTTCAGGTGAAACAGACAAAGACATAATGGTTCATGCCTCCTCTCAAATATGCTGTGTGCTTTTCCCTTCTTTTTTCTTCCCTTTTTCAAACAAATCAGTATAATTCCAATAAAGCCCTGAAAAAAGTGAGATTAAGATGCAAATGGGCAAAGCAGTACTTCTGAGTTTTTTCCCCACCTCTTCTTCCCCAGCCACATTTTCTGCATGACAGTATTGTCCAGTGATGAGAGCATGATTCAGGACAATGTGACCTTAAGAATGTTGCACTTGGTCTCTGGATCTGTCTTTCTTCCTTCCCATTGCTTCTTTCTCCTGGAAGCACTACCCATATTGGATGTATCTGAAAAGAAATCCATGTCCAGTGAGGATGCTGGAAGCTACTGTAATAGAAAGTAGAGTTTTTAAGCCCCACATGGCCTTCCTACACTACTGAGTAGTGTGATTGTACAATTAGTCCTACTAACTCAGCAGAGGAAGTTGGAGATTCTCAAATTTACGTCTACTTTTCTTATTCATTTTCAAAGGAGAAAGAAAAAGCCTTTTTCTGTGTGGATGAAAAAAAAAGTTAATATCTTATTTGGTGTTTTCCTTCACAATTGAGGATTGGAATATGCAGCCACTTGACTGGTTTTGGAATCAAAGCATTCCCTCGATTATGGAGTTGTGAGAGAGAGAATTGAAATTTCCACACGCCCATTCACAACCTAATTGATTCTTCAAACTCTAATGCAATTTTCCCCCCCTGTATCTTTTGGACAAAGCTTTTATAGTGATATTGTTTTGCTGTAAGCCCACACTGATACTGTTAAGTTGTTTAGAGGGAGAAGCTGGTTGGAAAAAAGTGACAGCAGTAACATTATGCTGGTTATGTGTGAGGTTCCTGAGTGAGCAAAAGGCTGACTGCAGGTGTCTGGTCTCTTAGGCTCATCAGTGTCTGAGAAAAGAAATGCCTTAAAAATCACCTTGCCAAAATTTTTTACAACAGAGGAGATGTCTTCTCCAAGAAAACCATGATACATGGCAGCCCTCTTTGTAGGGTTACAACCCAGTATCATTTAGGCTATCATTTGAAGTTGAGATAAAACGGCCTCAGGTTGCTCCAGGAGAGGGTTAGGTTGGACATTAGGAACAATTTGTTCCCCAAAAGGGTGGTCAAGCTCTGGAACAGGCTGCCCAAGTAAGTGATGGAGTTACCATCCCTGGAGGCATTGAAAAGATGTAGAGAGATGGTGTTAAGGGACATGGTTTAGTGATGACCTGGCAGTGCTGGTTAATGGTTGGCCTTGATGATCTTAAAGGTGTGTTCCAACCTTAATGATTCTAGGATTCTCTAAAAATATCATGCATCAACCAGATTTGCTGATAACCCAGGTAACCCACATTTTTATGTAAGATGTGCAAAATCAGAGGCAGAGGCAAAAGCAGGGAAGTTTTTTCAAAAGAAGGAGCCATCTTTGGGTTATCAGGGTTCAGGAAGCCAGCAAAGCAAAGGAGCTCTGGGCTTGGTGCACATTTGTGGTATGTGCACTCAAGCATAAGACAGACTGCAGCAAAATTACACATTTTCGGTTGAGTAGTTGAATTAATAGCTAACCTGCAGTTATGCTGTGAGAATATATTTAAAAGCAATGAGCTACTCTGGAAAAAAGTGTTTGCTTGTAGTTCTGACTATAGAAATGTTCAGAAACCAACTTCTGAGCTATTAATACACACCCCCTGGTATCTATATCTTTCTATATATGAACAGCCTTGTAATGAGTTTGATAAGAAAATATCTGAGTCAGCCCAAGATTTATTGGTGATGCCAGGCAATTGTTCTGCTTTGTCTAAACTACTTGTGAGACTATTAGGATTTTCACCTATATTTAAACAGCTTGACTGAAATAAATATGGCCTGATTTCCACTCTGGATGTTTTCTATGCACAGCATTGGTCTTTGATGCATACACAAGATAGTAATTAATTTGCAGTTCCATTCACGAAGAGAGACGTGAAATGAGAACGTCTCTAGACAGACAGCAATTACTGCTTCCCAGCACAAGACTTACAAATGGAACACCATCTCTTTACACAAATTGTTCTCCTTAAAGATCAGAGCTGGCCCTTCTACCCTACTATCTCTTGCTCTGGAGTTTGCCTGGAAAATCTCCTGTGTGATGGGAAGAGGAGAGCCTTGCAGAACAACAATCCCTGCCTTACTGCGCTTGGAGCATTTGTAAACAACTCACAGTGTTTGCTCAGAGGAACTCTTTTTCCTGTTGTATTACTGATGAATGCAATGAAATGTGAGGGAAATGAGGGTCTCCTAAGTACATTTTAATTTAGATGAAAAATTATACATTATTATACCATAGTGGTGATTGTTCTGATGTAATTGATTGGGAGGGCCAAGGAACAGCGGGAAAGCTTGACTTTGAGGAGGAAGGTAATGGAAAGCAGTCTCCTGGAATGGGAAAGAGAAAAATGGGATTTTGGGGTCAGTTTTGCCATTCTTTAAGGGAAACACCTTCTTTTCCTGTGCCTCTGTTTTCCCTCAACAAAATAGCAACAGAGATTTTTATTTGTTCTTGATTCTTGAAGTGGCAAATGAGACACTTACACGTTGGAAAGAGACTTGTTGCTTCTCAATATCTAAAAGGTCAGTGATGACACAGAGGAAAATGTTCCATACTGCAGTGCAATACCAAGAGTGCAGTGCAAACAACCTTTTAATCCCCTCCAGCAATTTGTCTAGGCTGTTGGTTGGGTGAGTGGTTGCAGTCCTGCAGCCTGGCCCAAAGCAATAGCTGGGACAGATGGATTTGGGTAATGCTGATACTGAATCTTTGGGTGATGATGTGGAGAAGTCATGTAGATGCAGAAGTCTTGTCTGGCTGCTTTCCTTTTGGTGCTTTATCAGGCAGACAGCTTTGATGGACATTGATGGAGGGAAAGGACCAAGTCCTCATGCGTAAAACAACTGAGACATCCTTAACAAGCTTTCTCTTTATATTTGAAGGAAAATCTTGTATCATTGGGCTATGGAGCCTAATATCCTAACAAAAATAGTTCTTAGCTGATGCTGTATAATAAGGTAATGTCTTATTGCAGTAGCACATAATCTACACAACCAGTTATGCACTGAGGGATAGAAGCTAATGTGCTTCTTTCTTGACCACCAAAATCAATCAGCATATATGCTGAAGCATAAGGTCTAATTACCTTTAGGCCATAATTCTTCTTGGCCAGTTGCAGGTGATGTTATTAATAGCTATAAAATAAGATTTTCCAGTGCATATATATTTATATTACAATATTTTATACCTCCATGGCCACCTTACAGGGTAGAAATGCAACAAAATGAAATGAAAACAATACAAATAACCTTTATCTCCCCAATCCACCATTACGTCCCTAAGGAACTGATATTGTGTTCCCAAAGTTTTTCCACACACCTTATGTTAAGTTGTTTTCCACCCTCCTCTAGGTTTTTGGGGTTTTCACAGATGAGGCAGTTTTGAAGAGACAGTTCCTACTTGTGCCTAGCAGAGGTGTTAGCACATGTTTGATAGGTCTCATAGCAAGTCCTGAAGTCTAAATGCAACTATAGCAAAGCTGTGTAAAAACTGTCCTGTCTTGACATGAAGTGATGGGTTTTCCTTGCACTGCTGGTAAAAGATGGCCAGCAAAAAGGCTATGTATGTCTTACATTGTCAGAATAAGACTTAAGAGATCTTTAAATGATGCACAAGATGTATGCTGCATGCTCTTTCCTGGCTAAATGTCATCCCCATGAGAACAAATGCTCTGCCTCACCTCTGCATTTCATAGCTGGATATGTGTGTAATAATTACTTCTACTCAGGGTTTTACTTCAAGTGTCCAATGTCCTTTAGCTCTCCTCATCAGCATTAATCTCCTAAACCTTTTTGCACATGACTTCCTATGAGCTGCTTCTCTGTTCCCCTCCACACTGTTTTGGTCTCCTCTTCTTCTTTTATTCTTTTTTTTTCTTTAATATATATGTGTATAATAAAGCACTGAGCTCAGACTGAGCACATTCTTCCAATTAAAGCCCTACCAGAGCACAGCTGAGTGGAATAATTGCCTTGCTTGTTTTACACAGAATACTCTATTAGCAGTTTGATCTGGGACTCAGCATTCACCCAGAATATTTGGTCTTTTCTGGTTTTTTTCCCCAGCCCTCAGCAGCACATGAAAAGGCAGGTGTAGGCTCTGCAGGCCAACTCACTAAGATTCCAACAAGCTGTTGGTAACAAGCAGTGCAGACTATCTCTTTCATCTTTTCCATTCCTCTTGTATTTGGTGGATTTTTGCATCTGCTTTTTTTCTTTTTTTTTTTTATTACCTTGACATCTTTATACCCATGGAAGGTATATTTTTATTTTCCTTGAGCCTTCCACTTAGTTGCAGCACACAGTGTAATGCAGCTCACAGGATGAAAGCCGTTATCTGATTTAAGTTTAATGTTCAAAAGTCCTCAAGCTGGTTTATCTAAAGATCCTCCCTGTATAATTGTATACTTAGAATTCAGCTGCAGTGTAATAGGGCAGGAGTTCTGTGTTCTGTCTGGAATTACAGAAAAGAAACTATTTATTTTTGAGCAAATAGGAATGGAAAAAAAACAAAACATAGGGAAAAAAATTACAACGTAAGAAAATGTATTCAGCCAAGTCTCAGAAAAGCCTACCCCAGGGTTTGATGTATTCTGGAATTAGATTGGATTTAAGGGCAGTGAATAGGAGAAAAATCAGTAGTCTGGAGAGATGAGGATTAAAATTCAAAAGTAATAGAAAGTTCTTTAGGCAGCTCTAATCAAGAAATCAACCCTTTGGGGCTAGGTGCTGTACAAAAACTGTCGTACACACTTTCAAAGTGATCCTGGGATTTGAGTCTAGCTCCTGCATGTATTTCCCTTTAGATGCATTTTAAAGGCACTTTATTAATATAATGAAAGCAAATTACTTACATGAGAAAATCAGTTAGCTGGTTTCAGATGATCTAAGTCAATCGACTCCTAAGCAAAGTGTCACTGTGCTTGTTCAGGAGCTCTTAATACCATCTTCAAATCTCAGGCTGAACAGATTGTTGTTATGAAAAGTATTTACAGCCTCCAGCTCAAATACACAGGGAAAACACAGCAGAAAACTAAAACAAATAAATCATAAAGACAAAGAAAGAGGAGAAAGGAAGCTTGACTATGTCATTTTATTGGGGGAACAAAAACCCAGCGAGATTAATGGTTTCAGCTGAAGTTACAGCAGAGTCTGTGACAGGACCAGGAGTAGGATCCAGGTCTTTTGTTGAAGATTGGATTTTTTTAAAAAATTAGGAAAATTTCACTTCATCTTAGCCAGAAGTACCTTCCAGAGAAGTGGGAACTTGAGAGTGAAGAGGGCTCTGAGCTCACATCAGTTTCATTTATTAAAGGGCACATCCTAGTTTTGAATTCAGTGTCTAGCTGAAGAAGCTAATATTCAATAGCCAAAGCAAGGATGTCAGGGTAGGAGGTATTTCACAGATATCTTGTTAAAGGCATACTGCATTAAACTGCTGTGAAAGTTTATGTATTTCTACCAGAAAATATCAGCACTTGTTAAAATGATAGTTAAAAAGCATCTGAGATTCAGCATCTGCATTGATGGAGATCACTGCTCATATAAAACTGTGAAACTCCCTTAATTTCACACCTGTCAATACTAAACTACCATCTTGTGAAGATTTTACCCGAGAAAGAAAGATAAATAATNGGCCCCTGGTGCCATAACTGTGCCCACAGCAGAGGGAGCATTAAACTCATTGCCCACGGGAAAGTGTGGGGAGTGATACCCATGTTCCTAGAATCCTTGGATGGGTAGGATGAGCTCATTAGCCTTCTGGCAGTCATCCTAGGAGAAGGACAACTCTGATTCCAAACCCGGGCACATGGAGCTCGTTTAGCCCTGTAAGGCCTTCCAGCTAAGAGGTTAAACCTCCATCCTAAGGACTTGGCTGCCAGTGTCCAAGCTTGCTAGGCCCTGGCAGATGAACCTTAGGACTAAAAGGTGGGTCCAGCTCTGCACATGCTGTGTCTCACCTAAAAAAAATCCATAGCTCAGGCTCGAGGGTGCTATCTGCTATCCTCTTTTTATCAGCGCACTTGGAAAAGGCGCTGAGGAGGAGCGTGGATGGAGCCCTCCCTGGAGCTTCGTTCACAAAGCCTAGCCATGCATACAAATGCTGAGGTGCCTTGCAGCCTCTGCCACCAAACCCTGCTAGCATGTTACCTTCTTCCGTATTTTCCTGCCTTGTACTTTGCTGCAGACAGTGAGCACTGAAAGCTGTCAGTGTCCATAGGCACCATTGTCTGGGTGTATGTAAACTCTCTCAGAGAATATTTGCTATGGGGTTTATTTTTTCCTGCAGAAATCACTTGACTGCTGCAAAGTCACCCGAGTTTTTTCATCCACTTCTCTTGCAGCAGCAAGGGCACGAAGGTGCCAGTGGAAAATTGCTTTGGTACCTTGAACTGTAAATGATGCTGTTTTCATGATTCATCAGATCCATCTGAAGCAGAGGTGGCATGTCAGCAGGGCTAGGCAAAGTTTAGAACATAATAGGGCCCAAGAGGTGAGAGACATGTCTTTCATTTCAGTGGAGCATCTTTGAAGTGACTGCTGGAAATAATTAGGTTCCTTGATTTCCATTGCCATTTGGAGCTCTTCACGCTAATCAGAGTAACTGCACATTTGCATGAACTGAAGGGAATAGAAGTAGTTCTTATTAGAAAGAGCTGTAACAAAGATAAAGGTCTCTTGGCTTCACAATTCATTGTCCCTGCAGTTCTACAGTGCACTTCATGTCTGGCCAAAAATGAGGTGAAAAATGTATATTTAATATTTATTAAAGAGCCTCAGATCTTTTACAATCTTTAAACTTTCGTCCTGCTAAATATTCCAAACTCTTTTTATTTATTAATAAATGTTTTATTCTGTCTCTTCCAAAATCTGAGTGAAGTTCTTAGGTCACACAGCCTGTGAGATGAATCACAGAGGGGAAATGGAATAAAATCTGATTTCTAATCACTTTGAAGGATTCTCTACAGACTTTAGGGGTCCAGTGTTTAAAGAAGGGAGTGGGTGTTGTGTGGTCTGACCTTCTCCATCCAAACTCAGTATTAATTTATAGTTCTTTTATCATCCTGAGCACACCAGCTTCACCTCTCTGTATCTCATTTTATCTGTATATAAAATTAGAGGAGCAAAAATATGACCTTATTTTACAGAGGTGTAACAGGTCTTAATAAATTTCTGATATGAAAGTGCTGTGGAGGCTTGGCTTTATAAAATAGAGGCTGTGTTTTCAAAAGAGCTCAGCCCTTATTTAGACACCTCCACAAGAACCTGGGGCATTAAGTTACCTTATGTCCTGAATCTTTGCAAATTCCTGGTTATGAGAATCTCAGTGTTCTCTGTGGGGTTCTGAGCTCTTAAAGCAATTCAGATTTCACTTATGAGCCCAAATTGGAATTAAACTCCTTTGAAAAATCTGTCCCTAATTTGAGAAATTTGTATGTAGAGGAATTCAGTCCTGAGATCTCTTGATCCTATAAATGAAAACAGTTTGAAAAGGGACTTGGCATAGGCCTCCTGTTCTCATAAGGACAGTGGGAGTTTTGGCATGGATTTCTAAGGAGCCAGGATGCCATGGGGTTCTTCACTGAACAGCTTTTAACAATGAGGTTAAATGAGAAAACTTGCTAAGAAAGAGAGATGAGGTAGCATGTGTCTCAACAATTAATAAGAACTCCTTTGCTTTTGATTTCCTTATTTTCTTGCAAGTGCATTATTCTTTCTGCCAGTAGGTGTTTCTCAATGATGACAGAAAGTGTTTGTTTCAGTTACTCTGAAGTGAAGAGTGAAAAGAATTACAGAGTGATTGAAGGACTGAATGTGCCCTTGCTATCTGCAAAATATGTTGCTCTTGCCCATTTCTGATATCCTCCTTATTCCTGCAGTGTGGAATTATCCAACAAGGACATATTTTGAGGTGTGCTTTTATCCCATGAACCTCCTGTCGTTCCTTGGCTGTAGCCAAAATTCTGAGGTCATGGAAATGAGAGTATTTTGAATGAAGTCTTCTCCAACAAAAGCTGGTACCCAGGGTTCCACCTTTTGCTGTCCTTGTGGGATCACTGCTGCAGACTGTAGAATTTATCCAGCCCCAGCTGTGCAGAGCCAGCCCTCAGGGTGCTTGGGCACAGAAGCCAGCATTTATTCCTTTATTCTGGAGAATGAATGAAAGTTTTGTTCAGGGATGCTCTGTTTTCCATCCAGCTTGTCTTCTCCATCNATCCTAAGGACTTGGCTGCCAGTGTCCAAGCTTGCTAGGCCCTGGCAGATGAACCTTAGGACTAAAAGGTGGGTCCAGCTCTGCACATGCTGTGTCTCACCTAAAAAAAATCCATAGCTCAGGCTCGAGGGTGCTATCTGCTATCCTCTTTTTATCAGCGCACTTGGAAAAGGCGCTGAGGAGGAGCGTGGATGGAGCCCTCCCTGGAGCTTCGTTCACAAAGCCTAGCCATGCATACAAATGCTGAGGTGCCTTGCAGCCTCTGCCACCAAACCCTGCTAGCATGTCACCTTCTTCCGTATTTTCCTGCCTTGTACTTTGCTGCAGACAGTGAGCACTGAAAGCTGTCAGTGTCCATAGGCACCATTGTCTGGGTGTATGTAAACTCTCTCAGAGAATATTTGCTATGGGGTTTATTTTTTCCTGCAGAAATCACTTGACTGCTGCAAAGTCACCCGAGTTTTTTCATCCACTTCTCTTGCAGCAGCAAGGGCACGAAGGTGCCAGTGGAAAATTGCTTTGGTACCTTGAACTGTAAATGATGCTGTTTTCATGATTCATCAGATCCATCTGAAGCAGAGGTGGCATGTCAGCAGGGCTAGGCAAAGTTTAGAACATAATAGGGCCCAAGAGGTGAGAGACATGTCTTTCATTTCAGTGGAGCATCTTTGAAGTGACTGCTGGAAATAATTAGGTTCCTTGATTTCCATTGCCATTTGGAGCTCTTCACGCTAATCAGAGTAACTGCACATTTGCATGAACTGAAGGGAATAGAAGTAGTTCTTATTAGAAAGAGCTGTAACAAAGATAAAGGTCTCTTGGCTTCACAATTCATTGTCCCTGCAGTTCTACAGTGCACTTCATGTCTGGCCAAAAATGAGGTGAAAAATGTATATTTAATATTTATTAAAGAGCCTCAGATCTTTTACAATCTTTAAACTTTCGTCCTGCTAAATATTCCAAACTCTTTTTATTTATTAATAAATGTTTTATTCTGTCTCTTCCAAAACCTGAGTGAAGTTCTTAGGTCACACAGCCTGTGAGATGAATCACAGAGGGGAAATGGAATAAAATCTGATTTCTAATCACTTTGAAGGATTCTCTACAGACTTTAGGGGTCCAGTGTTTAAAGAAGGGAGTGGGTGTTGTGTGGTCTGACCTTCTCCATCCAAACTCAGTATTAATTTATAGTTCTTTTATCATCCTGAGCACACCAGCTTCACCTCTCTGTATCTCATTTTATCTGTATATAAAATTAGAGGAGCAAAAATATGACCTTATTTTACAGAGGTGTAACAGGTCTTAATAAATTTCTGATATGAAAGTGCTGTGGAGGCTTGGCTTTATAAAATAGAGGCTGTGTTTTCAAAAGAGCTCAGCCCTTATTTAGACACCTCCACAAGAACCTGGGGCATTAAGTTACCTTATGTCCTGAATCTTTGCAAATTCCTGGTTATGAGAATCTCAGTGTTCTCTGTGGGGTTCTGAGCTCTTAAAGCAATTCAGATTTCACTTATGAGCCCAAATTGGAATTAAACTCCTTTGAAAAATCTGTCCCTAATTTGAGAAATTTGTATGTAGAGGAATTCAGTCCTGAGATCTCTTGATCCTATAAATGAAAACAGTTTGAAAAGGGACTTGGCATAGGCCTCCTGTTCTCATAAGGACAGTGGGAGTTTTGGCATGGATTTCTAAGGAGCCAGGATGCCATGGGGTTCTTCACTGAACAGCTTTTAACAATGAGGTTAAATGAGAAAACTTGCTAAGAAAGAGAGATGAGGTAGCATGTGTCTCAACAATTAATAAGAACTCCTTTGCTTTTGATTTCCTTATTTTCTTGCAAGTGCATTATTCTTTCTGCCAGTAGGTGTTTCTCAATGATGACAGAAAGTGTTTGTTTCAGTTACTCTGAAGTGAAGAGTGAAAAGAATTACAGAGTGATTGAAGGACTGAATGTGCCCTTGCTATCTGCAAAATATGTTGCTCTTGCCCATTTCTGATATCCTCCTTATTCCTGCAGTGTGGAATTATCCAACAAGGACATATTTTGAGGTGTGCTTTTATCCCATGAACCTCCTGTCGTTCCTTGGCTGTAGCCAAAATTCTGAGAGTATTTTGAATGAAGTCTTCTCCAACAAAAGCTGGTACCCAGGGTTCCACCTTTTGCTGTCCTTGTGGGATCACTGCTGCAGACTGTAGAATTTATCCAGCCCCAGCTGTGCAGAGCCAGCCCTCAGGGTGCTTGGGCACAGAAGCCAGCATTTATTCCTTTATTCTGGAGAATGAATGAAAGTTTTGTTCAGGGATGCTCTGTTTTCCACCCAGCTTGTCTTCTCCATCATACGTTGATATTGCTATGAACATGGATTCATAAAAAGTCAATATCTGAGAAAACAGGTATTTAATCATGGATATCTGGGACAGCTCCTTTGGAATTTCTGTTTTATCCAATTTTTTATTGAGCAAACTGGAATAAATATCTGCTTTCAGTTTCCTTACAAGGTGGAGAAAACAGTTGCGATGACATCTAAATATGGATTGCAGGATGACATGGGGAGGGAGAGGCAAGCAGAGAGGTTAGAGCTCAGAGCTCTAGAAACACTCAGAATATGGAGAGTACAAGGTAAAAAGTTATTTTTTTCAGGAGGCCAAAGTAAGAAGGCATTTTTAAACAAGAAATACCATTCCAACATAGGCTTTCCTATGATCTATGACAAGGAGCCATTTGTAGAATATGTGAGATGTTGAATATACAGTAGACTCAATATATGAGCCATACATGACATGCTGTTCAAGCATGAGATTCATCTCTTCTTGCTTTACTCATGTAACAATGGGATGTTTTACCTTATGCCTCTTTCTAAGCTTCCTCTATAGGCAAGGGGGAGGCAGAGAGCTTCTCTAGCAAANGGGCTCCAGAACTGGACACAGTATTCCAGATGAGAAACAGGATGAATGATACTATCCATCTTTATATTAATAACAAAAAAAGCCTGAACAACTAACTTTAACAATTCATAATTGACATAAATTCAGATTACTGAAGTGAAACATGTTGCATGCTAACTGCAGCAATTGCCATTTTGCTGGAGAGAGGCAGAATTACAGCATCTGTTGTCACCAAATCCATGTGCTACAACTTTCTCTGAGAGGCTGAGCTTCAAGTTCATGTCACGCTTATTCTGCAATGCTTCTTCAAAAAGGATTTCTTGTCTGTAGTTAATTTCTTATCAGGTTGAGAGTTTATGGGAGAGGCAGTCCCATGTTGTCTCCAGAGCTATTAAGAGCAGTGATGGCTGGAGGGGAGCCTGTTTGGCTGCCTGAGATCACCTATCTGCCTCCTGGGAGTTCTCCTTCTGAATTCAAGTCGATCCACACCTGACCCCACGATAATGCTTTAGTCACAGCTCCAGTTCTCCTGGTGAAGATGGAATTCAGAAAGCATCAGTTGAACCTAGACTGTGGCCATTTTTCAGTGTCTATGTGAATTCAGAAAGTTTTTCCTTCCTTTGCCCTTTGTTTTTGAGGAAGAAAATCTCTGTGCAGATGCTGTCACTTTCTGCTTGCAGTGAAGATGTTCTCCAGAGTGTGAATTTCTGTGCTCTTCTGCTTGCTCTTCAGAACTTATCATGAATTCTTCATAGGGAATGGCACGTGGCCTTCCCACATCCTCTAAAGGACAAGCATGCCTTGCCCCAAAACCCATTTTTGGTCAAACTGTTAATTCATTCATTTAAGAAATCTATCCAGAAAGGGAAATGATATACAAAACATAACCTTTATATCCTGAGAGTTAAAAAACAAAAACAAAAACCAAAACCTGCTCCAAACCATATTTCACAGGCTTTTTTTGTTGTTGTTTTTTTCCCCAAGTTTCCAGACTCTCATGCAGTGCCATTGAAATGTTAGGAGGATTGAAGTTGTTGCTAGTGAGCTGCATGGGGCCGTTTGCAAACAAGGTCCATTCCCCACGCAGCCTGAGGGAGGAAGCCCTCTCCTGCTATTTTTTTCCTTCTGAAGGCAGAATAAAAAAAAACAACACCCAGACCCTAAGTGAAAAGAGAACAAAGCTTCTGAAGGTGCCTCCACACACTTTCATTTGGAAACAAAACACTTATAAAGTTTTGCTTTAATTCCTTTGGATCTTAGTTATACATTTCTTTTTTTTTACCACTTTTTAAATGCAGAGAGTGTAGCTAAATTCAAAGGCACAGTGGGAAGGAGACATAAGCTTGAACCAGAGGGGTTGTAGTTCCTGGTAAACATTTCTCTTCTTGCCACCAGTGGAAGGCTTCCATGGCTGAATATAAGTCAGGGGCTGCTGACTAACAATCAAGCTCTTTTGATCTTTGTAAGCTGATTCCCCAATTACTTACCATTTTGGAATTAAAGAGGGAAAAACAAAAAAGCAATTTTAATTAGGCAGGAAAATCCTCTTGACCTGGTGCTGGAATGCTTCTTTGGAAGAGCTGCAGGATGTCTTCAATGCATTTATGAGTGACAAGACTGACTTCCATTGCTAAGGAGTGCAGTTGGATTTATCAGTCTGGGTGACTCCCTTTCCACAGGGAATCTCATTTCCTTACAGATGGATTTTTCTTTTACAGGTAACGTTCCCTTGCTTAAAGACAAATCATTGAAGATTGTGATACACATCTCAGTGGAGAAAGTTTTCACCAGGGTGGGCTGAAAACAACATCAAGATGTTCAATGTCTCCAACAGACTCTGTACAGGTCCCAGGTGCCAGCAAGCTTTGTGGCTGAGAGCACAAAGCATTTTAATTCCTTGTGAATGGAAATCCAGTTTCTTAGTTCCTCTGTTCACACAGGCTATTGGATACCAGATACTCCAGTGGATGTTAAAAGACAGAGGCTCAAAAAATGAGGTTCTGGCTCAACATGAAGTTTTACTTTAGCTAAGTTCAGATGTCTGAAGCAAGCAGGTTGTATGATATATGATGAGGTGAGAATGTTAGATTAAATGGTACTGAATCTGGGATCTCTCCTGTATGAGAAACATAGAGTAACTCCTACAGAGTGACCAAGACAAACCATTAGCCACCACCAGCTGAGATCCTAAAGCTCTTTTCTGTCTCTCACCTATTTTTGGGAAGACCTGGATTCGGGGTGATGGGTGTGGGAAGCAGTTTCCACACATTCCAAACTCAGAGCATCCTATTGTTCTCAGGTGAAGTGGGGGACTTAAAGGTAGGAGGAGAAATATATTCAGTGCAGACTGCTTTCCTGAAGGAGAGCAAGGTTTCACTGAGCCCTGTGATCCTGCTGAGGCTTCAGAGCTGTTGCCCAGGAGGTAGGAATGCTTCCAGCATGTAGCACTCCCACACACAGATGTATCTCAAAGACAGGAGTCTCATGGCTGGGAACGTGGTCAGCTAAGGGCAAACTTTGTATGTGACCTATGCCTTCCTTCACTCCCTTGTGAATCTGATCCTCCAGACTCTTCCATGAGATGGGACAGTGCATTAGCACTGTTCCAAAGAGGGGGAATGGAAAGACTCCTTAACTTGCCTAAAATCATTCTTGTGGCTTGTAGGGACTGGAGGAGGCAGCAGCTGAAGAAGCCTTCTGATAGCACCATGATGATTAGAGCAGTCTGCTTTATCTGCAGAGAGGTGTAATTCCAACTCTTTTTAGCCAGCCTTTTGTCTGCCTTGTCTTCTGAGATAGCAGGCTCTTTAGAATAGGTACCATCTGATATTTCATCTAGCACTTAGCAAAACACAGTCCCAGGCTGACTGAGCCTCCAGGCATTACCATAGTCAGTACATTAGGGTCATTTTTTTTTTTTCCCCAGACAGAGATTTGAAAATAACTTTGAGGAGTCTTCTGTAATGAAAGTTTTTGTTTGCCACTCTGGAGAGGAGGTGGAGAGGGGCAATTTATGTTCTCTCTCTCACACACAGAGTTGCACATCTAGATGGAATCTTGCAGAAAATGTAAGTTCTCAGCTCCCCCAAAAGAAGGGAAGCATTCTGGGTAATTTGGAGGAGAAAAAAGAAATGTTTGGAAAGAGCCAAGGTATTTAGCTTTGACAGTTAGCTACTCAGCTGGCCAACATTAACATTAATTTAATGCAGTGTAAATTAACATAGTTGACACTTTTTTGATCATTATTCATAGACAATGCTGACCTATGGAAATAAAAGCTTTTACCCCCATAAGGTTAGGAAAAAAAAAATCACCTATTTACCACTGCCATCCCATGGGATGCTTTCCTCCTCAGGAGTCAATGTAGTACATCAGTTTTAAGTCTTTATATATTAAGCACTGGCGTGTGCTTTTGCATACAATACACCAGCTTAAAAAAAAAAAAAGGTTTCATTCACTGACACTGGAATGTGTAAAGAATTTTCCTTTCAAACAAGCTGTGGAAGTTAATTAAGTTCACTCAGAGTTTATAGCAAGGATTCACTAAAAAGTACAGGGGGAATATTTATAACCTAGTCCAAAACTGCAACAGGGTGAAACTTTTGATATGTTGATAAGTGATAAGAGTGTCATTTGAGGTTTATTTTTTTAATAATAATTTAATTGTCATTGTAAAATGCCTCATAGTTGGGACAGATTAAATTGCCACAAAAGCCATTACTGAAATTCATAACCCCCCATAAATGTAAAGTGTTGGTTGCTGTGCCATAAATAACCAGATTCATTCCAGGAAAATGAGGTACAGGAAATAAATTAACCAAACCCAAACACACAAGACATTAGGTTGCAACAATTTGCTGGGGAGGCTGCTGACAGGAACTCAGCTGCACCCAGAGGAGAGGCAAATTCAATGCTTAATTATGGCCTCAGTAAATCATGGCTCCTCTGTGTGTTTTGCCATATTGACGTGGTTCAAAGATTATTTCACAGCCCAGCTCAATAGCACTGGTAAAGTATGTACATTTCAGATGTCATTACACTTGAGAAGGTCTGAAGAGCACAATATTTCTCCAAAGATGGCTAGGATCCACTCATGGTTAAATGAAAGGAGGTGAATCAATTTTTTGTTAGTCTTATGCAAAAGGCTCTGGGTCTGATTTCCCATCTTTTCTACCCTTTGTGGCCAGTTTACCTTGTGTCTGATTGCAGTGAAAACATAGCAATACTTCAAAACTTTCCATCAGTTTAAACGGCCACATAAGGTTCAGGCCACAGGCAGATTTAGCTAGAGTGTGGCATCAGCCTGGAAAAGGAACCAGGTTGCAGTGATACTTGTTGGAAAGAAGATGGGAATGCTGGGGAGGGCCATAGCAGGGGGGAGAAGGAGATTTTAAACAACTTAATTGTCACACAGAAATGGCATCTGTAGTAAACATATTGAACTGATAAACAATGCAGCTGCTACAGATTTCACACAGAGAAGTAAATGCTGTGGCCATATGCAATTCATTACCTGCATTAATTAGGGAAGAGAAAAAAGAAAAGGAAAGAAATTGTAGGAAAAAGGGACAAATTGGATCACCAGAGAGAATCTGTGTCTGTGAAATACACATCTGGCCTGTCCCAGGGACATACAAGTGATCTCTGCTCTCACTTCTGGCCAATGCAAGGAGATGCCAGCACCTTTCCTGCTCCTGGGTGATGCACTGGACATTGCTACTAACTTGTTTACATCTTCTGAGAAAAAACAAAATGGAAAGAAAAAAAAAAGAATTAAGCCAAGAAAATGATGGGAGATGAATATTCAAACAGCCAACTGCCTGCTCTGGGTGCATATGCTCTCCCCATCTTTCCAGCCAAGTCCTTCTCTGGTGAACTGAAGGAAAATCCAGCTAATGAAAGCAAAATCAGACCTCTCTGTAGGCAATGTTGATTACAGTGTATCCCCCCCAAAGGCAGCTGGTCCCTGGTTCTGAGGCTGGAATAGACTCTGGCACTGATTAGAGGCACTGGAAAGACTTTGGAGTATGGAGGGCTACAGGGAAGGAACATTTCTGCTTCTCAGCCAATTACCACCTGAACCCACCAAGATGGTCTCCCTTCCACATTTAACAAAAGCAGCAGGAACTCACCTTGAAGACACTTCGGATCCACTCCTGCAGACATGAAATACAACTAAAGACTCCTTATTAGTCAGTTGGAAACTCACTGACAGCTGCTGAAGAATAAAAAGTTAGAACAACTCTCAGCTTTTAAATAGGGTTTCATGTTAGTACTGTAAATTAATGTAAATGTCACTTTAAAAGAGAATATGGAATAAAAACCTAATAAAGCTGCACAGCTCTGCAGGGGAGGTGAGTAAATTGAGGGAATATTTGATTAGATTTCAAATGCTGCTCTTTAATTTGTATGCTCTCACTTATTTCCCCCCCCTCCCCCTCCCCATGCTTTCCTCATCTATTATAGCTGCTGGTGCACAGTGAATTTTACACTCTTACCTAAAAGGTCTCTGTCATGGCTGTATGAAAACCCACATTAGCTAGGACCTGTGTGGTGATGGCTTCCTCCAGACCATGCCCCAACAGCAGATGGGGAGGCATGAACAGCACAAATCCCACCCCCCCCAGCAATGCCATGCCTGTGCCACTCTCTGCCACTGGCAGTAGGACCTTGTTCAACCTCCTGCCCTTCCTGTGCTGCAAATCAGGGAGTGACTGCAGCCCAAATATGCCAGAGCCACACTCCCATGATAGGAAGGAGGTTAGCAGAGGAGACTCCTGGCAGCTGCATCTCCCTCCTTAGAGTAAAGCCATGCTGGGAGGCTGTTAGCTTCCAGGATAAATTGTGTTGGTAGACAACTAGAATCCTGGGAGTGGGATGTTTTTNTGTTCACGAAGCCTAGCCATACAAATCGAAGAGTTTTAGGGAAATGGAAAGAAGAGACTTGATGAAAGCTCCCATGTGTTGTCTGTCTAATTTCTTCAGTGCAGGTACCCTGCTAATGGTACCAGTGCTGTGGTCCAGGAACTGGGGCAGCCTGCAGCTCATGCCCTTGGTGACCCAACTGCATAGGCTCAGGAGATCCCTATGTCACTTTTCCTGACCACCAAAACTTTCCAGTGATTTGAGACCCTCCGGGGTAACAGTGCCAGGATATGAATGCAAGGCAAAGACTTCAACTAGAGACATATTTTCCTGCTTTGAAAAGCTCTTACCCTGGCAGAAAGCTCTCTTCTGGTTTAGCAACAGCAACCTTGTAGTGCAGATAATGATCTGAAATCTCTATGGCCTTTAGCTACTTCTCTTTTGCCTCAGTGAACTGCTCTTGTGGACTCACTTGCAGTGGCTGCAGCCTGCTCTCCTCTGCACTGTGCAGGCTCTTATCTTCATTCCCTCAGCTTTGGCCAGACTTGCAGAAGGAATGTGCTTAAAGGATCTTCTTCTGTCTCAGCCTGAGTGTTATCTTGGCATTGCTGAGCCTTTGCTGCTCTCTTTTCAGGTGGCATCAGTCATGTCCTTGCAGTTTGAAGCTTGAAATGATCTCCTTCATCCTTATACATATTATTTCTTGAGTTGAGCAAAAATTGACCTCTCTGTGTCCTTTCTATTCCCCTGCTGTTTAACAGACTGGCAGGAAGTGATGGACTCTGCTTTCTCTTAGAGATCTGAGGGCCAGCCACAGTGTGTCTATCAGCCCGAGCTGTCTATCTGTGTGTTCATACTTCCTCAGGTAATAATACTAACAGCAGCAAGCTTGTATTTCTCATTTTCAAATCCATCCCTTCCAGAAAGCCAGGAAAGAGTGGGGCAGTGGAGATGAGACTAGTCAAGGTAAGGATTCTTAGCAATATTCCATTATTCCTTACTAATTTCTTCAACCACCAGAAAGTGCTGGAGCAACATGTCAGAGTGCCTTGAAAATCAGGCTGAGTGTACTGAGTAGCTAAAATCACATCCTGATGGGTGGAAAAGCAAGGAAAGATGGAGGAAACTCCCATTAGGAAAATAGCCAGTCTTAATGAGCCAGCAAACCTGCCTCCCCTTCTGCACAGCAGTAGCTCTGAACCTCAATGCCTAGGTGGGATTTTAGTTTTACTGTCTTAAATGCCCAGGGACAGATAAGAATGACAAGCAACATAAATTAATGATGCATGGGCTCTGTTCTGCTTGAGTGGGAGAAGAGTTGGAAACAGAGAATGGGATGACTGCTGCAATGCAAAGCTTGGCCATATGACACATCAGTTTTGCCTTATCAGACTGCTAGAAGAGCTGTGATAAGACAGTGAGTCAGCTAAGCAAAGAGCAAAGACAAGACTGACATTTTCCATATGCCTTTACCCACACAAAGGAAACATGAGTTATTGGACACTGCCAGATGAGCTGATTCTGTCCAGGGACATTACCAAAAGTGCTAAAATGGCCAGTTCACTGCTAACACACTTTTTGTAGGTATTAGACCTTCTTCCTCCAGAATGGTATGTAGCATTGGTGATACTAGCCCTTTGGTCATGACTCACTGTTGTTTTACAGATCCTGTCCCAAAGCTAAATTTAGAGCAAATGAGAAAGGGTCAAGACTTTCAGCAGAAACAGACTGAAGAAGAAACTTTTAATGAGTTTTTCTTCGAGATCATCAAAGAGTCAAAAGAAACCTCCAAAAAAAATCAACTGGAAAGACAAAACTTGGCTTTCCTTTGATATTATCCTCTACATGGCTGTTTTGGAGAGCCCCAAGAATCTCAAAGGGAAGATCATTGAGGCATGACAATATCCAGCAACTCTTCTGTCCCATCTCAATGGATGGAGCTGCCTTTGCAGGACACCTGCAGCCTTGCAGGAGTGTGTAGAGAAAACAGTGTCGGGCAAAAGTGCAAATGCCTCAGCTCAAAAGCTTGGCTTGTGTTGGCAGAGAAGGACTTTGGGCTGAGGGAGGCTTCTTGTTTCATACATGCATGCAATCAGCTTGAGCCCTGGGGAGCTCTTCTTGGTGACTCTCACTCTGTATTTGTTGTGTGGCACCAGTGCCTGCACTGTGTTGGGTTGGGCATCTGTTACACCTCTTAATGAATTTATGTTTCCTAACCCTGGCCAGGAAGAATCATAGTTACTACACAGCTCCAACCTCCCTCCTTGCATCTCTTTCAGCCTCTTGTCTCCCACACTGAAAATGGTCTCTGCCTTTGTCCTCCACTGGCTGTTATTTCCAAGGACTGAACACTGCTTTTCCTTATCTCTTTCTCATTCCTTTCTCTCTTCCCTGAAAACTCGTCAATCAATCCAAATTGTTGCCACAGCCAGTGGGAAGCCTCTAACCTTGTTGTCATTGATTTGAATAATGCAAATATTAATGAGTGGAAAACTCATTAAAAGGAAGCAGGAGAATTCTCCCTGACAATCCACCTCTGCTGTAATGCTAGGTGGATCCTGCTACCAACAGAAGAAAAATGATCAAGTTTCTAATTGTAGCCCCACTGGCATGCTTATATCTGCTCCACAGCCTGGATACTCTGTCATCCATGTGGCTGTGTTTCCAAGAGTGATGCTCTACTTGCACATTCTAGACAATATGTTTTGAAACTTATTAATCAGGAATTGTCTAACCTCTTTATGCTGAAGCCTCAGTAAAACAATTACTTCAAGGCTAACCAAGGTCCACTAAAGAATTACTTGATTAAAGTAAGAATTTACAATAAATACATACTTCAAATATTTCATTATTGATGCTCCAGGGGAAAAAAACCTCTGATTAAGTCAAAGAAGGGAAAAAATATTTAAATTTGAATAAGTATGATGGACTGGCTATTGTGTTGTTGTAAAGCAGCACAACTCCAATGAATTCACTATGGCTATGTCAGTTTGAGTGAGATGAGTACTGGATGTAGCATGTTACAGTATCCCAGTATGTCAGGGGTTGGAAGGGACCTAGAAAGATCATCTAGTGCAACCCCCCTGCCAGAGCAGGATCACCTAGACCAGCTCACACAGCAATGTGTCCAGGCAGCTCTGCAATGGCTCCAGACAAGGAGACTCCACAGGCTCCTGGGCAGCCTGGGCCAGTGCTCTGGCACCTGAACTGCAAAAAAGTTCCTCCTCATGTTAATACTAAACCTCCTGTGGTCCAACTTGCTCCCATTCCCTCTTGTCCTACCATTGGATGCCATGGAGCAGAGCCTGGCTCTCTCCTCCTGACACTCACCCTTAACATATTTCTAAGCATTCCTGAGGTCTCCCCTCAGTCTCCTCTTGTCCGGGCTGAAGAGACCCAGCTCTCTCAGCCTGTCTTCATAGGGCAGATGTTGCTTCTAACTGGATTCAGTGGGGTTATTGTCTAAAAGGAATTGGAAGGAAAATATTTGCATGCCATCCATTGCTCTGACATTTCCTTGCTGTGCTCCTTTTGGAGGATTGCTCCCCCTGCCTCTTGCTGAGGTGTCCATCTTTAGTCTAGAGCTCCTCAGGTTTCTGTGCATCACAAGATGCTTGTGAATCTTAATGAGCAGCATTCAGGAAATGTCATTTCTGGAAAGTTGATGCCCAGATGCAATGGATCATGCAGTACAGCAGAAGTATTCTCAGTTTCTTCTTAACACTGTATGGAAGAGATAAGGAGTAATCATTAAAAATAAACATTTATTTAAAGGCAGAGTGGAGGTGGATGCTGTAAACACACAAAAGCCAGAGCATTTCACAAGATGAAGGGTCAACATTTCCAAGCTTGGAAGTTTTAGGCCTCTAAATCCCAGTTCAGAGATGAAATACACTGTGACTCAAATAACATAATACCTATACTGAGCACCCGCAGGCACAATCTGAAAATCCCTTGTGGTCTCCTGTGGCCCCTGGTGCCATAACTGTGCCCACAGCAGAGGGAGCATTAAACTCATTGCCCACGGGAAAGTGTGGGGAGTGATACCCATGTTCCTAGAATCCTTGGATGGGTAGGATGTGCTCATTAGCCTTCTGGCAGTCATCCTAGGAGAAGGACAACTCTGATTCCAAACCCGGGCAGATGGAGCTCGTTTAGCCCTGTAAGGCCTTCCAGCTAAGAGAAGGACACTCTAATAAAACCTCCATCCTAAGGACTTGGCTGCCAGCGTCCAAGCTTGCTAGGCCCTGGCAGATGAACCTTAGGACTAAAGGGTGGGTCCAGCTCTGCACATGCTGTGTCTCACCTAAAATAAATCCATTCGAGGGTGCTATCTGCTATCCTCTTTTTATCAGTGCGCTTGGAAAAGGCGCTGAGGAGGAGCATGGATGGAGCCCTCCCTGGAGCTTCGTTCATGAAGCCTAGCCATACAATACATACTGAGCACCCACAGGTCCCTTTTCACTCTGCATTTCTAGTCCTTGTACTGTTTCTGTCACAGGTGTCAGAGAGGCAGGGTAGAAGTTCCAGAGTTTAATGGTTTGCCTGTGAGCTGCCAAAAGGCTGTCAATGAGCCATGTCCTAACTCTGCACCTCTTGATTGCCTCCCAGTTCTTTGTCTGCTTTCCCTGTGCAGTATTCAGCCTACTGGGGACAAGCACTGGGTCTTACAAGGTTTTGTTTTGTGTCTGGCACAGTAGGGTCTCAGTCTTGATTGGAACCTCTTGTCAGAGGTCTTAGCAGGAACAGCAAAAACACAGAAAAGAAAAACAGGGGAAATGCAATTACAGGATATAACAGCACAGGAAACTGTAATGCAAGGCAGCATGACATCTATAGGTTGGAAGAGCAACACTTTCCCAGGTCTGTTTCTGCAGTCAGGAAACTGGAGATTGAATTTTTAAACCTTTCCTTGTAGTGAAAGTCCACAACTTGTGCTCCGTGCAAGTGTTGGACCTTTTTGTGGTGATAGCACAGCAGAAAAGTGAAGACAAGTCAATCTGAAACCATCACTTGTGTGAACATCAGTTAGTACCCTCAGTCACCAACAAAAAGCCCCACAAAACATCAGAAGAATTTTTTCAATGTCTGAATAAATTCAGCTTTTTCTTTCACACACCGCTAACCTTGACATGGCCTATTAGCCATATGCTTAAGAAGAAAAGTGTTTTTACCCCTACAGAAATCAAAAAGAAAATCTCATCATTTACAGGGAAGAATCTTGAAAAAAATTACTAATAGGATTTTCAGAGGAAAAGTTTTAATATTTTTTAATTAGGGCATAGAATTAGAATGCCTCTTCCACCATAATTAAAGGCTAGGTTCTCCATGGCAGAGAAGCATTCTCCTCAATACTATTGTTTACTGTAATGAACCTAAACCACATGAATAGATCTTGGAGTCACTGCAATAATGTTAGGTGCTGCACATCAAATTAACTAATGCTTTTTTTGTGTTTTTCATAGCAACAGAGGTGTGTTACATCCATGCTTTCAACACTGGTGGAAAGTAATTGCATTTTTTACTAGTTATGTGGTGGAGAGATGCCATGTAACTGAGCTGGAACTGAAAATGACTGGTAATTTAAGGCTTTTCCCATGATTTTTCCCTTAGGAAGATGTGTATAAGACAGCTTCAAATAGAGTGGGTTGAGAATTTTCAGATAATCAGACTTCAGCTCAGAAGAAAAGAAGTT
Source organism: Bucco capensis (assembly GCA_013396975.1). Classification (NCBI taxonomy): domain Eukaryota; kingdom Metazoa; phylum Chordata; class Aves; order Piciformes; family Bucconidae; genus Bucco; species Bucco capensis. The sequence goes on along the minus strand of VWZO01002758.1, from coordinate 102,291 downwards.
AGTATTTGTCAGTAGCTGAACTTCTGCTGAAACACAATGCCTGGAAGAACGAGGAGTCCTTGAAGTTCATTGGGAGTTTACACTGATGCATTTCAGCTTAACAATCAAATAGGAACAATTAAATTTTCTGTATACATCTTAAAATCACAGAAGAAACCTGAAAAAAATCCTGACATTTCTTTTAAAAAGAGAATGAAGATATTTTCTACATATTTCAAAGCCTTAAGTGACAAAAGCCCTTCTATTTATGCTTCAAAAATCAGTAAAAGAGCCTTCTTCAGTCTGGCAGATAGTATAGCAACATCACAGAGTTGGTAACTGAGATGAAATGAATTGAGTAAAAAATGAAGTATGTTTTTTTCTAAAAAAAGAAAACCCAAACCCTATAAATTAATGACTAGAACATCTGAACATCTCCCATGGGATGTGAAGGACTTGCTATTTCTCACTGGCTTTCTCTTCAGCCTGGATGTCTGTCTAAAAGACAATCCTGAGGTACTGGCTTGTGTCTTGCAGTATCTACCACTAGAGTACTGTTGGCTAAATCCCTTCCTATCAGTGGAAGCTCTGAATCTTTGACATGCTGCATTTCAGGCAAATGAAGGCAATGTCTGTGGTTTGGAACATGACATCTGATGTCAGATTCAGTGGCTTGAGATCCACTGAAATATCTCATGAGGATAATGATGTTATAGAGAAGCAAATTAGCCTGACAGCTGAAGGAAGGTTGTCTCCAGAATGGCTCACAACCAATTATATATATTTTTCTCTCTATAAGCAGTGGCTATATACCATCAGTAAAATGTCTCCCTAATGAAATAAACCAGGAAGGAACACAAAGTAGCCCAATCTCCAATGTCCGTGTGTGTGCCCCATGAAATGCTCCTTCCCTTCTGCTTCACAAACTAATGTCCACATCTCCCAAACATTGCAATACATAGAACCCCACCCCTCTCAACCCTCCATGCCCAGCATGTTCAGTGCTTGTGGCTCATCCTGGGCCTTCCTTATCATAATGCAAACAGTAGAAATCATGGCCTGTGGCAGGAGATTAGGATTCAGCCTAGCACTGACCACCCAGGATTCAACCATGCTGATTCTGGCTTTAGTCCAAAGACTGCCTGCCAATGCACTCAGGGTTTGGAGGTCTCCCCTCTGCCCCTTGGACTCAGCTGAGCCTTCCAGAGCTCCATGGCTGTTGCCCCAGGCTATGTTTCTATTTTATTTGTAGTCCTTTGAAAGCAGTAGCCAGTTCTGGCAGATGAATTATATTCTGTCAAGAAGCAGCAGGGGATGGCTGGGACTGTCTCTCTCTCTCCCTCTCTCCCTGAATTCTAATTTAAAGAGAGGAAACAAGATTTCATTGAATTTTAACAAATTAACCATTAATCACTTATGAAAACCTCCTGATGAGGACATGGATCGCCGAGGTTATGAATGGGAACAGCTTCATTTTGCTGTGATTGTTCAACCAAGTTAATCCCCAGCTCTCTTCCTTTACCTCCATCGTGCTCCTCACCTTGTTCCCTGTCTCCCTCATTGCTATGTGCTCTTGTCTTCTCTCCCCCACCTCCACCCAACACATACACCTTGCTCTCTCTTGTTCTCCTCCCTGGATGCACAGCCCCTGCTGAACCCATCTCAGAATCATTTTTGATGTCATGCTGAATATGGAAATTAAGGGAAAAACAATGTCTTGGGCTGGCTGTGTGGTGTGAATATTTATGAGGGAGCCAGGGAGGAAGCTAAATAGGAGCTAGGAGTGAGCCAGGCAACGAGGATGGCAGCTGACAAGGGCTCATTCAGCAGCACATCCTTGGCTGCCAGCAGCATCCCAGCAGAGTGGGGCTGTGTGAGTGACAGAGCAGCAGCAGCATCCTTGCCTGGGCAACACAAAAAAGCCTCAGTGGCAGCTGTTTCTCTGCTTCCTTTTTATTCCTCCCCTCTCCAGCTGATCAATTTTAGCTACAAAAATACTACTAATAATAAAAAAAATCCTTGGATCTTGCTCAGCTGCAGCAGAAAATTAGGCCTTAAAAATCAATGTCTATGTTCAACAGGGCTATAAACCCCAATGCTTCCCTCCACTTATCAACTGAAAACTGGAATCAGAGAAGCCTCTTGGCTTGTCATACAAGGGTCATGGGTGGTGGCATGTGCTGATGAGACTCTCACTAGGTCAAGGCTGTGCTCTTTCTCCTGCTGATGCCATATTCCCATACTCAACAGCTAAGTCTTTCCCACAGGGAGATATCCCTCTGCTGAACACCACCAGAGTGTGGATGGATACCAGAGACCCAGGCAGAGAGGCAAAGATGGTGTAAGTCTATCTGTTGGAGTCAGGCACACACAGAGCTCTGAAAAATGCAATCTTTATTTTATCCCTTAAGGATAAAGCAGGAAGGAAACCAATCTGGAGCTGAGTTGGGCATGGGCCAGCTGGAGGGAAATAGAAGTCCTGAAGAGAATCACTGATCCTTTTGCTTCCCTGAGATTTGCAGAGCCTCTGCAAGGTGATTATTTTGGTAGTTTGACCACAGGGACAGGACTATTCTTGCTGCCAGGAGCAGCATCCATGTGGAGCATACAGACAAGGTTTACCTCTTCCAGTCACAGTCTTTAATGTGATAAATCCTGATCCTACCATGGAGATGTTGATGGTTTCTAACTTACCTAGTGTCTGAAGTTAGTATGAAATAGAGCAGGTTTTTGGCTTTGGGGTGTGCAGATCCCAGTGGTTGAGCTGTGCTGCTTTCCTGAACAACATCACAATTTCTCTTTCTTGGCTGGCATCACTTTTAAACATTTTTGAGAATGGCAGGTCCTCTCAGAATGTGTTTCTTAAATGATCTAGCAATTAACTGCCAAAAGAACAGGTGCTCATGAGAATGAGTGTCCCAGATGACACCAAACAGATTCAAAAGTAGGCCAGGTTATCAAATTTTGTGAGTGGTGGACTGCTCATCCACACCTCACTGGGGATGCACAGGACTGCCTTCCTCTGTAGTTATTTTTCCTAGACCAGACCCAGGATTTTCCTCACCCAGGATCTTTCACCAGCTCCTCTTCAGAGTGTTGTGAACTGACTTGCAAACTGAAGCACATGATTTCTTCTAATGATGTAGGACTGTGAGGCTCCCTCCTTAGCTATCATCTTCTCACAATGATACATAGCCTTGTCTGACTCAGCTGGAAAATCATTTCACTTCTAGACACATACTGTGGGTTGTACATATGGCTGGGCTAGAAATGATTTGGTCCATCTGGGTAATCCTGCTAATCCTTCTCCTGGCACCCACAGTGTTTCTGGCTTTAGAGTTGGTGTTTTCTGCTTGGTTTTGTCCTTTTCCCATCAAGATTTTGAGAGAGGAAGCCATTGCTTACAGAGAGCCATAGGCCAACAGATGGACCTGATGGCAGAAAACAATCTGAAACACAAAATAAAGAGGCAATAGGGTGATTCTAATGAGGTGGATGAAAATACTGATGTAGGAATCCCATGGGATAGTATCCTGAGTGTCCTGGAATATATCACTGGTGCCATAAGAAAAAGAGAAGCAAATAAGATGTCTGCAACATGCTATAAACTGATGGAACAAAATCACTGCAATGTAGGAGACTTCCAAATTCAAATTGATTAGGGTATCTATCTCCATTGATAAATGGTACTGAAACCCTTAGAGGCAAACTATGCAGCATCATCTTGAAGACACTCCTAAATTTGGTGCCTTTGCTCACCTTCCAGTTCATATGGACATTGATATGAATTGTGTGGGCAAAAAGATACTTGACAAGTCTCAGTTTCCTTATTTCCAGAGGGGCTCAGGTATGGTTGCACCATAAAGTGCTTCAAAGAAACCTGAAGAGCTCTGTGCCCAAAGATGTATCTCTATTTGATTAGCAGTCATGAATAGTCATTTTCTCTCTTTTTAAGTCACTTTCAAGATCTTTCTTCAATCATAGCTTCAATCCCTACTTATTTACTCATTGAAATCCATCAGTCATTTTGACAGTCAGAAGTTCAAAAAACTTCAGATGAGAAGGCTTATTCCAGATTTGGCTTCAGTTAAGTTAGTAAAGCTACACCAAAAGTGTTTTACACAACATGTACAATGTCTGAGTTAGTGCACATTATGTCCATATGTTCCCCAAATCTGGACAAGATGCAAAGAGTTTCATTAAAAGGATTTATGAGGGACATACAGCTAATTGAGATGACCAGTAGCTATCTAATGTACACAGTCATTTAAAACTCAATATTTTACTTCATGATAGCTGATTAAGAAACACAAAAAGCAGCCACTCTCATATTTTTAATGCTACAAATGAAAGCTCTAAGCAATGAAGAGATTCTTCTTATCATTTGTGAAACTGCAGATAAATAGGCAAGAAACTTCCCAGGTAGATTATAACTCACTAAAATATATTAATGGCTTGGCTACATAGCTGTAGAAATGGTGTAACATCATGACAGAAACTTACTGCTTCTGGGTATCTCTGTAACAAAAGGAGCCCAAACACTCAGGCCCAGAAGAGGCCATTATTTAAATAGCTGTCTCCCTTCATGTAATTTCAAGTTCAATGGTGCAGCAATTCTGCAGTATTAGATCTACTGAATGATTATTAAAATCACACCTATTCAAGATTAACTATGAATTAATGATGAGAGGAATTCAGAAATTCAGATACCTTCTGAGATAGACTCTGGGGTAAGGACAGGGTAAGTGTCAAAATCTGGCACAGGCTTAACCTGCTGTGAACTTCTCCGAGTGTATGTTCCTTTTCATCTCAGCAGCTACACAGGAGAGGTGATTACTTGCACCCTGGCTGTGCATAAGGGACATGTCTAAGAAGTCAGATGAGTCATGCCCTGGGTGTGTTATTTCTTTCCCTTGATGATGAAGGGAGTCCAGATGATTAACTCAGACACAGGGAATGACACCTACATCAAGTCAAGAATGAGTCCCCACTGGGGAAAGCTGAAGCACTCAGTCACTGAAGGAGATAACAAGCTCATTGTGGGCTTGAGCCCTTGATGTCCCATCAAACCTGAATTCATAGAGTAAATTGCAGAGAATTTGTTAGAGTTCAGATGTTGACTTATACTCCACAGATAGAGCAAATCAGGGCCTGGCATACCTGTGCCATAGTGAGGCCTCAGCAGTTTGGTATTGTATTGCAACCTAACTCATCCAGGCTACCTCTGTTCCTCCTTTCCTTTATCTCTCAAGTCTGCAGAGACTTCATTTCTCCTGTCAGTTTTACACAGGAGTCACTCAGGTGCTCAGGCAGTAGGGAGTTTTATGTAGACATAAGGTAGCTGGCTGGACAGGAGGAGGGTGGAATAGGTTCAGATGCTTCTGTGCACAGCAAAGGAAAGGAACAAATAATTCATGTTTGTCTGTCTACAAAAGGTCATAAGAAAGCAGCCACTCTGTGTCAGACAACCTGACTTAGAGAAGGGTCCTGTGCTGGTCTCATTTCCAATGAAGGAAATTCTCCTTGGTAGAGCTCCACTTTGCTCTGTAGTCTGGAAAGGGGAGGTGCAGGTATTTGGCACATTGATCACAGTTTCTTTGGCTGCTTACAATAATTTAACCATACAGCTCCTGGTGGACAGTAAGCATCTCTGTTCTGTCTCCATTCCATTCCAGTTTCTCATAAAAGGATGGAGAGAAGTCTGGCAACAAAGGTGGGTTAGAAGCTGCTAGTGATTCCTACCAGTGGTAGCTAAGCAAGCCTTGAAAGACCTAAAGTGATGAAACCCTTTTCATGTTGACTTCATCCCTGAAGTCATTTCTGATTTTGCAAGATCTTGGGGAGATAAGGAGTGTCACATTGACCAAAGATACCTCATGGATAAAAAATTCCTTTGCCAAGAGAAGTTGATGGCAGGGCTGTTAAAACCTGAGCCTGCAATTCTTATGCTCTCTTAGGTGAGCACAGAATGAAAATCCAGCTGTTTCAAAGACCAGAGGGTTTATTATTTAAGCCCACTGTCAGAAAGCCCCAGTGTTACAGTGAACCAACCACAGGAGTGGGCAGTGCTTTGTGTGTTTGGTACCTTCTCTGCTAGCAACAGACAACCAAAAGCCTCACTGGTTGTAAAAATATTATTCACTACAATGGCAATCACACAGACATGGAAGAAATGAGGACATGGCTTAGACTTAGAGTTGTTAGCTTGCCAAACCTTCTTTTCTGCCAAGGTCTTCTGTATATACATCCATTGTTTCACCTCTGTCTAGAGAATCAGTGACCATGGTGTCCAGCTACCAAAGGTATTACATAAAGCATTAGATCTAAATGATATAGTAGATGCTCTTCAGTGATATGCCTGAGCATCTCTGGAGCCAGCTGTGATGTACAGGCTTTACTCAAGTAGATAGGCNACGAAGCCTAGCCATGATGACAACTGCTCTGGAGACATCCATGAAGTCATATTGTAATCACTCTTATAAATTTTTTTTTGTTAACTTGCCCACTTGTGAAATGGCCCTGAAAGAAGCCCAGCTGGAGATGCATATACTGTATTTGGCTTTCCCCTCCAACTCCTCCTTACTGTGGCAAATTGTCTCCTAAGCAAATTGTGAAGCCACCAGTGTTCCAGTGGGCTCAGCATTTGGCAGAAGGAATTTGTTCATTGCTAATTAAAACAAAAGATTTCTGAGGCACCTTCCACTTTGGTTTATTAGCTTTGCTGTGTGAGAGCAAAGCAGAGCCCTTGTTACACAGTCAGCAGAACTATTATTATTATTATTTATTATTTACAGTACAAGTTGTGACTCACTTCCCATGGTGGTGGATCTTTCACCATCTGTTAAAAAAATAATAGCAGTCATTTTCTGAAATATTATTCTAATTCAAATGCTAAAATAGAACCATATGAAGCCAATTAAGTAAAGTGTGTGTTGTTAATCTGAGTTACTTAGCTCAGCTAAAGAAGGAGGAAAAAATTAAAAGGATTGAGAAAGGCCTAAATGTACAGCAAAGACCCAGAAATCTGTGGAGATTCTGCCAACATTTTCTTGAAATTCTAAATTTCAAGAGGAAAAAAAATCTGTAAACATGTCATCTTCTAGGCTGAGTTTAGGAGCAGATCTGGATCCAAATCTGGATGTAAGATTGCAGCTCCAGACCAGGCTTTATGTGGGTCTTTAAAAGATCAGAAAATTTCAGTTTTAATCCCTTTAATATTTAGTGCTCTTAGCTGTTTTTGTTCTTACTCTAAGTGAAAAAAATACTACTTGCTCTGGTTTGGTTGTCTCCACCTGAGAGTTTTACATAAGCTTATGACTAATTAATATGAAGTTCCCAGGTGGTGCTTCTAAAAACATTGTCCCTGCCTGCAGAAGTCAAGGAGAGCTGAAGCAAATACATCATGAGGAAATTTAGGTGGTCAAGCCTGAGAATGCTATCCCCATGGCATCATGATCAATAGCAGTCTCACTTCAAACATGTCTGTGTGAGCATTTCTTTGGGCTTTAGATCTCAGAGCTTGGGTCAAAGCATACTTGAAACAGGCAGAGCTTTACCTGGTTTCATACTGAAGACTTTTTCTTGTGATGCCTCCAAGCAAAGTGTACACTGGGGCTCCTCTTTAACTGAATTTGGGCTAAACATCACAAATCCTGAGCCCATCTTTGGAGGAGTATGAGCTTGAGGGATATGGGTTTATGTCACCTACTGGGGCAGTGATGCCATCACCTCACACCTCCTGTGTACTGGAGGGAGTCAGCCATCTCCTAGGTAAATCAGACCACTGCAAATTGGAATCACTTTCTGGAGGAGTCTGCCTTTCTCTGCCAATACCTAGAGAGAGCTCCAATAACTACAATCTCAAACACTGTACCTTCCCAAAGGGCTCAATGTATAAGCATCATGAATGCAGGAAAATGGAGCTCTTTTTTAAGGCTTTTGCATGTTTTTCCTGTCAGGATGGAAAGGCCTGTGGATAACCAGCCTCCAGTGGGACATCTTCAGCTTCTTGGGTTAGGGATGGAGGCAGACAGGTTAGGGTGTGACAGCATCCTCCAGTTTGGGGAATGAAGCCAGGCTGTCCCCTGGCAGAATGCTCCAGCCCTGCAGCAGCTGAGGTTTGCTGCTGAGGCTGAGCAGCCAAACTGCATTCCTGGCTGCAGTTATTTATATTCCTGGAGCAGTGTTGTTTACACAAACTGCATGAATGCAAATCAAGGTGAGGAAGTGCTGGAGTCGGTGAGGTGTGCAGCAGTACCAGGCTCCTGGGATTGGTTTTAGTAATGTAGTGTTAACACAGCTACACATGGCTACACACACTTTCAGAGCCAAGTGAGAGAGAGGCAGAGGGAACACTCATTACCTGGGACACTGGCCTAGTCCTTGTACCTCGACAAGAGATAAAAAATAAAAATGGACTTCATTATCAGAGGCTGCCTGTCAATCACCTGCCCTTGCACCAAGCCTGCCTAACATCTCTCCAACTGAAAGGTTCCCATCACTGTTGGCAGGGAAGGGAAGCTGGATGTGTGAAAGGAGACAGAGCAGGGAACATGATGACTAGCATTAGTCTGCTGACTCCTCTCTTGCCCTGCAGCACAGGTGTATTCAAACACAGCCTGCCAGGAAGGGCTGCTTCTGAGAAATGCCCATGCATAAATGAAGGTGATGTAGGTCTGAGGTGATGGTCTTCACCTTCTTCTGAGCAAGGGATATGCACTGGGCAACACTTGGGTTACCCTGTAGAACTCCCATGTCTCCAGTCCCTGCAGCTGGTGTCAGAGGGTAGTATCAGCCAGCTGCCCACCTAGTGCCAGAGTATCCCTACACTTCTGCATTCACCAGTTCCAATTGCAAACCAGAAGCAACAATGTAAGACAAAATTTTCCAGTATTTAGATCCTGAATTTCCTCCCCTGGGGCTGCCAGATACTCTCTTTGGAGATCTTTAGGGCTACTCTCTGCCTCTGTCTCATCAGTAAAATGGGGTTAATGATGCTTCAAAGCAGGTTTACCAACGTGCTGCCAAGATCTCCTGAGTGCCAGTGACCTTTTATTTAACCCATCAGCATCAAGCTGTCTTTCATTCCATCACTATCTAGTCTCAGGAGGCTTTGCTGGCAAATCAGTCTTTCTTTTCTCCGCATTTACATTTTCCAGAGTACAATAAAACAATAGTAATAAAAATCTATTAAAAGAAGTTCCTTGCTAGTTTATGGTAATTAAAAGCAATAAATATTCCTGCACGCAATGCTGTAGACCTTGACTCATCGGTGGGTCAATACTGCTTTCCTGGTGAGGCTGGGTAATAAATCTTTATTCCTTTTTGAATGGAAATAAGGATGGGATTTTATTCATGAATTCTGTGACCCGTTGAAGTGACATTTTCAAAACAAACACTCCAGAAATGAGGAGTTTTCTCTGCAGAGTGGGTTAATCTGTTCTCTTCTCAGCGTGTCTCTTTCATACCGATGAGTTTTCCGATGCCTTTTTAATCCCAGCAGCAACTTCTCTGTGAAGCAAGAGGAAAACTAAAATAAAGCCAAGTCTCTTGGAGAGAACTGAGACACAGGTGTGGGAGGGAGGCTGCAGAGGGAAGGGGGCAGAGGAGTGGGAAGGATGGGCTGGAGGAGGTCTCTGAAGCTCTGCCTTGCTGGGCGCTTTCACTGTCCAGTCATGCTCTCGCTCACGCCGAGGCTGGGGCTGGCCTTGAAGTCCCAGCCCTGCACAGCTACATGGCTCCTGCCTCCTGAGCTGTCGGCCTTCATTAGCTTCTCTTACTAGATGGAGGGTGTTCCTCTGAACCCAGATCAAACAGCAGCTTTTTGTGCTCGTCTGCAATTGACTTCATTTGCTTGGCTAATCTAATTGGCTCGGGAGGCTGTGCCAGCCGCGGGACCAAGCTAAGGCTTTGCAAATCAAACTTGCCATGCGAAGCATACAGATCCCCACCGAGCCCAGCTCCCTCTGAGCGCTGCGTCACCAGAGCCAAGCACCAGGAGGAAGGCTCCAGGTTGTTCTTCTCTCTCTAAGAGGCTGCTCTCTCCTTTGAGGAGGCTGAACATAGCAAGAGACCCCTTCCCCAGCAGGAAGGATTAATGGTCATCTGACAATATTGTCATTACATTATGTTCTGAAACGCACTAGGGGCCAGGTTCACTGTGGGTGTGAGGCTGTAGCTGCTGGCTGTGGTGCAGGGGCAGGAGGAAGAGCTTTCCTTCCTGTGGTACACATGGATCAATTTGGTTACTGAGCAGTGGTTTCTCTTCCCCACTTAACTTGGTTTTTTATGAGGTCAGCTTCCATTGTCATCAATAAGACATCACTCAAAGATAAGCAGTTTGGTCCAGTTTGGCTGTTTCACAGGCCAAAATTCAGAGCTTACTAAAGAAATAAAGAGCTGAGTGCTGCCAGATGATCCAGAGTGTGTAGCATCCACCCAAGTTCTTGTTCATCCCTTTCCTCCCTCTGTCATCATCACCACTTGGCTTGTCACTCAAACCTTATGGGTCCAGTACTCGCTGAGGTGTGCTGTGAACATGTCACACTGTGGACACAGGAAGGTGAGTGAGCCTCTGACAGCTGAGCTACCTCTGCCTGGGCTAGTTCAGTTGGAGAAATACAAGCACACCTAAAACACTGCCTACCTGGAAACCTTAATCTTTTATGATCATCATCTAGCTAGGATTTTTGGGTGCAGTGCTAATAGGAATCTGCTCATCCCACATTAATGAGATGATCCAAGAGGATTCATCCCTCCTCTGTCACCCAGAACCACCCAGGAAGCTTATCCATGGGTTGGGAGTGTCTCTGCCATCACCCACTTCTCTAGACAGCATTTTGCTGGACACCATGCATGTTCAGGCCTCTCAGAGAGGAAACATGAGGCATTTAGACCTACTAGAGTGGCTGGAAAGATGCAGATGGTACAGTGACCAGAAAGCTTCCCTTCAGATGGGAAGGGACCTTTGTCTGGTGGTCCTCATCTGAGCTGACATTCAAAACAAAGGAGGCTGGAGTAAAACGACATTTTCCCCTTATACTCAGAGCACTGAAGTGGCAGGAGCACTCAGCAAGATTAATTTGAGTTATTTTAATTATGATTCTCTCCTCTCTCTCTCTCTCTTCCCTCCTCCTCTCTCACATACACTGTCTGGACAGGCAACTGCAGGTTTTCTTCCACTTAGGATTAATTAAAAAGGAAAAGTCAATAAGTTTCTCAGCAATTACTGTCTTTTCCATTTGGTCATTTGAGACAGTAAGGGGCTCAGAAATTGAATTTCCAGAGAAAATCATGTCTCATGGATCCTAGCACAAGGTTCTTGGAGGAAGAAATATCTGCATTTTCTTCAGCCTGCTGCTGTGTCTGAGAGAGGACAAGCACCCACACTGAGGGGAGAGCAGAGGTGATAATGACAGGCTGGGACTGCCCACGGATTTATCGATGTTGTCATTAGCAGATGAGGTGATTGCTCATTAAACCCTGATCCAAAGCCTTCATCCACAGTCCTCAAAAGTCAATGGCAATCTTTCTACTGACATCAGTGATCTTCGGATCAGACTTCACTCGACACATGTGAACACCACAAACTTCATTCAGCAGGAAGGTGTGGCTGCTTTCCACATTTCTGCTGCAGACCTCACTCCTTTTCCTCTTATTTGAGACAGAGTGTGGAAGGACAGAGCAACACATCACAGGGTTTCCTTTATTTCTTAGGAGAAACTGGAGCTGGAATGAAGAATGGATGCAAATCCAGAATGTTAGGAAAAGGAAATACAATAAGCTGAGGCTGAAAAAAAGAGTGATAGAGGAGGGAAAAATTAGAAAAGAAAGCAATAAGCTACTTCTCTTTGTTTTGACTTAACAGTGGGGCTACCTCATGCTGCTCCATATGGGAGTGAGTGCAGAATCACAGAGTCATCAAAGAATCATAGACAGGATTGGGTTGGAAGGAACCTTCAAAGGTCATCTAGTCCAACTCCCTAGCAAGCAGCAGGGACATCTCCAACGAGAGTATGTTGCTCAGAGCCCCAAAAAGCCTGTTCCAGGGATGGGATATCTACCACCTCTCAGGACAGTGCCTCACTACCCTCAGCATAAAAAATGTCTTCCTTCTATCTAGCCTAAATCTCCCTCTTTCAGTTTAAATCCATCACCCCTTGTCCTAGCAAGGAGTCTAACTCCCTGCTCTCCCCAAAGGCTCTAAGGCTTTATCTGCCCATGCCTCTCATGGCCATTGCTCCAGCAGTGTTTGTTGCTCAGAGATCACTTGCAGTTTAAATTCAGCAGGAGCAGAACTTCTGGTTTATTTTCACATTCTCCTTGAGTTGCTTTCTGCAATATTTCTTGGAATGAAAGAGAAGTGGAAAAAAAAACCAACCAAACAAAACCAAACCACAAACCAAACCAAAAATCTCCACAAGCTCACAAACTCTGTGCGTGCTTTTTTGCTAACAAAGCTGCTTTGCCCCAGAGACCCTGCTGGGTGTACAGCAATGATCCCTGCAGCTTTGTTTAAGCAAGTTACATTTGCTTCTCCCTCAGTGAGGCTATTAACAGCCTTTTCCCAGAAGTGAGTCTCCTTTTGTTTACCTGAAATTGCTAGGGAACAAAATGAATCTACATTCAACAAGTGAGTAAAGAAATAAATGAATAGATAAAGGAGGGAGTATCAGAGAGAGTTTTACTGGGAAAAATAAAATCTCTAAGAAATAAAACTAAAACTTAGGTTGCTGGGTGCCTCGTCCAGGGCTCTCTGCAGCTCCTGGCCAGTTGGAGCCTGGCTCCCAGCAAGACTGATGACACTGTCACCACAAACAGCATGTAAAAAATTGTGCCTCGTTTTATTAGCTGGAAAACAGTGTTTAATGCAGCTAGAGCTGCAGCTCAGGGTAAAGGATTGAAGTTTCCCCCTGGAAAACAGTTGGGGCCAGTAATGACATCATTTCTCCAGGAGTTCGATCCAGTTAGGACCATGGCTGCCTGTGTTTGCTGTCAGTCTTTTCTCTCTTGCCTGACAAATATGCCACTCTCAGAGAGTTCAAGGGCTTTAAGACTGTTCTGAGACAGAAGAGAAAACATGGATGTAGGCAGCAGACACCTGCCTTGGTCAACCTGTCACTGAAGGGCAGGGAAGGATTTCTCTCCTGGTATGGCAAATCCATACTGGTGACATTGAGAACTGGCATTGATTCTCATCTAATAACAGCTGTAAATGCCTTCCAGTGATGTTTAAAAGCTTTCTCTGCACCCTGTCACTGTGAAACGTGGAGGAGCCAAACCTTCCCTGACTTGTGTCTTTTTTGCAGAAGGATCCTGAAGCCTTCCTGTGCAGCAGAAAATGTCACCTGGTAAGTTCATTGTCATCAGTATTTCATTTCTATCCATTGTAATTTCTAGATGGGGTAGTAGATGACATAAAGCTTGTGATAAGGAAAACATCTGCAGAAATAAAAACCAATGAAAAGGTGATCTGAGGAGTGAGATGTCAATCCCTGGATGCCAATATATCCAACAGGGCAGCAGCTGTAGGCTTGAAGGTACAAGGGCTCCTAAATTGGAGTGATATGGATAGGATTGACTCTTTAGTTCAGTGATTCATGGTCAGCTCTCTCTCAGGAAAGGTTGCAAGGTGAGTCCTCTGTGTTCCCATTGGAGATGGGGTAAATCTCTGCACATGCCAATCTGCAGCACTCACTGAACATGAAGTTTCAGCTGACTTCAGTGGAAAATGTGACTTACTACTGGTTTTCTGTCTATAGAGCTGGAGTATTGAGCTTCCTGACATTCAGGACTAGACGGATAACCAGTGATTCATTAGGAAAATCCAGCCTTCCTCTCCACCTGCAACTTAGCCACTCACCAATTGCAAAATTCCCAACTGCTCTTTGTTGCTAAAATGCCTCTTGACAAATCCCTTCAGGGGATGGGAGTCAAGGCTGCTAAGCTGTTCACAAATAGTTCATTGAAAATATCCAGCATTCAAAGTTTGAAATCCAAGCTGCATGGATGCTTCCATGAGCTGTATTGTATTATTCCTGATCTCTGATTGGGTGAGTTGTGCAACTAATCACATCAGAACCAGCATCCATTTGGAACTGCATGTCCATGTGTGTAATTTGGAATACACTTTTGGAAAATATTAAGCTATTTGAGGTCCAAATTGACTTTTGATGAGTATTCACACTAGTAAAGCTCATTTGCTAGAGTATTTGTGGAAAGCAGCCACAGAAACAGGCCAGGAGCTGCAAAGCAAATTTGTTCAGGATTTCAAATGAATATACACAGACATCTTTCTGCAGTCTTCACTCACCATTAGTCATGTTGCAGTAATACCTGCAGTACATACTTACAACTGAGTTAGACTTCCCACTGTAAGGCTACGTTCCTGAGATTTATTAGCTCAGTGGCTTCAGAATGGATTTGACTGACATTTTTAATACCAAGTTCCCAGCTTGGAGGGACACTTTTTAATTCCATCCCCTCATGCCTGCTCCCCCTTCCCTCTGCAAACCATTACAATAATTCAAGCAATTGATCACTTCTATAGCTCAAAAGCCTGAGCACAGAAAAAGGGAGAGGAAGGTGATGGCTGTGGGGACAGTCAGAGGATTTTGAACACTGAAGTGGAGAAGCCTCACATGCTCTCTAAGCCCAGTCTCATGCTCAGTGAAAATCCCCAGGAGCATGAGTAATAACAGGAAATGCTCCAGAGGTAGAACTCAAAGGACAATATCTGAAATCTCATTTACTAGTGGGAAGCAAATGAGGCAGAATCCAAATGCTATATAGCAAAGCAGGCTCTAAATCAAGATCAGTAACAGCAACTTGGCAGGTGGGTTTTGCCTCTCACCAAGCTCTAGATGTGTTCAAGTCAATAGGCCAAAATGTGTTCTTTGTTATATTCAATCAACTTAGAGCTAAGTTGAGTGAATTTAAGGAGTTCAGCAGTAATAACTATGAACAGAATGTGCCCCCAAAAGATCTGCTAAGGAAATGTCACTTCTCAGAAATCTTACCTAAGCCAAATCCTCTCCTCTAAGTTCTCATTTACAGAACCACCAGATTCTGTATATCTGAATATCAAAATGTCTTCCCAGTAAGATATCATCCAGTCATTGTGTCACTTTGCTCCATAGCTTTCAATATTCTCCAACTCATTCTGTTTCACTCCATCCCCAAAATTTCCTCCCTGCCTGTGTTGTTCACATCCAATTTGTACCTAGCTGGGGCAAGCTGGTGCCAGTGCATCAGGAATATTGTCCATTTGCACGTGGTGTCAGAAACTGGTGCTTCAGCTAATCCAAATTCAAGAGACACAGGCAGAGTCATGGGGAATTGTCTCTGGAATTGTCATTTGTTAAGGCTACAGCAGAGTAGCCAGAAGATCCCATGGTGATGGTGATCTGGAACATGTGGATCCATCCATGCCATGCTTGGCCATTAGCTTTGTCTCTTGCCATGTGGCTCAGGGCTTCACCACTTTGCTGTCAAGTGTCAGAGTCCAAAGCAAAGGCCCTTGAGCTCACAGAAGGTGAGGAGCTGCTTTTGTCACTAGAGAACAATATCTCAGCACATTGCTTGCTATAACCACATGCTGATTGAGTCATGTAGTAACAAAACACCTGCCCTATGAACATAAAACAAACTGTCACAGCATATCAACACATGTAAAGGCAAAATAATACTGGAAGAGGGTACCAGAATTGCATGGTGGCTTCCAGTATCATTGTAGAAAATAGCTATTCCTCCCCAGACAAAGAAGGCTTTGCATTTTCTGTTTGAAAACTCTGGTGCATTTTGTAAGACTTAGTTCCATCATTTTCTAGAATAGAGGAACAGAAGCATTAAAAAGTTAAATCATGCAAGCTAAGAAGGGAAGAGAGTTCACCTGAGGCAGAAATAAGTCTCAAACCAAAGGCATCTAAGACTTATTTTTCTCTTACCACTAATCCATTCTGCTGTACAGGAAGGTAAAAATGAAAAGGGACCACCTCAGCAAGAGCCCTGCCCCATTTTCCCTGATTGCAAGCAGGCATGGAAAGGAAATGTCCATAGCAATCCCAGAATGTTTCTGAATCTCTACTTTGAAAAAATTAAATTCTTCAGCAGAAAATACATTTCAAAAGTCAATCAGCCTGACTGGAGACAGATCCTGGTGCCTGGCCAGCATCCCTTGAACACCTCTGACCTCTCTTCTCTGCAGAGCCTCCCACGTGGGCAGATTGAGCAATAAGACTTGGCCACAGAGCCAGGCTGTGCCCTGCCAGGGACACAGACTGTGTGCACCCAGACATCTACAGGTGTAGCTCTGACTTGAGACATTTCTTCCCTCTGTGGCATTTTCTGCAATTACTTTGGTTGCCTGACCTGATGTAGCTGTTGTGTTATCTGCTCTTCATTTTGCCTGCTCACACTGGACATGATTCACTGCAGATCTCATTCAGGTCATGGAACAGAAAAAACACACACTGATGGGAAGAGGCTTACCTACTTCTGCTTTGCAGGAAATGCTTAGAAAACATCCATCTCCAAAGAGGTTTTGAGGTGTGTTTCTTCCTTGGGCACAGCCCTGAAACCAAAACCCCATACCAAGCCACATGAAAGAGAAGGGAATCTGCCTTTGGCTGATCACAGGGATTCTGGCTGTGTTTAAATGCCCTTTCCTCTCTGCCATACAGATTGATCAAGGGCTTAGAAACTGCATGGGACAGATTAGCTCCTGGTCTGGATTTACTGCTTGAGTGTGAAACTTTCCCTGCCTCCTCTTTTGATACATGATGTAGTAGCTAGTATCACAGTATCACACAGTATCACAGTATGTCAGGGGTTGGAAGGGACCTAGAAAGATCATCTAGTGCAACCCCCCTGCCAGAGCAGGAGCACCTAGACCAGCTCACACAGCAATGTGTCCAGGCAGCTCTGCAATGGCTCCAGACAAGGAGACTCCACAGGCTCCTGGGCAGCCTGGGCCAGTGCTCTGGCACCTGCACTGCAAACAAGTTCCTCCTCAGGTTAATACTAAACCTCCTGTGGTCCAGCTTGCTCCCATTCCCTCTTGTCCTAACACTGGATGCCATTGAGCAGAGCCTGGCTCCCTCCTCCTGACACTCACCCTTCACATATTTCTAAGCATTGCTGAGGTCTCCTCTCAGTCTCCTCTTGTCCAGNATTAATGAATATATTGAACAGTCCTGGACCCAGCACTGACCCCTAGGTACGTCCTGATTGTGGCATCAAGCCTTGGTCACTTTTGGTCCCACACAAGTGCTGTTCTTTTTTAGTTTTTCATGAGACTCTAGAGTGTGTTTTGCTTTTATATGCAGAAGCTACTTTTGGTCAGGTTGAGTTATTGCTGTTCAGTCTTCCAAGATGGTCTTGGGAAGTCTCTGGACTGAAATGTTCTCTGTGGAATTCTCTGGAGAGAGAAGGGAGCATCTTGGAATGGGGACACCCTACAGCTTTAGCTTCACCTTCTCTCTTCACTCTGGCTGCAGAAACTGAGCAAGGAGACTTTCCATTGCTGCAGTGACAGGACCTCTCTCCAATGGCACTGGCAGCTCAAAGTAGATCCTCTCCTATCACTATGTAAAATACAATCCAGCTATTTTTCTTCACTGCAGAGTCCAGAGATATAAAATTTATGGTGATTTAAGCAAAAACAACTTGCAGATCCCCACACAGAACAAAACAGTAGCTTGGATTAACCCAACCCATGAGCTTTCACAGCTTCTAGGACTGCAGTGCAAAACATTTCACCCAGTTACTCTTATTCAAAAACACACTTGCAAGTATTACTAGTGCTACAGTTTTCTCTTTGAGCAAAGAATTTGGGAATCAAATTCTAAGAGAACAAAAGTATATTGCAAAAAGACACCGTTCATAATGCAGTTTTTATGCTATTTACCTCTGGAAAAATATGCATTTAGAACAGTTCAGAGTATGGATATGTGCTTATTATATAGTCAATGCCTGCAGTTAGCTAGATAATTGCTGGGCTGCAAGGTGTAGCCTGTAACTCCTTGAAGCAGACATTGCCTTTTTGCTGCATGCTCAGACATTCCCAGCACAATGGGGTCTTGGTCCAAGGCTGAGGGTCTCTCTGTTTTGCTGGAATACAGATCAATAGTGGGAAGAATGTCTTTAGTACTCAATTTCATGTGTCTAAGTGTCCCAGGTTTGAACCAGGAATGCAATTATCATAATATTACAAACTGGCAAAGTGATAGCTGTGGATGAAAATGCATTTTTGGTAGGATTTTTCAGGTTAAAGTCAAACAAAATTTGTTCTTTTTTATTACTATTCTTTTTCTTTTAATTTTTAAAATTTAACTTCAGTAAATGAAGAGGATCTGACCCACAGTTTTTCTTTCATGTTAAATTAATGGGCTGGATGAATCACCAGATTGTTATTAAAATGAGAGAACTGCATGGCTGACCATGCTAACAATATCCCTCTGAAGTTCTGCTGCATTTAATGTGCACCTGAGCAGCTAAGGAATGGAGGAGAGCAGGTCTGAAACACAGGCTTGCTTCACCTCAAGGTCCAGGGAATAGGAGCCTGGTGGATACCTGCTGTTCCAGGAAGATCTACCTTCTCCTCACCCATATTTGATGCAGCTAGCATTTGGGTGCAGCAGAAANCATTTTCAGACTGTGCCTGACTGAGTTAGAAATACGTGCCCAGCAAACACCTGCAGCCTTAGCATTGCCCTTTGGAGAAGGATGTGTTTGGCTTGGAATGAATCTCTCTTTTGAGAGGAAAATCCCATTGTGCCCCTTTCCTGCACCCTCTCTGAGTGTCCATGTCCTCATTGCTTTTGCCTTGCCCAAGAGCCACCAAAGCACTTTGGACACTATAGACCTGGATGCTTAATAACCCCTAGCTTGATCATTTACCACACAACTAATTATAAGTTTTTCAAGGCTCCCATTTGTGCCCTCTCCCTCCCCTGCCTCCTTTTAATTTCCTGTGTCCAGGGCCTTGAAATTCATGGTCTTGACACAATAATTGATGGCTTCTGGCTGTGCAAACAGAAAGGCCTGGAGTCTAAATAGAGCCAGATGGAGCTTGTATTGTATTGTGTGTTTTTCTTAAATAAGGGAAAGATTTATAAATTGATGAAATTTATTGCAAATAGGAGAACATTGTCCCTTTATAATAGTGTATTGCAACTGAAAAACACCCATGAGTAGTCTGCTCTTGGGTCACATTAATGCTTTGTTTTCCATTTGTTGCTCTCCTGAAGAGCTCACACAGATGCTTTGTGTCTCCTCTACCCGGCTGGGCTCTTTATGTCACATTCACTCTCTCTGCATGCTGCTGAGTTCACAAATATCAGTGTTTTGCAGCCAAAATTTCTGTTCTGGTTAAGTCTTAGTTGAACTAAATGAGACCAAGACACACAGGTTAGAAAAGATCAAAACCTGGGCTGAAAACTTCAGTAACTCTTGAAACTATCAGATGCTGGGTACCAGGTAGCTCTTTTGGGGTCCTCAGTGATAAGGTGGGAGCTCTGGGACCTGCAGGCATCCAAGTTTAGGAATGATTCCCCCTCAGCAGTAAAAGGTGCATCATCCACCCTGATTGCCTGAGGAAGGTCAGGGACTAACTCACAACTTATGCTCAGGTTCAGAGTTCAATTGGAGATAAGTTCACTGGAGTGGAAACAGGTTGCTCAGAGAGCTGGTAATGTCCCTAGAAGAAGGAAAGGATTTTGCTGCTGTGTTTCTACTTGGCTGTCACTCTATAAATCTCTGTGCAGACACTCCCTCAGTAGCATCTTCAGCTCCTTGGAGGCCTTGAAGAATGATAGATGCTGTCTGAGCCTCCTTATGTTTCAGTCCTTGGTATGTTTTCCTGTTCCATTTGTTAACCCTTAGAATTAGGATAAACTTCATTTTGTGTCTCCAGCTAGCTTTCATAGAGCCAGGTTTTGGGTATATTTTATGGCACAGAGAATGAGAGGTCTGGAATCTGCAGGACCTCATTTTTGTTCCTCAAACTGCCAAAAATGATCTAGCAGCTTACTTGGCTTCTCAGTTTTCTTAGCAAGAGCAAAGTATCAGTGACCTTGTTGAGAAAGTGCTTGGAGATCTACCAGTGAGCAAGCAATTTAGGACAGGAGGTGAATGCTTTCTAGCCTTAGTTATTTAAGCAGCCTGAGCTGATGCAACTGAGTAGAGAGTCCAGAGGAGCAGTGTTACCACCTCAAGCTGCACATCAAAATCAGGTTCTCAGCCTTGGGCTTCATGGAGAAGAGAGCACTCAGCTCTGTGTGCTGGGGCACTGGTTCTTGCTGGTTCACACAAAACAATTGCTGCTTTCACAGCTGTGGCTGTGTCACATCCAAACACTGGCTGTGCTATTCAAAGTCAATCAAGCCCAGAAATCAGGGTATTGTTGGTTATTGATTGTTCCAATTAATTCTTTCAACTGGGAAGAATTTCCAAGGTTGTTTGTCTCAGTTATCTGCTTCCCTAAGGAGTTGTAAAACACACAGCACAGGAAACAGCTCAGTCTTACTGCTGTGTCCTGGGGAGACCCAACCAAAGCCAGGAAGAATATAGAAGCTGAAGCATCCTGAGCTCTCTGGAACCAAAAACTTATTGGACATGACTAACACTTTGTCCTCAAAATCAGCAGTTGTCAAACTCATGACCTTCTAGGGGCACCTGCCTGCCTAAAGCTTCCCTTGCCTTTTCTTTTTTCAGCTTGTAGACATCTACTGATCCTAACTGCAGCTCAAGGACAGGGAAGATCTCCTAGAACTGAGAGATCAAAACACAAAGGTGACAAGGAAGGGAGAATTTCTAAGGAAAGGTCTTCCTAAGGATGCTTCCCCTTAACTGACAAACATTGTCCCATCTCTGTCTTCTGCATCCATCCAAGTACCAAGCTCATCCCTGTAGAAGATGTGAGGGTTTTATACAAAGAAAACCCAGACCCTTAGGGTAAGGACAATGGAACCAATGCACCCACTTGGTCTTGAGATCTTGCACAGCTCCTACAAACCCTGACCTTCCTCACCTAAAGGCTCCCTTGGCTCCACTCCAGTGCCATTGCACTACCTCTAGTTTGCTTTGGAAGGGCAGCCCATGGGAATCAGGGAAGTTCTGTCAGATTCCTGTTGCTCACTGCACGACAAAGCCCACCAGAAATTCTGCACTAATAACTCTTTGAGTCCATCTGTCCACAACAAATAAATCAACTGCTCTGAACTAAACTCTGTGAAAGCTGAATGCCATAGGGTACCATGTCTGGATTTATTCAGGAGCCAGGAAGACTGTAATTTTCTAAGTCAACACCCTGACCCTGCTTTATTCATTTGCTGCTGCTGCTAAAAGTGGATCTCTCCCTATACTTTCTGGCTAGTTGTTTCTTCTCTCTGAAGTAGCTGTAATAAGCATGTCCCTGAGAAGGAGGTAGTGGGCAGGAGGCAGAGAGGGCTGTCATCCAAAGGAGAGCATTAAATCAGGATCTATCTGCTCATGCTGGCTCCTGTTTTCACACAGCCTTCTGCTTATATTTTGCCTGTGTTAACTTTTCACCAGGAAAGCTAAAGCACGAGGCAAAGGCCTCGTTAGACACACATCTTGGGGAACTCTGATGTGCCATTAATTAAGTTCTTTCACTGCCTCTTTCCTGCTGGTTTCAAGGACCAGCCTGTGTGCCTTAACTCTTTTCTTCTCTTTCATTTCCCTCTCTCCTTAACAGTGCTGTGAAAAGAGCAGTGGAGGGCTCTTTGGCAGCTTGGGATGGGATGGTGTAGTGCCCTCTAAGTGAACTCTCAAGTCTTCTCTAGCAGAGGGAGAGCCCTTGCCAAGTTTGCCAGACACTAGCACACAGAGCTGCTCTCTGGTGATGGATTTGTTGGGCAAAGTCAGGCTTTGACAAAGAAGAAGTAGATGCCAGCACATCCTGGCACAGCAGCACTGGTCCAGCACTGCCCCCCTGGTGTTGCCCCTCTGCTGATGGCTTTGGGAACCTTCCCATTAGAAGGGCTTGCACTGTCAGCCTGACTCATTCACCCAGCTAAAGATTCAAACACCAGGTCACAATATTGGACTTTTCTTTCATTTTATTGCTTTTCTCCCTCCATTGTCCACTCCAGCAAAGTTTAGGGCTCATCATGGAAGCATGTGCTCAGAAACACAAGATGCTGTGGCTGGCTGAGCCATTCCCCATCACCCTTACCCTCCATCCTACCAAACCACTTCAGCAGGTGAAGATCCAGCTGGGGATCTAGTCCCTCTATGATCCCACTAAGTGATGCCTTATTCAGAGAAGATATCTTCCCTCTAAACATGCAATAGATGTTTAATAAGTGATGTCTTATTCAGAGAAGGCACCTTCCCTCTAGACATGCAATAGTTGTGAATATAGACATATAAATATATGTTACAATACTGAACCTATCTGTCCTAAATGTACTTTATGCAATGGGTTGAGCAGTCAGGGATAAACCTAACTTTTGAAGGGATCTTTTCATGTCTATTTATTGATTAGACTAAAAGGAAATATAACATTATATATCACCTTTGCTAAGAATCCATGAGATGGAGATGATACTAATATTTTGATCTTTGTCTTCCCTTGGCAGCTCCATCTTCTTTTCATACACCTTGGAGGAAAATTGGATGCCACTTTCTGCTGAGTCTGTCTGCTTGGTCCTTAATGACCTATCTTCCTCCTGGAACTGAAATCCTAAGCATGGAAAGGCTTTAGCAAGGAATCTTATTTTGGGTCCCTGTATAGTCTCTCCCCTTGTAGCTGCCACCAGAGCCCTTTCTTCATCTCTCAGCCCATGTGTCTCTGTTAAGCTGAGCAGAGCTTTGGTTTACAGGCAGGGAAGCTAATGGCAGTGAGGATGTCAGAGGCAGCAATGCTGCCATTGCACAGCTACTGGGGCCAAGCTCTGCCCAGGGTGAGAGCCAAAGCACAGCTCTGCTGGTGACACAGAGAAGGTGACAGCTCAGCAGGACAGTTTCTCACTCCAGGCAGCTCCTCTCCACTCTTTGCTTGCTGTAATTAATATCCTTTTCCCTGCAGGCTGGGAGGCTCTGACAGGCTTTATTTTTAACTCTACTTAATGACAGGGTATTAAGATAAAATGCAACTTTGGTGAGCTGCAGGCTGTGGGGAGGTGTGAGGACCTTGGAGCATTGCTGTACCTGGCAAGAAAGCTCTGGTTTGCATGTATGAAACAGAGTGATATCAGCATGTTCATGGAAGCCATGGAGTGAAAAGAAACAGCAAATGATGCTTTCAGCTAACCAGCAGGCAAGGAAAGCCAACCAAGTGGTTGGAATCAGCAAGGAGTGGGAATGTGAAGGATTGGTCCTAACTGAAACATTGCCCATAGATTATATATCTCTTGTATATAGATAAAAAAACCCCCAAACAAACAGGGAAGAGCAACACAGTGTGGAAAAGTACAAAATACATGGATGTTCTCACTGGAAATAAAAATCCTGCATATTCTTCATGTGACTTTTTAGGGTTTGGGAAATGAGCAATATGAGAAAAAGAAGTTCCTTATGCTTTTTCTTCTCCCAGGTCTAAGTAAAGGAAAAAGTGAAAAAAACTCCTTTAAACTTACCAGACACTGACAGTTATTGTCTCCCAAGTTATCAGAAGTCACATTTCAAACACCACAGATTGCATTTTTCAACTGTCCCTCAGAAATGATGAAGATGATAAAGGCTTATGCTTACTTCACACCAGCTGGTCTTCCCTGATGGAAGCTTGTCAGGAATTGTTCTGAAGGCAACATTTCAGATCAAGCTTCAAATTTTTAGGCTCAGAAAAGGGCAATGTGGAAAACTTTGGTGCAAGTGCTGTGTGTCTCCTTTGCTGCAGGTGAGTGTGAGCAGGTGCAGGTCTGAGTGACTGAGGCCAGGATGGAGATGATTATTTCTCAGGTTTAGCCTTGGAAAGACAGAGCTCACACATTACAGAGCTGTGCATTTATCAGGTCCACAACTAAGATGAAGTTAGTAAGACATTCTCCAGTATATTCCACAGGATTTCTATCTCTTCTCCCTTCCCTGAAGGAAGAGTGGGCAGGGTGAATTAAAGAGGAAAATGTTTTGTTATGAACTCTCCAAGCATCTTACTTCCTATAATACCAATACAGAGTATCCCCAAGCAATGAGTGATAGAATAATTTAGTGTAATACTCAAAGAAATTAAAGGAATTCTCAAGTCTGACTCTTATTCAAGCTTCATTTGCACTGAAACCTGTCCTGGTTTGAATGCCCTAACCCCTGAGGGAGTCTTAGGTTGTACTGCTGGAACATCCTCAGTCTAATGCTCAACCCTCCAGGACTGAGGAATACTATGGAATTCAATAAATGCATTGTTTCCTCTTTTGTCAAGGTGTCTTCTCCTACTGATGAGGAATCAAGACCTCTTAACAATCACTAGTAGTATTTGTAGTGATTTTTTTCTAGGCTCTTCCCTCGTGATTTGCATCATTTCCAGTGGACCAAGCTGAGAGTAAGCACAGCATTGACTTAATTTACCTAATAGTCATCCCTTTGGTGTTTCCCTTTGAAGGCTGTTGAGCTCTCCCTCAGCCACACACAGTGCTCTAGTGAGGTGATCTGTCACCTCACTGGACACTGATCCTTCTGTGTAATCCTGTGTCCATCGTGCAGTGGAGGAGAAGCTCCCCTATAATTACTAGCACTGCCTCTGTTGATGGATTCCAGGCCAATGCGCAGAGTAATTGCTGCTCAAGATTACTTATGACACAAATGTTATGTTCTGTTGGCATAACTTGCAATAATGTATGCAGATTGCATCCTTCTAGTGCCTTAATTATTAGTTCTCCACAAGAAGTAGTCAGGTTACCCTCTGCTTTGATTGGAAGGAGATGATTCCCCCTCCAGAAGCATGTTCAGAGAAAGGGGAAGGGCAAAAGGAGAGGGAGGGAATGGACCAAGATGCCATAGTGAGGGATTAGCTTCACTTGGGATGTGTCTGCAGCTCAGCCTTGGCTATGTTTTCCTCCTTTTTATTTCCTGCCTCACTGTGGGAGTGGGGAGGTCTTGCTCAAGGTGAGTCTTTCCCTGGAAAAAGAGAGGAGTTCTGCATTTAATGAGCCAAGACAGATGTCCTATTCAACAGCCAACAGCAGGCATGCAAGTATTTAGTATTTAGTATCTGTAGTGTGATGGTGTCTAGAGGCCACAGCCCAGGTTTGGGCCTTATTGGGCTAGGCCATGTATAAAACACCTAGTTAGATAAAATTCCTGACCCACAAAGTCTAAGCTATAAATTAAACAGGAAGCTGAGTGAGGAGAGAGGAAAAAGAGATCCACTTGCAAAGCCCAGATCAGTGTGAAAGCCAGCAACAAAAATCCAGTGAATTTGACATCACCTTGCCCTTAGAATTTGCATTTCTTCTCTGTCTAGAAGAGCCCAGGGAGAGCTGAGAAATTATATTACATAGAACGACTGTATTCAGATAAGTTTATGGAATAAGAGGAGCAACAAAGTCTAGGGAAGGAAATACAAGGCTCCAATTTTCTAACATGTTTAATATTATTGTTTTATTTTTATAAACTGACAGACACCTGAAGACATTCAGGAGAGAAAATGAGACACAAGAAAATATCTTACAAAGTGTATCCCTGAAGAATACAGCTGCACAGCAACAGAGGATGTACTCCTGGAGCTCTGGAAATACAAACCACTAAAGATTCATGTTTTAGACATGGGAGAAGGTGACTACTCCATGTCTTTGCAAGGGAGGGCAGAAATCTCAGCAGGAGGACAAGATGCTGCTTTGATATGCAGATAATATTTTTTTGCCTGATCAAAGTTTCTTCACATCTTTGAGTTAAGCAAAGGTTTAATCTGTCCTGCTGTACTGATCATTTATATTGGCTCCTTTATTCTGATATCCTGCATGAGTATACAATGGCTTGGAGAAATCATGGCAGTCAGTCAGTCACCTGTACCTGGTTCCTAAATATTACATATTACAGATGTAGTCAGCTGTACATAGCTTCCAGTGGAAAAGGAAAAAAAAAACCCTTTTCAGGCCTGGCTGACTGAGTTGGGATCTCATTGTCTGGCTTACATGGCAATTGATGCTTTTATTGCATGGGGAAATAACTAACCTTCTTAGAAAATAATAATAATAATAATAAAAAAAGGATGCTGGTAGATTTCTTGCCTCACTAACCTCCCTGAGGCACTGACCTGTGAATGCCACCCATATGCTGGGTGCATTTCCCTGAGATGTCTTTTTGCTTTCACTAATTGTGTCCAAGTTCTTGCACTGCACTGCCTGATGGAAACTGAACAGGTCTGCTAAGATTAAACTGGGAGAGCTTGGAAGAACTAGGTCTCTTGGGATAATTGGAGGAGGATAATTGATGTAATGGGGAGTGTTCACTTTCAGTCTATTTTGGTCAAGAGGGATCAATTTTCCAGGATTTAGATAAAAATGGACATCCTCCCCCAAATGCTTTTCTATTATTGTCCCAGAAGCCAATTAACAGAAGGAACTGTGGCCATTCTTTCCTCCTGGGGACTAACTGAATGAAAACCTTAGAGTATATTGAAGTAATAGACCTAGATACTATAGTTATCAAGTTTTCCAGTAATTCTAGGCACACTAAATGAATAATAAATCATCCATTTTTTGGAGAGCTTGAACTCTGCCTTTTCCAAAGCAGTTTGAGAGAAGCTTTGAAAGAGATAGATTTGTTAGATCTAATTAGATCTAATAGATCTTGGTGGTACTCTTCCCATTTCTCAGCTACAGCTGCAGGTCAGGCTTGCAGTGCATCCCTCACAGTTCATACTTCTGTGTTCTGGATTGGCACCAATAGCCCAGCAGTAAAAATTAAATTGAACAAGGTGATCTTGTGGTGAGTATTTTGCCTCTTTTTTTGGAACTGAAGCTGATCTGACAGGACTCTCCTTCATGAACCAATTCCATTCTGCCTTATTCAATAAATGCACAAACTGCTGGACAAAGTTTATGTGTGTATATATATATATATCTATATATGTATCTGTTATAGCATGGTTTTGTGCTACATGAATTTTCTTCTACATAGGAGCACAGGTAACCCCTGAGCCAAGATCTCATTCGCATTTTCCAGGAATATTTTACACTTACTTTCTCATAGATTTAGGAAGTTGTGTATGCAAGAGGATTTCTCCCCTTGTCTCTCCTTCAGATTCTGTCCTTTCTTCTCTGCTTTCCCCTTAAATGCATTCTTCTGCCTCCTCAGAAAATTGCCTCTCCTTTGCTTTCCATCTCAGCCTGAGAGGAGCAAGTGTGCTGAGTCCCAGCCCTTCTCCCTGGGGACTGTCCCACAGGACATTTCTGCCTGCCCCAACTCCTGCTGCCACCTGTATTTGCAGGGGGAGAGCAAGGTATGAGAGGTGACACGGTGTGAAAGCTCCATCCCCTCCAGGATGAAAACACACGTGGGGAGAAAGCAGAGGATGGGGTCAATAGAAGGGCAGAGGAAGGGTGAAGAGCCAGGCGAGATACAGAAAGCAGTGATGAGAGCTCAGTGCAGTGGTTGAATCCCTGGCACTAACAAGCAGACACTTGTGCAGCTGGTGTTGCTCCAGAGAAGAGCTGACCCTTTCCCCTCACTCCTGGCCCTAAACCCTTCCCTCCTAGCCAGCCCTCACCAAGGCAGGGGCCAGGAACGACAGCACCATCCCAGCAGGATGAGGAAGATGCCCTCTCCCCACTAAGTACCCTAACATCCTCCTTTCCCATCCTCCTTGCCCTCTCCTTTGATGAAACACAGCCCAGGTTTGTTTAGTCAACTTCAAGCAAAATTTGGTGTGCTGGCCAAAACCCTCCACAAAAATCCTGTTAATTTGTTTGATGAGCTGCCTCCAGCTGCAGCCAGACCAATAAATGCTGATTGGCTCTTTTGCTTAAACTCTCCATAGTGAAAGGAGCCAGCTTTGTGCCTGGGCTGAGCATGCCAAGCAGCCTGGGAGGGGGAGGGAGAAGTGGCATGGGGGGGAGAGCAGGAGGCAGGGGGAGATGCCTCTAATGGCATCATTGCCATTTCACAATAGCTAATCCTGCCTGAATCAATGAAGCCCTGGCATCCTAATGAAATTGGGTTGGAATTTGTTCAGTTCATGATGAGCTTTTTAACCTCAGCTTCTTAATTAGCCTGGTGCAGGGTGGAAATGGGAAAAACTGGGATGTTTTTCTCCCCAGCCCATCTCTCACCGGCAGCGTGGAAATGGTGGAATTAGATGTTAGTCTGCTGGTTGGGTTTAAAAATAATCTCTGTGTTTAACTCTCCTTGGGGGGAGTGAGGGGACAGGAGCAGAGGATTTTCATGTTTACAAGGTTGGCACCTTCCTGGGCTGTGCAGATATCTCCCATGCTGGAGAGAAAGAGGCCTCAGAAAGTCCTGCAGAACAGGGGAGTGGGGACTATTCCCTCACACTGACTGGGGAGGAAGGTAGAGAGGAGGAAAGGATTGACAAGAAATCTCATCCCTGCTTGTGAAATCCATTTGAAAGTTCCAGTTTCTCCCACAGACATGACACTGTTGGAAGCAGGTGGGACATTCTGGCTGAGGCAGGTGTCATGTAGAGCATGCCAGTGAATCTCTGAGAAGGAAGAGAGGCTGCTGAAGTGCAAAGGGAATGAACCAGCATGAAGGAGGCCAAGATGCTCCAGAGAGGAAAGGCTGAACTCTCCCCTGGCAAAAGTGCTTCAGGTCAGGCAGTTAGCTATGTTTCCTTGGACACAAAACTTGTTCTCACAGCAGGGGCAAGAAAAGCTCTTTGTGACTCCTTGGGTCTGTCCTTCTGAGGGAAAGGAAGATCAGACATCCATTTCTTCTTACCCCCAGGAATAATGGCTTAGTGAAGTACCATCATACTCATCATACTAGGGAGAACTGGGAGGTCACTAGGAGCCATTTAGGTAAACAAGAAGTTTTATCTCCTCTGCAGTTTTTCTCCCCACAGAGAGATGGAAGGAAACATACCTTCTTTTCCCCATCACGCTCTCCAGCAGAATAAAATGTGACTTTTCCCTAAATAATTTACAGCCTGTCTTCTTCCTAAAAGTTTTGGTTAGTACAAAATGACACTCCTTACCCTTTAATGCTCTGATGAAATATCCTTCCATTTATAATTTAGGAACTGGCAGCTGGTAGTAGCAGGGCAGGTGAAGTACTGGAGTTTGCAGGCAAATCCCTGGGCAATAGTTTGCTCATAAGCCACAGGCAGTGGCAGAGCAGGAAGACCCAAGGACAGGATCAGTGGAAAGCCATCCCTTCAAACCTGAAAGGATCAAGGACAACTGGGACACCAGCTCAGGGGTAGCTCAGAGGGATGTCTCACTTCAGGGCAAGCAGAAAGGTTTAGGGTTATGTTCAGCAGGGGCAGATTGGATCCTTGATGGAGATATGAGCCCAAGGAAGGAGAAATAAGGTCAAAGCCTCACTCTACTGCAGGCTTCCTTTGTGGCTTTGATCAGTACTATAGGCTTGGATCAGCAAAGGTGCCTATAGTATCTGTAGATTGTGTTGGAATAAGCTCCAGCATTCCCAGAATGGGGCTTGGTATCTCTGTGTCCATAGAAGAGGAAAACCAGCTCCTTGCTGTAGTGTTTTAAACAGAGAGGAATATTTGCTTCCTCTTTTAGAGACACATTTTGAAACAGAAGGGTTTTTTTTTTATTGCTTGTGGAGTATTATGACTGTTATTTGAGTTCAGTTTTCAAGATCTTAAACCCAGCAGCCATCAACAGGATTCAGGTTTCATCCTACATAAGCTTTCCCTTGAGATTTACCATTACACTTGGAGGACATTTATTTGCTCTTGTCATTTTCCCTCTGGCCAGAGCTTCCCTTGCCCAGAGCTTCCCTTGCCCAGAACACAGAGAGAGGTGCAGGCTACCTTATCCCAAAAGCTTTACAAACAACAGCCACAGCACAACCCTATCCCACCACAGCTCAGACTCATTGTGTTCAGCAGCAGGAGCATTTCCCAACCTTCCTTACAGATGATATCAGGCATAGGCAGAGAAGGAAGAAATCCATCAGGGTGCAAACTAGTGATGGTACTTTTGACTTTTGCCCTTCTCTCACTGGCCATGGCCCTGCCTAGGAGGCATCATTAGCTTGGAGCTCCTGCAGCTCCCCTGGGCAATGGATGAGCAATGCTGGAATGCCTCTGGCCATGGCTTTTCCACAGGTATTTCATTACTGTTCAGAAATGGCTCTTACCTGCTAATAATCTACTGGTGTTTAATAAGCACAGCCCAAGAGTTTTATAACCTGTTAACTTCCAAGTGGCAATAATTAAACAAAAATGATAAATAATTAAGGCCTAATTACATGGTATCAGTCATTTGATTTTGCAGCAGGCATGTTAAGTGCCTTTGCCACTACTGACTGGGGCCCATTCTGCAAGCGCTCGGCACTTTCTCTGCGCGCCTGGATGGAGAGTCAGGTTCCATGCAGCTTTATGGGGGAGAAGAAAAAGGAAAATGTGCTTCATTAGCTGGGTAATTGTCCCCTTCCTCCACTGTAGATAATTCCCACTGAGGCTGTTGCATGACATTGGGAAGCCAGCAAATAGAGCCATTTGTGTCTCATGTTTCCCTGTTAGACTGAGCCGTAGGAAGTGCGATAGATGCAGAAGAACAGAGGTGCCACCCAGGGACAGACCTCTTCTCAGTCTCCTTCACTGTGGATCTGGATCCCAACCTGACATGTGTACATTGGGTCATACATAATGGGGTGAAACTAAACCCAGTGAATAGACAGATGGCAGGTGATTTAAGCAATTATATCAGGATCCAAACCCATCACCAGATCCACAATTGATACAAATCAGCAAAGCTCCACTGTAGCACCAATTTAGAGCAGCTGAAAATAGCTGCTTCCAAAACATTTCAGCTGGCTAGTGAGGACTGTCCTGAGGACAGAACCATAGCTGGAGGGGCCCTCCATAGCCTGTCAGCTGGAGAACTTGGAAGGACAGAGCATACATGGACCTGGCTAAAAAGGGAAGGAGAGGACACCACGCAGCTCAGTGACGGTCAGAGTGGGCAGCAGGCACAGGAGCAGAACACTGAAGTCCTCTGAGCTCTTAATGGACAAGGATAGATGGCACAGTCTGATACAGGCTAATAAAAGGGGAGATGAGCTGACAGTAGAGAAGACTGAAGCTCTCTGTCTGGCCAGAGTGCAGGGATAGTACAGGTTGGAGAAAGGATCAGGAGGGAAAGCATGCACTAAATCCACTTAGTTATCTGCTGCCAAGGCAGCATTTGTCTGCTACAGGGAATAAATGGCCTCCATTGCTTTGAAAGCAGGGAATTGGTTTAATTGATCTCCAGTGGACCCTTAGTCAAGGAGGAGCCTTGCACATGCTTTAGCTTGCTTCCCTGAAGCTGTACATTGAGCTGTTTATTTCAGTTAACTTCCAAATGGTTGCAAAAAGCTTCCTAGTATTCAGGCAGCAAATTCCATTCAGTTTTTTTAGCATGTTCCAGTTCATCCCCTCCAGATAGAGGACATAATTTGATTTTCCCCAATGAATCTATTCCCTTACTTTACCCAGCCCCACTATTGCCCCACTATTTGGTTATATCTGAGAGGCCATAGGCACTCCCCAATATCCCAGTGCTGTCACCTCCAGCACTGTGGTCATAGACTACACAAATTTACTGCAGTGTGGGGTGGAGTGAGATGCAAACACAGTCCTGGAAGTTTCCTGTTTCTCTTTTTCCATTAGACTCCATTATTGTCTATTGAATAAGGGCTAGAAACCTTTACACTGCAGAAGAAGAGTCAGTTTAAGTCAGGAAGCATTAGCCATGCAGATGGTCACACTGAATAGCTCCAACTACTTCTAGAGGTTAAGGAAGGACTGTGCCTTGTAGGACTTCCCTACCCAGCTTGGAACAGTATATCAGCAGCTGCTTAATGAGCTTTTATGTTTGAATTCCAAGGCAGCTATGGATTTTACTTTTCAATTTGTGTTTCTTCCCCAGATGGAAAGAGAATGAGGTTCAGATACATGGTTGAGTTGTGGCCACTAAGTTATCAGGTTAGGTCTTTGGGAGGAACTCTGCCTGACTTGAGAGCCCACTGCAAATGCAGTGCAACACAGCTCTTTTATTAGGGATGAGCTGGCTTGAATTACCATTTCACATTTGCCATAATGAAGGAGGCTGTAGCACATCAGGCATGGAGCCTCTGCTGAAAAGTGATAACTCCTAATCTGTGGTGTCTCAGTGAACATTTACACATTTAATTGCACACTACAGGCACTAAGGAAGAAGTTCAATGCAACCTTTATCCTTCCTGCTCTCACCAGCCTGCCCTACCCAAAAATCACCTTCACACCCCTGGCCACTCACTCATCTTTCAGCTGAGATTCCAGACTGCTTGGGGAAACACAAAGTGCCCTGTCAGCAAAATCTATCCTGTGAATCACAGAGAACCCTCAAGATCCACAGGGAGCTCAGTATTCCCACTGCAGGAGCTGGGCACTCAATCAGGCAAGGTGTTTCCTTACTACCTGGAACATCACATCATGAAATGCTGAGGAAACCACCTCACACATGGATAGAAAGTAAATCCTCCACAGGGGAGAAAATAGTGAGAGAAGCAAGTGGAGATGCATTAGCAGAACAGTGCAGATCCTCACAGAACTGGGGGCACATGTCAGCTGCATCCCACTGTGAATGATGTGTGGTGCTGTGTTCAAGGAACTGAAGCATCCTCAAGCACATTGGATTGCACGGAGTTGTGGGACTCGGCTAAGTAAATGCCAACTCCAAATGGCTGGAGAGGGTTATGTGCATGGCTCCATCTTTCTCTGGGGCTGTAAGGGCTTATTCTGACCTGACTCAAAAGCAGATGTTCTGGTGTGGGACTAACTCAGGGGATCTGGGTTTTGACTAGAGGTCTGATGGAACTCACATGTGCAGGTTTTGAATCTCTGGATCTGTTTGAAGATCAACCTGGGAAGAAGAGGAGAAGAAAGTACAGTGGCAGCTCCCTGTCCTACAGGCATTTGCTGTTTCTAACAAAGATTATTTGCCAAATGAGACTGTGGGAATGATTTCTCTTCAAATGACACCATCTTAGTGATGCTTTACCTCACTGTCAGGTTGCTCCATTCTGTCCAAGAAAAATTTCTTCCAAACATGTTTTTTTCAAAGGCTATTTCCACACTCAGGATCCCCCTTAGCAAGAAACATTGAGCTATTTAGAAATGCCTTAAGTGCTGATTTTAAAGAATCCAGTTAGGAGTGCCAGTGTAGCCTGTTCAGAGTAAAAAATAGACTTTCTCTTGGAAGAGCTGCAGATCAAATTGCATTTCCCCATTTTCCAGTTGCCCTGAAGTAGCTGTGTTATTTCAGCTTAGTCCAGCCATCAGAGTGCACTACTGTGCTGGAGGATTTCACCCTGGGTTAATGCAGCATCAAGGAAAATGAATCCCTGCCTAGCACAGGAGTAGTGCACAGAGCAATTGCTGCAGAGGTTGGATGCTCTCTCCACAGGAAGGATGTGCAGAACATGCTTGCTGGGCCACGTTCTCCAGCAGTAGTAGTAAGATGATCTAGAAAGTGTGGACATTACAGCAGTAGACCTATGGCAAAAGGCTTCTTTTAGGGTTGGAAAGACAGATGCAGAGAAGGGAGTGTTAAATCTCTGAGTGGGTCTCTTCATGGACAGATGCTTCCTGAGATGTTAGCAGGCAGCCTTGCACCTGCTGCTTGGACATGACAAATGTGCTTCTTGCCAAGAACCTAGCCTGCAGGTAACAGCCCCTTGGCACAAGATAAAAAAGCACAGAGTAGCTAGAAGCTTATTTCCACAGAAGCCACTCTCCTGCTTGCCCTGCAAAGAGTTTACAAGGACCCAAACCCTCATCACTGTGACAAGGTCCTTTTCTTTCTGCCACATCTCACTTTGCATTATCCAATCCTCTCAACAGCTGCTATTGTACAAACTCAATTGCTTTAAATTACTAGAGGCCCTGGTCTGCTCTGCCATATATGTTGGGTGTCTGGGCATTAAATATTTATTGAAAGATTCATTATTTGGGCATTAAATATTAATTTGTATGAGGGAATGAATTGGATGATTTGTGTTTGTTTTATACACATGCTCTTGGAATGGGAAATGTCTGGCTCCTGAGGGATGGTGCTTAGGGGTAGCTGGTTTCTTCACTCCTGGTTTTTCTGTGGAAGTGCTTACTGCCTGTCCTTCAGGCATCCTTTTCCCCATGGTGGCTGGCTGCTTGTGTTCTGGAGATGAAGCTTGCTATCAATAAGTTTGTGTTTTGTCTGTAACCCACATCATTTAAGACAACTTCCTTCTGCCCCACTCCCCCAGCCACAAGTCACCCACCCACCCAGAGAGACACACAAGAGACTTCAGATACTCAAACATCAGTAGAATAGATCTTGTTGCCAGGAGATGCCTGGTTGTGTTCTGTCTCTTTAACTGAAGTTTATGGCCTGAAAGGTAATTGATTTGCAATGGTATTTAAGACAAGAGCTGGAGGATACTGCTGTGCTCTTCTGCAATACAGTAGCCTGGAGAAAACCATTGCTAAAGCAAAAAACATTGACTTTTTTTTTGTGTGTGTGTGTGTGATGTGGTCTCTTCTGATGCACTCAGCAGGGGTGAAGTTTGCTCTCTTTTTGACAGAATTGTCTGCTATTTTTACAGAAGTGGTTTGGACACTGTACAATCTTGCAAGTTGTGCTGTGACTTAGGCAATGGGAGTGGGAAGGGAGGGTAGGACACTCCATGCTTTTCAGTGCTGCTCCTGCTTTTATCTTTTGCCTTGGATTAGGTTTTAGCTTGTTTTTTTTTTCCAAGGAAAGGTAAATTTACAAAGCAGTCAGGCAGGGCTGGGGAATCTGCTGAGCTTTAGCTACATGGTGTGTAATGGCACAATGGGAGGGAGAAGTACACTGATGGTTTTGGGTAGGGACAGTGCCAAGAGAATGTTAGGGGGTAGGATTTGAGAAGGAAGATGGGAAGAGTTTCTTAATACACTTGAGCCATTTGTACAATCAGTCTATCAGAAAAACTGTAAATTAGAGTTGGCTGCAGAGGTGAGAGAACATAAAAGTCCCAAAGTCAATGGCAAATCTCCTTTCAGTAGGGTTTGTACTTCACCTCTGCTCTATAGAGCAGGAATGCAACTGCAGCTGAATAGTTTAGCTTAAAAAATAATCTCAGTAATGTACCTGAGCAACCAAATACAGCAAACTCTTCTTGCAGCTCACAGGGCTTGCTAGAGTCTCCATCCTAGTAACTTCAGAGCACAGACTGAAATGATGGAGGGACTGGGATTAGTTACTAGTGCAGTATGAAGAGTTGTCCTGTTTCCTATTATAGGGAGTGACAGTTCTTCCATGTTCTCCTTCCCTCTCCACCTTAAGGGGAGCTAACTCCTCCCTACCTTAATCTTTCATATACTCACTGAATAATAATGACCTTTTTCTGGTCATTTACTCAGCAAGGATTTGTCATTCCAGTATCTCATTAATCCTATAACATAAAAGCCAGGAGATGTCTACATGGCTGAGCAGCAGCACAGGATTTCTTTGGTAGCATTCACAGCTTCATTGTAACACACACACAGTAGAAGAGCAACCCAGTTTTGAAGGGAGATGGCAAAACCACTACCTTCCACCACTTTTGATGGCCACTGCCTTCTGTCACCACAGTGCTAGTTAGGCATTGGGAGGAAATAAGGGGATTCCAGCAGATCAAAACTTCTCTGGCTCTGGGAAACCCTTTGCTGAATCAGCTGCTACAGCAGTGATGTAAATCCAGGCAAAAAGAATTTATTCATGTGATTTTGGTCCATCCTTGTGCCAGTGGCTCCATGTTGATGAAGGGAGTGCTCTGAGAGTTGCCAGAGATGCTCTCTGCCTGCTGCTCAGCATGCTCTCCCTCTTGCACAAGGAATGTGCCCATTGTCTCCAATGCCCAGGGAACAACTGCTTTTGTGGGATTATTACAGAACCTCCTGGGGAAAAGACAAATCAGACTTTTTTATCTGCTTTTCTGCTTGCCACAAGCTTCCAACCACTAAAGGCACTTCTGCTCCTCTCTGCTCAGTCAAAGGACTTAAGATGATCAATTTATAATGTCTACAGAGTGCTAGGATGAAAAGATGCTCTGAAAATGCCTCGGATGAAAAGATGCTGTAAAAAAAAAATAATCTTTACCCTGATAGACTGATTACAATCTATTGTGCCAGGGATTAGTGGGTGAGTATTTATTCAGCTTATTTTTTATTCTTATGTACAGATGCTCTGGACCACAATGACCCCTTTGAAGTCATTATTGGCTCTTGCATCCGTGAGCAGCACAGAGGGCACATTAATAAGCTGTGTATAGAAAAAGACAATGAAGTTCCTGAGAAGTCATCAAGAGTCTATTGTGTCAGTCTGACTGTAGCCCACAAAAGATACTGAATCAGTAAGCTAAAAATATCCCTCAGAAATGCTGTTGACACAGTTCTTTTACATTGGCAGCAACATCCTCCCCACATATACACATGCTACCCTTGCTAGTCCTGCTCAGAGCAATGTATGTTCTGGGAAGCATCTGGCTTTTCCTGGGATTCAGTGATCTCCAAATGGCACTGCCTGCCCCAGCAGCTTCCAGCTTTGTTAGTCAAGTGCTAGGGACTTTATTTTAACTCTCTCCTGTAATCCCCATTGTGAGAAATGCTACAGCATCCCCAGCTAGAGACATGTCAAAAGGCTGGCAGCAGCAAAGAGCAGGATAGGAAAAGATGGGAAGGGAAGAGGTATCCAGTCTGTTCCTGCCCTTTTCGGATCCAGAGGTGCTCCAACCTCACAAAAGCATTCTTTCCTATGCCTAAGCAAATCTCCAAGAGGGAGATTTCATCTCCCTCTAACAGCAGAGGAGCTGACCTTATGTTTACCTAGTGCTCCCACCCCTGGCAGTTTGCCTCCTCCATGTTGGCTGGGACACTCCGAGGAGCTGCTCCCAAAGGTATCACACCTTTGCAGAGGATGGAGCAGCTCAGCTGACTCACAACTAGTGCTCTGGGCTGTCTGCAGGCACAAGCACACATCACCACATTTCCCAGGTATTCCTCACAATTTCTGTGCTTAGAGACAGTGTTTCTTTTTTTTTTTTTTAACAGAAGCTGGAATTGTTGCTAGTCAAAATCAAGCCATAGATTGTAATGGATGTTCAGCCTTTATTCCAGTCTGGAGAAATCCTAAACTAAGAGGACAGTGAAAGGACAGTGAAAGGACAAGGGGCAATGGTTTTAAATTGGAGAGGAGTAGTTTTAGACTGGACATTAGGAAAAAGTTCCTCACCACAAGGGTGGTGGAACACAGGACCAGGTTGCCCAGGGAGGTGGTTGAGTTGCCATCCCTGGAGGCATTGCAGGTGAGGCTTGCCAGGGCTCTGGGCAAGCTGCTCTAGTTGGGGATGTCCCTGCCCACTGCAGGGGGGTTGGACTAGATGAGCTCCAGAGGTCCCTTCCAACCCTAACCAGGCTAGGATTCTAGGATTCTATGATCATCCTGAGTGTAGTTAGCACTGTTGACGCAATCAAAGAACACAAGTTCCTCCAATGGCCTAGTTGTATTGTGAAACAGTTAAACAGTACCAGGAGGTGTTCAAAATCCATCTAGATGTGGTACTTAGGGACATGCTTTAGTGGCATAGGGATGATGGGCTGATGGTTGGACTTGATCTTAGAGATCTTTTCCAACCTTAAAGATTCTGTGATTCTATAACAGAGCAGACTTAACCCAGATACCTAAAACTGTTCCCATCCATTCCTGGGAGTGTGTAACTTGTGACAGATGTTTCAATAGGGGTTTTGGAAAGTCCTTTAATGGTGGAACCATCTCACCCTCACAGGCTCTGATCCTGCAAGAAGAAATTGCAGAGTATAAACAACCACTGAAACAAAAAAGAGAAAGATGGGAATTGATGTAACATCCAGTTCTGTTTTTCCCTTTCCTGCTTAAAAAGGATAAGGAACAAGATTATTCCCTGCCTTACTTGGCTATGGAGTCTCCAATATTGTGTCTAACTCATGCTGAGTAATGGGTATTGATTGCTTTGTTACAAGCTTTATTGTTCAGTCCATCACCAATAAAAAAGTTTATGTTAAACAAGAGCTGAAGGAAGCAAGTGAGAGAAAGTGAGCTGGAGAGTGTGAATGCACTCAGGGTGTAAATGTTCCTTTTATTTCCACACACATATCCTATGCCCAGATTTTAGCAGCAGGATTTTATTTTTATCAGCCTGTTCTAAAGCCTTTGGAGAAAGAACTTTGCTTAACTTTTTCCTACTTGCTCATCTTCAAGTTTTCTTAGCCAAATAAAGCACCAGAAGAGAAAGGGAAAAGCAGGTAAAGGTGCTAAATCTGCATATGAAAAGGAGTGGCTAAGAATTTTACTGTATTTAAAAGGAAGGGGAAAGGAAAGAATAAGGATTTTCAGCAGGAACC
This sequence comes from Bucco capensis, assembly GCA_013396975.1. Taxonomy (NCBI): domain Eukaryota; kingdom Metazoa; phylum Chordata; class Aves; order Piciformes; family Bucconidae; genus Bucco; species Bucco capensis. The sequence continues at coordinate 63,800 of VWZO01002758.1, read as the reverse complement.
AGGTTGGTATGAGAGTCTTTAGGGCTAGGTTTCTCTAGACAGGATGCAGAGGATGTAGCAGGCATTAGCTGCCAGAACTTCTCTCTGCTTCTCAGTGGCTTGTGGGGTGGAAAGAATTTCATTTCCATAGCCAAATAGTATTGCATGCTATGGCCTTCACCAGGATGAGAAGTGAAATGGGGCTAGTCATAATGTATATTTGCAAAGGGGAATGCTCCCCTCTACTAACAGCTTGACTGAGATCCACCCAGTTTGCTGTTCAAACACTGGAATTATCCTCCACAAGTAAGTAGATATGGAAATTGAATATAGGAGATAGAAGAGGTTTTGATGATTGACTAAGACCCACCCCAGGCTCTTGTTCTGGCATGGTACCAGCACTGTGACACAGCTGAGGTGCTGGCAGAGGCCTGTGGTGTTCCCCAGCTGATGTTCTGGCTGGCAGAATCATAGAATCCTAGAATGGTTTGGGTTGGAAGGACTTCTGGAGGTCACCTAGANCACGCTTCTCTTGCTGCAGCCCAGGATGCCATTGGCCTTCTGGGCTGCCAGCGTGCACTGAATGATCCCCTCTGATCCAGAGTGATCCCAGCTCTCTTTGCAAGCTGCCTCTGGTGCTGAGTTTTCCCTGCAAAGCACCACAAGGACATTTATCAGTCTCAGTCCTTGCAGTTCCATTAACTTTTCTTGGCCTCAGACAATAAAGCCATGGAGTTAATTTCATTCATTTAAGCAGAGGGAAGGGGGTGTGGGTGAAAAATAGACAGAATGCATTTTCTTGTAATCTGATGGATGCAGGGTGCTGTGCTCATATCCCAACACAGTCAGCAGTGTCAGCACTCACCAGCATCTCCAGTGCTGCAAATAATGACTCACTTGCTTCACTGGTCAAACTGAAACAAAATCATGGAGTAAAAACATGCTTCAAGGTTATTCAACAAGATCTTTTGAACCCAAACTGAAAGTTTACTTTATTTTAAGGCATTTATTCCTGTCTTTGTTTGTTGTTGTTTTCTAAGTAACAGAGGATAGAGAGGCCAAAGTGTTGTTTCAGAAGGAAAATGAGAAACATTCTGTTAGGAAACAGAAATGTGGGGAAATGTTTTGACCTTTCTTTTTGTTTCTTCAACTTTTATTTTTGTCTTAGCTGAAATTCTTCACACACTGAGTGTGAACTGAAAAGTTCTGCTAATCACTTTCTCCAGATGCCATAGATTGGTGAATTAGACATTGTCACAAAGAATCAGACCCTTGCTCACTACCTACGATGCTGCTTTTGCCCAGGTGAGAAGCAAGCAAGCAGCCTTGGAGCAGACAACAGAGGAGTGTCTACTGGAACAGCAGGATCAGTTTTTAAGAGTGAAATTGGAAGAGACAAACATGAAGCATCTCTTCTTTCTTCTCCACCCCCTCTTCCCCTTTTACAACTGCTTTTTCTCCATCTCAGAGGTTGCCTGCCTGGGCCTGTTTATCAGCACTGGGCTTGGGGAGGATGGTCCTCTGTGCTCCAGGAAAATTGAAGAGTGTGGATCAAAAGCATAGCCATGGGTCACTAGAAGGGAATGCCAGATGGGAAGCAGAGAATAGTGTCTAGCAGATGTGCAAGCAGTGAAAGAAAGAAACAAAACCCTGTTACCCACTGTAATTAGTAGCCTCCCTCCTCTTGGAATTTAAAATGGGCTATTTAGCTCCCTCTAGTAGAATTTTGGTTAAGAAACTGCAGGTTGACAAACAAAATATGCTGGTAAACCCAGATAGGGAGCCTTCTCAGGCAAATCCTTTTTACCCACAAAATAAAGCCATTGATTGTTTATTTGTATTATCTCCATCAATTAGACTCAGTTAAAGAAAGAATATACCATCTCTGTATCTTGTGATTCTGTCTGATAACTTTGGGCATGTGTCACAATGTAAGTAAATCACCAGCTCTACAAAGATGCTATTTTATGAATTACAAGGGAATCTAAATTCTGAAATGAAAGAAAAGGGAAGAAAATAGCCTAAGGGACACCCATGACAATAAAAAATTACTTCAGCTGAGCATGGCTTTGGAGGGATACAACTTGCTGATGAGGTTATTCATCCTCTAATATGTTATATCTGTACTGGGTGAACATCCTGGTTGGGCATTTTTGCCTAACAAGAACAAAACCAGTGACAAGACTGCTCTGGTAGTGTTTCACCAACACTGAAACAGCAACCTCTGGGCACTAACTCCTGCATGCATGAAGGATAGAGAGAGTAAGCAAAAAAAAAACGCAAAAAAAAAAACCCACATCTGGTTGAAAGCTAGGAGATATGGTGCAAAATAAACTCAGAGTATCGTGGCAGAGAAAGCCTTTTGTGTTCAGTGCCTTGTCATCCCCAAGGGTCTCTTGGTCTATGTTTGTGCTGGGTCTGCTGCTGGTCTGAGATAGCAGCTCTGTGCAGAGAGCTGAGCCACAGCTGTACCACAGAAAGGTTCTTCAGTCTCACACACAAGAGTTCAAGAGCCAGCTAATCCTTTCCAAAGCCTGAAAACTTCCTGTGGAAAATGTCACTCTGGATATGAACAAGGAGTTATTTAACCTCAGCTACAGAATCCAACTACTCGTGGTAGCTCTACCCTGTCCTATATCCACCCACAGCACCTGGATTTTGAGAGGTACAGCAAATTCCTTTCATTGAAGCAGCAACAAGAGCTTTTTTTTTTGCTGTGTTTGAGTGAGCAAAACCCCAAATGATTCTCTTCCTAATTAGCCTAATGAGCCTTTTGGCTCTCACATGATGACAAGTAAATGAATTTGCCCTTTCCTCGACAAGTTCTTATATGGGAATGATCCGTAGTCTTTGGTACCAATGTATCAAAAGTACAAAGTCATTAAAAACAGTTGTCCAACTATGAAATTAGTTATTGATTAATATTGCTTCCAGAGAGCCATGTTGCTCATTCAAAAAAGAAAAAAAAAAAAAGAAGAAAGAATTCCAATGTTCATATTTCTTCATGAACCTAGATTATTGAAATATGAAAATTATTTGAGATCCTGAGGTCATATATGTCTGCATTTCTCAGCTTTTTCATTTGGAGCTCAGCAGGGGTCTTGCACTTGGAGAAAGCACTTGAGCACTATAAACACCTCATCTTAGATGCCCATTCCCAGCTTCAGGGATCAGCTTCTCCTGGAAGAAACCTTACTAAAATGAACAGAACTAGACCTCCTGTGAGTCACAGGGACTTTGTCATCTCTCAGGCTGTGAAGCAGAGTTAAAAAAAGAACAGAGGGTTCCTAAAAGTAGCTGAAAGGCCTATGGTCTGTGAATAGAGCCAGGAAATAACTGAGTCATCTCAAGTGATATTAAGGACCAAAAGAGTGGTTTTAGAGCGAACAAGAGTGCAGAACGAGCTGCAAGCAATGGCCCCATCTCCAAAAGGATGAATTCCATGGTCATCCAGGCAAGTCAAGAGATGTGTGGCTGTGCTTTGATACCATTCAGCCTCTGTAATCCCTCAGTCTTTGAAGGGAGAAGGTGGGAAATTATGAAGGGGGGAAAAAGGGGGGATCAGTGAAACAATGTTTGGAATCACACTAACTGGAAAGTCTCCTCTTCTTTGAGCTGGTGGGGAAATGACTGACTTACCACAGTGTTGTAACTGGGTATGTTTAACACCACAGTGCATTTTGGAGTCCTCTCTCTTGCACAGAAGTTGCATTTGTTAAGATCTCAAAGACTTTGAAATGCAGTTTGGGCTTAATTTCACTCTGAGGTAATTGCCAGTCAACATTCATTTGTGGGCTGAGCTGATTTGAAGCTTTCAAAAATGCAGGAGGCTTTTTCCACATAAATATGTACTTACCAAAACTAGTCTGTCTGGGAAAAGGAAAAACAAAAAAAAAAAAAGAAAGAAAGAAGAAAAAGAAAACAGAGAGAAAGCACATTTCCCTGAACTTTCAGCTCTCAGAGGAGTCTGGCCCAGCAAATGGCACACATATTGTTGCTCCATCACAATTGCTGCAGAGTGATTACACTTCTATTTCATCCTCAGCTGATTAGTCCCTAGGCTCAATTGCTTTCAAATGAACAAAATACCATCTATTTGTGTTTTCTCTTCTGTGGGAAAAATTCTCCTCACTGTGATCAAGTAAATAGATTGGGTTTGTTTGTGGTGGGGTTTGTTTTGAAGAATGAAATAATTTTGCCGGAACGGAAATTCTGATATTTGAGTATCTCTGCTGCAACTCCTCTAATGTTTGTGATTCCAGAAGCAGTTTGCATACCTGATACAAACAGCTCTGGAAGCCTGAACTGAATCTTGGAAAACAGAAGAGATTTTTTCTTTCTCCTGCCTGGATTGGAAGAGCTGCAGTGTCCCACACATGCCTGCACACCCACATAAATGCTAGTAGTCATGCTTTCCCCATACCTGTAAGGATGAGCAATCATGGAAGAAATGCTGTACTTAAAAGATAAATAGTCCTTGCCCTCTTTTTTAATACAAGGTGTCCAGATAGTTGGAAAAGTTTTAGATAGTCATCCAAAGTGAATCTTATCAGCTTTGCCTATTATTTCTTATCAAGCCTGAAACATGCCAGGCATAATTTACATTGAGATATTTGGCATTTCCCAAACCCTTGCTACATGCCACTCAAATCCAAGTGATGGGCACTTCAAAGAAAAGCAAGGTGCAGCTTTTGAGCACTTCTTTGGACTAGAATTTCCTACTTGGAAGTCCTCTAGTTAAGGCTTGCATCTCTGATAAATTTCCATGCATTATTAACCTAATTGGACCCAACATATATCCTAAGATTCTCATTAATATTTTTAACACATTAGGGCATCTTTACCCTTGAGCAGTCAAGCGAGTTCTCATCTCCATAAAAATGGGTTCCTCATCATCAGACAATATCCAATCATTTCCAGTCCATAAGGTAAATTTCCTCTAGATTCTGTCCATTTTGCAGTTTTCTTCCTGATCAGCACAATACATTTCACCCTAGAGATTACTTCTCCATAGGCCTTGACACTATTGCCAGATGCTGCTACCTGGAAGGGATGCTACCAGGAGTTGGAGGACAGGTCAAAGAGATGATTCCAGACTAAATGAAAGAGGACACAACTCACATTTTTAGCAGAGTTATTCCACTTCTAATTTAGACCCTTCACTCATGCCAATCATCTTCAAAATTAATGAAACACCAAGGATAGTTTTGTAATGTAGTAATAACATACCAAAGAGATATTATTTACCAACATTCACTGTTAAATAAGTGGTGCAAGAGCCCACTCTTTGTTATTTGTTAATTTATCTGCATAGCAGTAACATTCTGGGGTCTAACACCTGAATACCACAGTCTGAGGTGATACAAAAACACATGAAAAAAATGACCTTAAGCTAGGATGATTACTGGTCTTTGTTAGATACTGTGGCTGTAATAACAATGATAATCAGCCAGACCAATTATTGAGTAAAACATACTTTTTTAAAATGTAAATTGAGAAGGTTTTTATTGTTATTATCTAAAATAGAACTCTGTAGATTATTTTCAGTGGGTGGATTTTTGGTTTGTATCCATGAAATTGCTACCATATTAACAAGATTTTCCAGACATTAATGGATGGATTTCTGTATAATTGTAACTATATTAATTCATCCCAATTACCTCTAAGTAAAATTTAAATTAAGTTAAATTGGTGAAATTGAAAGTGTTTGAAAACTCTGCATGGAAACCTTAAGGCACCATAAGATTGTCATTTCTCATCTCTAATATCATTCTTTCTGCAACTGAGAGCACAACATATGTAGTCTCAGTTCTCCCAAGATTTGTAAATTGTTATTTTCTGTACATTTCTAAACTAACTTAAAGCTTTCTCCATAAAGCAAATATGATTTTTTTTTCTTCACTAGTGCAAAAAAGTGTCTCTGGCTGTTATTGAGGAAGCTAAGGCATGGATGATCCATTTGTATTGTGAAGACATTCAACTGTAAAGACAGATTTAAATACCTAGTGGAAGCACTGGCACTGCTCGGTAAGAGAGAGAACTGTCAGGAGAGGCCTAGAGGAGCCTTCAGGCACCACAGGCACTCAGCAGCAACCCACAGCTCATGGGTATGTATGGCTAGGCTTCACTAACGAAGATCCAGGGAGGGCTCCACCCACGCTCCTCATCAGTGCCTTTTCCAAGAGGATAGCAGATAGCACCCTCGAGCCTGAGCTATGGATTTTTTTAGGTGAGACACAGCATGTGCAGAGCTGGACCCACCCTTTAGTCCTAAGGTTCATCTGCCAGGGCCTAGCAAGCTTGGACACTGGCAGCCAAGTCCTTAGGATGGAGGTTTAACCTCTTAGCTGGAAGGCCTTACAGGGCTAAATGAGCTCCATCTGCCCGGGTTTGGAATCAGAGTTGTCCTTCTCCTAGGATGACTGCCAGAAGGCTAATGAGCTCATCCTACCCATCCAAGGATTCTAGGAACATGGGTATCACTCCCCACACTTTCCCGTGGGCAATGAGTTTAATGCTCCCTCTGCTGTGGGCACAGTTATGGCACCAGGGGCCACAGGAGACAGCAAGTGATTCTCAGACTGTGCCTGAGCTCATGGGTACCATTGCTCCAAAAGGCAAAACCACTCTGCTTACCAAGCTCATGGCTAGGATGAGTCCTCTGCAGGGCTTGGTGGCAAATCCAGGCTGAGACAGCTTTTATCCCATCTTGGAGAACACTTAGTCAAGATCTGCATTGGTTCTGTTGCACTAAAAGAATTTAAGTTGAAACTGGTTTCTAGTGGAAACTCTTCATGACCTAGTTCTCTCATCACCAGAGTCAGTGGAGCTATGCTGAAGTGTACATGCAAATGAGAACTGGGAAGAGAACTGTGGCACATCTGGGAGGAATTTGGACAGTTTGGGAAAGGAGGCAAACACATGCCAACTTTCCATGAGGTTTTTTTACTCTCTTTTGGGGATCTCAAATCCTGATATCTCAGCAACTGATATTTCAGCTCACTTGCATTGCTCATCTTATGATTGGTTATTTCTTCCAAAGACCCCTCCAAACCCACATTTCTCCTATTCCTAGCCAGGAAGGGCCTTGGGCTGCAACTCCATTAAGGTGCATTGATCAGAAAGTCACTATTTTTCACCAGAGTCTGTCTTGTTGCTGCTGTTAGCACATCCTGTCTTCTCTTTAGCTGAATTTTTCCAGTTGTCCTGGCCTTCCTAGACTTTAAGGGTTGGCCAGGTGGTCTGCTCTGAAACGCAGCAGCTAGCCAGAACTAGCACGAATCAGATCAAAGATTCAGTTTAGCTCATCCATGCTTTGCTAGAATTAGACAGATGTAGTTCACACTGAGGAGAACCAACAAAAGCCATCATCCTCCCTGCAGCAGAGTCATTCATACAGAGAGAAAGCTGCTCACAGGAAGGACATGGCTTGCAGAAAGGTGTCTCTTAATTGCATTTCAGCTCTGGACCCTCTGGTGAGCAGAGACACACTGGGAACAAATGAAAGTTTCTGGTGTTGGGGAAAAAAAAGCGAAAAAAAAAAGAGGAAAAAGTTTTGCCTCCTAGAGCAAGGAAATAGTTTGAGGCTATGTTTTAATTAAAATGAATATCTGTGCTATCTTAATGTTATTGCCAGTTAAGTGTAGCAGGGTGATTTAGAGTTCTATAACACAATTATACTCCGGTAATGAAGCTCCGCAGAATTATCCCAGGAATTCAAAATGCAGAGGGGAGCAGTAGCTCTCATTTGTAACCATGTTACAGCCTTTATTGTTACAGTATTTTCTGTTTGCCTCCAAGATTCACTCTGGTTTCATTCAAGGGAGTTTGGGAACGGGTGACAGGAGCTCTTTTACCATCCCTGCAGCCATTCTGCCTTCAGAGAGCCTTAATCTGTTCATGATCTTGGTCTTTCTGCAGGGGGAGAGGATGAATATGATTAACCGGGAATATCACATCTAATGTGATTTGGTAGATGAGGCCTCAAATGAATATTCTAGCAGGGAAAGCTCTCCTGAAGATGCCTTGAGTGGTGACACTTAACATCTTTGCCATACAGCTGCTTTTGGTTCCTTCTGGTGTGCTGAAGAGGTCTTGTTTGCTTGTGGGCTCCTGGTTGGATCTCCTGCTATGGAAAAGAAAGAGCTGAATGGGGACAGGCAGTTCCCTGCTCTGATTCCTTCCTTTTCCCATAAATAGTTCTCAATCTTCAACTGTGTTTCCTTTCCAATACAGCAGAAGTTACATACTTCACAAAAATTGCTGGAGATATGTATATAGGCTAACATATCTTGGAGTTTGACCTCTGGGACAATACCTGGGTCATGCCTGGATTTGTACCTCAGTATCCTTACAGTGTGAGCCACGAACATTAATACTCTCTGTAAGGAAAGCACTCAAATTCAAGTAGATTCACCATTCCATCTATGAAATGCCTCATTTCTCCACCTCACTGATTAATTTGGTCAGTCCAGAACTGAGTCAGACCACAAACCTTTCAATACCCCTAAAGTCTGGGCTTGAGTGAGATGCTGAGTCACAGAGTGAATGTGGAAGCACAGACACACCAACATCTGCTTTCCCATGAGGAATCTTCACCTCTCACTGAGAAAGTCCCAAGTTTTTGTTTCCAGAAATGGGAAAACTGTTTGGAGAAAGTAAGGAGCCCTGTTAATCTTCATTCCCATTGGAAAACAAATTTGTTTGGCAGTGTTAGGCATTAGCCCAGACTGCCCAGGGCAGTACTGGAGTCACCATCCCTGGAGGGGTTCAAAAAACATCTAGATGTGGTACTTAGGACCATGGTTTAGTGGCATGGGGCTGATAGGTAGATGGTTGGACTTGATGATCTTAGAAATCTCTTCCAACCTTAACGATTCTGTGAGGAAAGATGAAAACTGAAACAGAGCTAACTTCATCTGGGTTTTCAATTTGCAGCAAACAGATTAAAAGCAGGAAGGAATCGATACAATAATAAAAGCAATCCTCAGGAACACCTCCAAACCCCTGTGGCAGACCCCAGCAGTCTGATTAATCCCAGAACACAGTCTATGGAGACTCTTTCCCTGACTCTCTAGTATTTCTTTTTTACACAATTTCATGTCACAACTAGGCTCCAGACCACTCCAATGAAGCATACCTGCCATCCTCATAGGAGTTTCAGTGCTCAAATCTAGCATCATACTCCTGCAGATACAGAGATTCTAGCTCCATCCAGGTGAAACTGAGGGTAACAAATAAAATAATAAAATAAAATAAATTAAATTAAAATAAAATAAAATAAAATAAATAAAAATAAAATAAAATAAAATAAAATAAAATAAAATAAAATAAAATAAAATAAAATAAAATAAATAAAATAGAGCAAAAAAGCATATTTTATAACTTCCTTATTGTTCTTCTCTATCATTAAGGTAGAATTAAATTGAGACAAGAAAAACATTTCAAATCTGAAATGTGCAAGGTTTCTTCCATTTGAAGATGGAATCTTTCTATTTGCTTGCTTGGAACTAATTTTAGTTTGTCTGTTTCTTCACAGTGGAGCTTTCTGCAACCATGCTTCCTAGATCTTAGCAGTAAGAACAGCTCTTTCTTTCAGGCCCTGGTCTAGTCACACTGAGAAGTGCTTTTCTGCCTTCAGGCCTTATAAAATATTATCCAATGGGGCAAAATGCTGCTCAACATGTGTTAAGACCTTGCCTTTCACCTTTCAGTCAATTCCACCTCGACAGCCCAAAAAGTACAATTCCTCCATTGTTAAGCTTTACCTGAGGAGTAAAGGCTGTCACCTCACAGCTGTCTAAAAACCCACAGCTTAAGCTTCAACTGGAGGAAGAAGCACACTGTTAGCATACAAAAATAGGTCAGTTCATTTTCAGCAGAAAACATTCCTTCTGCAAATTTTTTGGTCCCTCTCCAATTGCTTGCTGAAAGCTCATGACCATGGAATAAAGGCTAAGGTCAAATGTCCTGGAGCTATGAGACAATATCTCAGGATGCAGGTGTCCTTGGGCTCTGATTTAGGTTTCCATGTGTCTTACTGCATTTGCTTAATGATTTTCTAGGCACCTATGGCCATAGCATCTGGACTGCTGCCACAAATTAAATGCAATCAGATATTAAATCAAACTGTCTACAGCAGGCTGCACAAACAGGCCTCCTCCTTCTCTTACCACAGCCAGGCAAAAGGGACTCAGAAATGGTTCAAATTCAAGCAAAGACATTGCTGAAAGGATAGATCTTGTGGTACTCTTGGAATGCTGGCAGAGTGATTGTGGATTACCAGGAAATCCATGCTCTTCCACTGGAATTCTTCCACTATGAATATCAGAGAAAGCAAGGCTGGAAAGCATCTCCAATTGCTTACATATTCTACAGCCTCACTATAGAGAGAACCTGCCCTTGGTCTTCCTTTTGGGCAAAATCTCAGGCATCATTTATGCAGCACAAGACCCTGAGGTTCAGAGACTGAGACTTTGGTGTTTTATGGCTTGTTATTAGATATTTATTCTCCTAGCATGACTACTTGAATTTAGAATAGAACATGTAGAGGAAGATGCATACCTATCAGGAGCCACTGCCCAGTGAGTGTGTGTTCATGCCTGCACTTGTATTTGATCCCTTGGGGAATTTTATATTCCGTATGTTACAACTGGAGCTAGGCACACACATAATCAATATCTGCTAGAGGCCTAACAGCTGGAATGTATATAAAGAAAAAATAACCAAGAAATATTTCTGAACAACAGAATGTAAATTCAGCCCTGTTTTGAGGCATGAAAAAAGTGTCATATCTAGCACTATGATAATATGAAGTTATATCTGAAGCATTGACTCAGTGAGAGCTTGTCAAAATAGCCAAAATAGCCAGATATCCATTCAGCTTAATCCTCTTCATCATAAGAGAGTGAGGGAGAGTCTCAGAGCATGTAAAAATCCATCTGCATGTGCCCATCTGCCTGCAATAGCTTCCTATCAGAGCTTGTTTGGGAAGCATTATTAGTTCTTCACAGGGGAAGGGAAGGTCACTACATTTGAAGGACACTCCTGTCTGTCCCACAAGCTCCAGGAGTCATTGGTCACCCTTGGCTGACAGCTCTGGCTTGCAGGGCAATGGCTGCTGCATTTATTTCTCACAGTAATGCAGTGGGCGTGCAACGGAGGAGAGTGGCACGCGGTGGGCTGAGTTCAGGCAGTGAAAGAGGCAGTAGGCCACGGTCACCTCAAAAACACCCAGGGATATTTACAGAACAGAACAAAATCATCAGAATCTGTTTACTGATTAAACTTGAAGCAAGCCCAGTCCTTCCAAAAGAGCAATCATCTGCTATTCATCATGGATTTCTGCGAGTCTGGATGCAAGAGCTATTGCAAAGCTCTGGAAGTTCTTCATGTTCAAAGTCACTTTCTGTTCATAGTAATGATGATACAGTAGCCCTTGGAAACCTTGACTGAGTTTTGGTTTAGTGTCTGGACAGAGAAAAAAAGAAATCAAATATAGGCAAAGAGCAGAGATTAAGTAACTTCCCTTCTGCTAGGCAGAACTGTAACTTCCCTTGTGCCAGGCCAGTGGCATAGCTAGGAAGGGAATTCAGAGTTCTAACACCCCACTTACAAGACCTTATAGCATCTTTTGATGGTGCTCAAACCTAGGTCAACTACATCTTCAACCAACAGGTAGGATTGAGGTTAATGAGCTGCAAACTTGCTGGACAAATATAAACTCTCTGGGGTGAAAAACAACTGAGACAAATGGGGACGAAGACTCCTACCAGCTCTGTGGATATAAGCAAGGTGACAAGAAATTAGCTCAAGTAGTATTTTATGGGAACAGCCAAGTCAATTGTTTCTTCACACCCAAAACAGTGGAGTTCTCTCTTTGGTTACAGAGAAAGAGAAGGCTATTTCTACAAGTGGGCTGTGCAGCTGCACCTAGTCAGAATTCTTCTGAGTGTCAGGGCCTGTTCCTTGCTGCATGGCATTTATCTTCTGGACTGGTCATTGTCTTCAGAGACTTACAGAACAACTGGTGCCATCAGACAGTAACCATCAGCCATTAGTGTTTGCACTTGTAACCCACTGAGCACTTCCAAACTCAGCACCACTGCCATGTGAGTGGCAAGAAGGAAGAGGCAACAGAAGCAGTTACCTTCACTCTGGTTTGAAGATCAGACTTTTCAGTGATACCACAGATTGAAAGGTTAAATCTGGTCTGTTTTCCAAAGCAGAAAGAAACTCAGATCACAGTGATATTTACTTCCCTTTTAGATAGGCATCTTCCATTAGGAAAAAGAAATCAATTGCCAAGGCTTTTGTCTTGCTCCTAGTAGAGCTGCTGTGTAGGTGGAACAGATTAGAACTGCTTCCAATCATCAGCAAAACTCAAAAGGCAGAAATTTTCTTCACCCTCAGTTTAAGGACTGAGTTTCTAACACACCTGTAGCTTTGCTTGGGAACCTGTCTTATGTCTTGAACACAAGCAAGAAAGGCAAGGATGACCACCTCTGTACTGAGCACATAAAGACTCTCAGAAAATGAAAAGAAATCCTTGGGAAAGGCCTATCTGATGCAACAGATCCTGTGCTTGCCTGAAGTGCACTCTGCAGCACTGGACTCAGAGAGAACATGAGATAAGGAACTGGATCTCACCAGAAATGGATAACGTTGCATTCAGAGTCCTCACCTCTGAGACATCACTTCAGGTATTCCCCAGGTCACACAGTTATGCTCTGCAGTCAGGAGAGTGCTTGGTTATTGAAACACAGAACGAGCTATCAGGGGACATGGTTTTTAAACCAACTTGAACAATGATTCCCTGTGCATTCTGCAGCAAGTCGCTTCATCTCTCTGGGCTTCTCTTCTCTGTGCAGAGAGGACAATACTCATTGTATGTGCTGGGCCACTGGACAGATTCACCTGCTGAAATTATTGTTGTTCTTTGTAGCTACAGAGTTTTACCAGAAGAGATAATGGAATCACAAGTGAATTTCACATCTGAGTGGTGGCAATTAAGCCTTGCAGGAGTCCTCTGGCTCTGAAGGCATTATATCTCTCCACTCCAGTGAAAGATTAGTCTTCCATGATTCACCTTGTGTATGAACCTAGACAGGCCTAATTTTGGGCCATCTTTTCTCTAGTGCTGTTATTTACTCCAGAGGAAAGAGAGCATCTAAATATTATTGAGACCTGCTTCCTAGTTTGCAGTGTCTGTCTAAGAACCCAGGCAGCTCTTCCTTTCTGCCATGAGGAGGCTCATCAGCATGCCTTGCACTGCTAGTTGCCCAAAGTCAGGAATGTGCATCTGAAATCTTCTTCTGAAGAGTTTCAGTGGAAGCCAGGTACAGCCTCACCTCCAGTTATTTTTTTCTTCAGGGATGTTTGATACTTTTTTTTGTTGTCTGTGAATCTATTTCTGTGTCTATCTATTCCCTTGCTGACTGCAAGATGCCCCATGCTAGCTCAGCAGTGCTGTAAAGAGGTAATCTCTTCTCTTATAGGAAAATAGTAGTCCTTCTGCTTACAGCTGGCTGAATGCTGGGGATGAGCCTAGGTTGCACCCATGGCACACAGGCAGAGAGATGAGGGTGTTAGTGCATGAGCACACATCAGCTGCAGTTCATGCCTGCAGCAAGGCACAAAGCCTCCTCAGCCTCACTTTGTAGAGCTCATCTCATGTGCTCAGTGAGCACAGATAGCTCCTACCCAGGTGTCTGCCCTGGGACAAGGAAGACATGCATCAGAAAATCAGGATAGGGCAAGAGGATAAAGGACAGAAGAAGTGCCCATGAGAACCAGGAGTTGAGCTCTAATTTTCCCAACATTCAGCCAAGAGTTCATGCATGACAGCATTGTAGCAGAGAGGACCATCCTCATCCAAAGCAGCACAGCCACAACAGAGCTTTTGTAGGTTCTCAGCTAGGATAAGTGATAGACCTTTCATTTTTGGCACAGCTCTAGCACTGTGGTGGGGTTAGAAGCAGCAGTTTGTCTTGCCACTTCAGTCTCTGGCTTAGTAGTGGGATTTTCAGATCTAGGGTTGTTATAGAATCATAGGATCAGATGTTGTCCCAGTGCTAAAAGTCAACAAAAATAAACTCTTTGAAATGGAAAGCAGAATTTTGCAGGGAGCCAAGGGCTGTGACAATTATGACCAAAAAAAAAAAAAAATTGCTTTTTTATTCATTAAAATTCAAATGCAGATAAATAACCAGCAGTGCCAGTGAGGATTATGGAACTTCTGTATTTATGAGGAAGCAGAAATTTTATAAATATTAAGATTGGCTATTTTCTACCTACATACAATTTTTTAAAGCTTCTTTTTTTTTTTTTTAAAGAAGAGTAATAACATTTGCTAGTCCAGCAATAACACTATGCATTTATGCAGAGGCTTTCACCCAGAGATCTCCAAGCACTCTACTAACATTGGCTGGATGAAGCTTCACAGAGCTCTTCTAATGAATTATTATTCCCAGTTCACAAATCAAGAAATATTTGCACAAAAAATGATCCAGGAGTTTTGTCCCCAGGTGAAGGCTGGGAATGTGGCAAAGCTGTGGCAGAGCCTAGGAGCTGTGATTGCAGAAAGTATTCTCCATCTGAGGGACATCACCAGTTTAAAGACATGGCTAGAGGAACAAAAGCAATAACTCACAGCACATCAGTCACCTCACACTAAGTGCCTGGGTGCATATTGGAGCTTATGAGAGTAGCTTATTTTTACAATCAGCATCAATAGCATATGAATTAAATATGCTCTCAGAAGGCTAGATCCACTCAGGGTTGTGCACTAAATAGCTATGTTGCCTCACGTATCCAGTTAGTTTAGGTATCTCTACACAGCACTAAATTATGCCATGTAAATGTCATTTTTATGGATAAGGTCAATTTAAAATATGTTCCCAACAGCAGCAGCAGCAGCCACAATAACAACAACAACAACCCAAGAGATGTTTTAGAGGTTGTCAAAACTTCTCCCCTATTAGAATTACAATTAAGTTTGTAACTGCTTTAAAAAGAAAAGCAGTCATAAAGATGATGCGAAAGGGAAAAAAATCAAAATCAAAGCCAGAACATGTATTTTCATCAACTTTTACCATTTTAAGAAGTTAAATAGATAATTGTAGGATTGCTCCTGCTTCTGAAAAGGAAAATCCTTCCATTACCTCAAAATATGGCAAAAGAGACTTGGGTCTTCACTTGCCTGCACCTACTCTTGAGAATATGCCTCCACCAATATCACAAAATACCTCTGCCAATTAGGAGTTTTCCTTTCATAGATTCAATTCTTCTGTATGGTGGTTTGTTGGGGTTTTTTTTCTTTATTTTCCTCTTTTTCCTATCTTTATGACCTGTCATTCAGTGATCAAGATTATCGGGCCAGATAATCTCCAAGCAATTAATTGTCTAAACTGCAGCTAAGAAATTTTAATGTCCAAAGGGATGTTGATAATGAAGCCATATGAGAATGATGATGATAATGATTGTATTTGTGGATTCCTAAGTTTATTTCACTTGCCACCATCACTGGCCATTTAGATATAGTAGGTTCTGGCTCTGAGTTGCTACTTGAGTCCATGCAGGAGGTGGCATTGTACTGTCCTGGCAACATTCAGATGCTGTTTTGGAGTAGATTCACATCACCACTGATGCAGGTATTGCTGCCTGGGAACTTTTCATTTAATCTAATGTCTTGTCTCACCCTCCCTAATTTATATCAATCCCTTTCTTTCTATTTACACTCTAACACCTCTTTAAATCAAGCACAGATGTCTTTTTCAGGGCTTTAAGTGGCAGGGAATTCACAGCATTTAGCAGTGATTAATTACCACTGCTAGTGAGAGTCACACTAAGTTTGAACAGGTCTTTGAAGTTTGCATCCACTGGGCTTTGTTAGAACATTTCCATTTCAATTTAAGGGCACTTTGCTTACCAACCTCTTCCCCATGTAAGTACTGAATGATCATGAGCAAGTCAGCACTGTGCTGGTCTTTACTGCATGGAATACAACCAATGGCTTCTGCTGGAAAATGTCATTTCAGCTTCCTCATCCAGGGATGGAAACAGAGCTGTCTCTGAGGTGTGGGGCAGGCTTTCTCCTGACATGCACAAGGCTTCATCTGAAGTTATTACAGAAAGGGATCCAAAGGGAGAGGCTGAGAGACAAATCACTGCTCTTTGCTCATCTTTGGGACTTGCCTGTCTAATCCTGACTGTTTCTCTCCAATGGCAAGCAAAGCTGAGTGTTGGAGTTGTTTGGTTTGGTTTTAGTTTTTTCCCCAGGGATCACATTCNTGGAGCTTCGTTCGCGAAGCCTAGCCACGACGACGACGACATTCCTAACCATGGCATATTGTTGTGATGGGAAGGCAGGAGAGGGGAGGGCAGTGCTGGAGGCTTTTAGATCAACACAGCATCTGTTTGTGGCTTCATTCACCCAGTAGCAAAGCCATCGCTCCTTAAAACCCCTTCAAGCAATTCTCTTTGTTGCCCTGAATCTACTGAAGTCCCTGTCCAGATTCCCAGGCACAGCAGAAAGCTCCAAGAGTTTCTTGTTTGGTTGTCTCTAGCAAGCAGTTCCTGCTGTGCTGCTCTTCCACTGCTGGCCCTCAGCTGATGGATCTGGCAGCATCCGAGGGGAAGGTTCAGAGTCCAATGGATTAATGAGGCTTTGATTGACTTGGTGTTGTTTGATGTGTTGTAGATATGCTCAGCCTGTGTCTCCTGTCTCTTTATCTTCCCTGTGCAGTTATGTTGACAGCCTCACCACTTCTCTCCTGAGCCAGCTTTGCAGCACAAGGAGCTTCTCAGAAGCAATTTTCCCCTTTGTTTCCTAGATTCTCTCTGCCATCCATAGAGCAATCCATCCTCTTTATGTAGGGAAGGGGCTCATCAATGTGATAATCTACTTCCAAAGGGAAGTGACTAACTTACTCTAAGAAAAGGAAGATTCAGATCAAAAACTCCAGTCCCAAAGCTTAGGAGTACACAAAACTAAACTGGTGCTCTGAAAAATCAGAATTCATCCTAACTGCTGATGCCAAAGTCATCTTTCCCAAGCACATTGCTGGGTGTGCTGAAACACTGGCATGTGCTACAGGAGTGGAAATGGCTTCCTATCACCCCACAGCCTTGGAGTGAGAAATTCTCCTTCAGAGCTGCCAGCCAGAGACTGTGCTTTCCATCCTTGTTTCATATCTTGTGTGGCCCTATCAAAGCTAGTCCAAGCTACAGCACAGTCCTGGGCTGCTTTCCCAAGCTTATGAATGTGAGAGATGCTGGAGGTGTGAAGAGGGAAGCAGGAGCTTGGGGTACATGAGTCTGGGTGCATCCAATGAGGACAACAGATGACTTCTAGAGAAGACTTAAACATAAAGAGGAAAAGAAAGAAGAATCTGACTGTAACAACACTTGGAATCTAGAGATAAATAAGCTGTGTTGTACTGAGGTCTAAAACCCTCAGGGGCTTCACAGGCTGTAGGAGGTTTCCTTTAACCCTGGTGTATTCTGTTCTTTCACTTAGGTTTAGTTGTTCAAGCTTTCCAGAGAAATGGCAGGATTGCTTATAAGGTATGCTAAGATTTGAAGAAGCTCTAGCCTTGTGCATCTAGGTAAAATACCAATAAGGAAAAATATTATTGGATGGAGAGGGAAATTCTGGACATCAAAATTATCCCACTGGAAAAGTAAAATGTCTTTTAAAGCTTCTCCTCCATGGTTTGTATGATGACTCTTTGTGTGTGTGGGACTAACTCAGATTTCATCCTACATGGAGTTCTTGACCATTTCTGATGCTCTGAAGATAAGCTTCACTACCAGGAAAGTGACACTACATAAAACTACAGAAAATAAATGTGAGAGTAAGCAACCTCAGGAGGTCACCTAGTCCACCCCTTCCCCAAGGCCTGATCAGCTGCATCTAAATCTTTCTTGACAGATGTTTGTTTAACCTGCTTTTAAAACCTCTGGTGGTTCCAATCTCACAATAAAATATTCCAGTCCTTAACTGTCTTTACTGTTGGAATTTTTCCTTTATGTCTACTATAAAACAAACAATTATCTCTATTTTCTCACCTCTTTGGAGGCATGGAAGACATGTTTTCAGATGAAGAGACCATATTTTTCAACTGAGAAAGTATTCTGCCATCAGGCTGTATGGGGAGCAGGTCTGCTGTGATATCAGACATTCCTGTGATGGTCAGTGTATGCTTACACATTTTTCTTTATCATACACAAATCCTTTGTTATTTTTGTCCCTCTTTCTTCTTATTTCCTCTCTCATCCTGTCACATTATTCCTTGCCTGTATGCCTGTTCCTCTCCATCTCTGTTGTGTTTGCAGTTCTTCCTTTCTCCCCTCCCAGCACAGCAGGTGAGAGCCCAGTTTAAGCAGCTGCAGCTCCACCAGCTGAACTCACATAGCTGATGTCAAGGATAGCTCTCCATCTCCTGCTACTGCTCCTTCTCTCAACTCTTGATGTAAACATGTGGCAAACCCATCCCTCATCCAGGCTGCTATCTCAAATGAAAACATGACACGTCCATAAAACGTGATCTATGTGTAATCATCATACACATGCCTTCAGACAGGGCAGGGAAGGGACTTGCTAATTAAGTTTTACAATCCAGTGGTTGTAAGAAAGATAAAGCCATGTCCCTGGTCAATCCATTACAAAGAGAACAGAACATCTGACCTTTTCAGCCTGCCTTCCGCTTGCACTCGCTAGATCCATAACCTTTTCCAGCTGGAAAGGAAAGTTCAATTAAGTTTTGTTGGCTCAGAAAACTGCCCATGTCCTGGAGAGTAGATGAGGCACTCAGGGGCTGCAATTATCCATCTGGTGCCACTTCAGCTCTAATATCTATATATTTATATACATACTGCCACCACATGCAAGGATAAACCTTGTGCTGAATTGCTCAGGAGAGGGTCACAAGCCTTACCACCAGGGATACTTCTGAGCCTCAGGATCTAAACCACCAGGCTTCATGTAGGGTACACCCAATGCCAATGAAGCTTCTGCCACTCATAGCCTCAGAGGGAACGTGTCAAAGTGAAAGGATTCATCACATGCCCACGACCTCTCAGGTTCACATCTCTGTCAATCCACTGATTTATGGATCTCCACGTCTCCACAGTCTGGGGGAGGCATGAAAAACCTTTGGAAAGCATTTAATCTCTGTTGAGAAAGAACTTTTATAAATACAGACACATGTATATATTACATAGTTAACACTTTGGAGGACAAAGTGCTTGGCCTTGGCAAATAATTCATGCAATTACATCAAAGATGAGGCACTGGCAGCAACCAAGGCATCAGTCATCTGGCTGATCAATAATGCCTGCAGCACATGCAATCCAACCTAATCAGACTCACATAGCCTGGGGCTGAGGGAACATCTGAGATCCTCACCACACACACAGACACTGTAGCTTCAAGGGCTCATCTGAAAGTTTTGCTGAGCAGAATTTACCCTTTGGGGCTGTTTTTACCCTGTTTGCAGATCTCTAGCTCTCTTGAAAAGGGGAGCAAACACATCTTAGATCATCACACTTAAGTTATAACACAGTTCTAACTTGCATCTTTTCCTGGCGAAATAAAGACTCTAAGAGTGCCCTAGGTCAGATTTACAGTGACTACTCGCAGAACTGAGAGAACATTTTTAATCTACTCCCAAAGTTGCTTCATCCATCCCACACAGCACTCTGATGATCACTTCCACCTTGTTTCCAGCATCCCTCTGTTTCTACTTAGTTTTTGCTCCTTTTCCTCTAATAGGTGAAAAAAGTAATGAACTACATATTGAATTATTGATGTCTGGTAGTAGGAAACTAGCTGCACCATGGCCAGGAAGAGTGTTAGACATGGCTGTTTCTATTTCAAACTCCAAAGCAGGAGGCTGGGCTTGTCTGCCTATTGCCCACAGCCTGCCTGGTGGCATGGCTATCACCCAGATGTTTCCTTCTTTCCCCAAGGGGCTGGGAAGGATCCCACCTTGGCATATCCCAGTCTCCCTCTGCTTTGCCTGCAGTTCTTGGGCAAGCTCCCACCTTCCCCAGCCTGGTTTCTGTGCTGTGCCTCATTAGCTGCTCAGCTCTGCTAAGCTGAGAGACAGGAATGCAGCAGGAAGGTGTAAACAGCCAGTTTAATTGGGTCTTTAGAACAAAAGCAGCAGTGGCAGTGCTGTCATTTTTGAGCTAGCTTACAAACAGACAGTTCGAAATCCATTTCTTCCCATCTGCACAGAGTTAAATCTCTCCACACTTGTGAGCTCTGAACATAGGAGAAGCAAACAAACAAAGAGGAGCCTTCTCAGAGCCTGAGACAGTCTGTCCTGGCTTATATCCTGCCCTGTGCAGTTGTTTATCATCTGCTTTACATGGTTGGGACTACCTTTCTGTTTCTTCCCACTTCTCCTGTTCTTGCTCATGACCATGCTGTGCACCTCTCTGCCTTTCATCACCTTCCTCATGGTGACTCTCATCACTTGGGCAGCCAGTGGCAGGTGTCAAAATGTCCACATGTGACAATGACAGCCAGCTCTGCAGCTCATCACATCAGGCCTGGTAATGGAAACACCTTGTCTGCTGCCCCTCATCATACAGAACCCTACAATTATCAACCCCCAGTAAAATGCTATTGGCTTGTTATTTTTCTTTCTGGTGATCTGTACTTAAACTCTGTCTCTGAAAGGAAGGAGAAGAAAAAAAACAAACTTAATAAAGCCTGTCCAGAGATGTCCTACCTGCACCTATAAACACAGATGTGGATTTATTTGTGTTGCTTAGAAACCTGCAGCTGTGGCCTGTCTGATTCCTTCATGTTTATTTAAAATCACATCTAATAGAAAAAGACACAGCCATAAGGCTCAAGAGTGAAAGTTTACCAGGGTCACTGCTTCTGCCATCTGAACTGTTTCTCTGATCTGTCCTCCCAAACCAAACAAACCATTTCCATACAAATTGGATCCTGGTTACAGAAACACAGGGTTTTAGCTCAGGTATCTCCCAGCCAAAGTTTGTCCCTTGCCCCAAGAAAGCAATCCTTGTGTGTGATGGGGACAGCAGTATTTCTGCCTGATAGGCATCTTAGTTTCCTTACAAGTGCCCCCTCCCCCCCCTCTTTTTTTTCATCCCTACTTAGTTGTGTCCAAAAGGAAGGAATAAGCAGAAATAAACAGCTTTTAATGGAGATGCCAAATACTCAGAAGTCCTGGAGAAGTGGCTGCTGCAGATAAACCAGATGTGCCCTGGCACAGGGAGCCTGATGTCCCTGGAGCACAGCAGGTGCACTGTGTGAATTTTTCAGGTAAATCTGTGCAGAGTTAGCTGCTGGCTGCCTTCTCAGGCATCTTCAGAGCCTTCAAGAGCACACATGTTGTAGAGCTGTTCCTGGCCTGTTTGAGATGTCTGCAGGAGTACTCGTGCCCCTCAGCTGCTGCTGGACATTTCCCCTTTGGATGCACAGACCTTGCTATCACCCTGTGGGGCATGAGGTGACAGGGAACACAGAGTTTTGCAGAATAAACTCACACACTACTCTTTTTTTGCTTGTTCCTTGTTGTGTCTTACAAAGAAACTGGGAACAACATACTATTCAAGATGCCAGCTATGTCTTTTCATCTAGGGAGTCTTTATCTTTGCTTTGGTCCTCTCTTGGACTAAAACTATCAGAAGCTAATTCCTACAAAAACATCTCCTAGAAATGAATCCAAGCTTCCAGTGTCATGCTGGTACCAAAGCTAAGGAACACCAAAGTCCAGGTCCAGACATGATTTCCACCCCAGTTTGACAGTACCTTAATTTACATGTAAGCACAGCACCAAAATCCTTACTGTTCTCTTTTTTTCTAGTAGAAATAAAAATGATCTAGAACCAAAACTTGAAATCTAACAAATTCTGAATGTAATGGCTTTGAAAATTCCAGACAGGAGAAAACAATGATTTACTGCTCTGCTCTTTTGCAGAACCAAGGCCATAGATCTCTTCCACTTACTGTTTTCTGCATGAACCTCAATTGAGTTATGGTTTAAGCAGTGACATCCAGTCTTTAACACCAGTCTGAGGATGAGCAATCTAACCACATTCCCTGGAAAGGCTTTTCCAGTGATTCATCACTTTCACTGGGAACCAGGTGACACTTTAATTCAGGTTTGAACTTCCTCTGCTCCACTTCTGGTTGAAGTTAGAGTTTCTATGTGAAGGTAGACAGAAAGAGAAGCAATTAGTGTGTTGTCTCTTGCTCTTTCTGTGCATCCATTTTCCTATCAAAGAATGATAATACAGCAGTTGAAAGGCTGAAAGGTTGTGGTGAGCATCTGCTTAGCAGAGCCATGAGCAGAACATGCAAGAACTTTCCTGAGTCTGCTTCTGCTGACATTGTCTGCCTGGATGGGAGACCCAGAGCAAACTGTCAGTGGGTTAGAACCACACCTCTGCTCCTGCTGAACTTCACTGCCTACAAANCCCTCCCTGGAGCTTCGTTCGCAAAGCCTAGCCACGATGACGACAAATAAGGCTTTTTCAACTGAAAGCCTCAGCACAACCCACAAGGGCTTAGAATACTGTCTAATTTTTCAGCTTCCTGCACTGGGACTTGATTGTTTTCTATGGTCTTTTGTGCTCATAGTTTATGAACAATCAATACTTTAATATAGAAAACAAATCCCCCAGCTATCTGTTTTGAGCAGTATCACCTCCAGATCTGTTGCTCCTGCTCTTCTGTCTGCTGCACTCCAAGGAACTGGTCCATGTGCTATCCCAGCAGGATGAGATCCCCTTGCTCAGGCAGCACAGGGTGCAGGATGTGCATGGAAAGGCATCACAGAATCTTCACAAAGTACTCATACTTGATCCCTTCTCTGAACTTCAGCATGGTGGGTTTTGAATAACCAAAAGAGTGGGATTTGGACACCAACTGCTACTAAATGTAATGTGGGAATTGTCAGATTTAATAACCTTTACCTTCCTTTATCTGATTGTAAGGCAAAGAACTATTAAAATAAAAGGGAAAAACATTTTACTGTATTTTTTCCAGTTCAAAAAGGAACAAAAAACCCAAGCCAAAACACAAAAAGAGATGGTTTGCAGAAAATAAGGCTGTCAGTACTTATTTTGACATTCTCCAGAGAAAAAAACAGGTTTAAGATGTCATTCATGTTCACTAAAAGAAAAGTCAAGATGCAAAAGAGAAGACTTTGAAAATAACATATTCTAACTGATCCATTTCAATAGTGTTTTGGGTTTGTTATCCTGGACAGGTAGGTTTGGGGTGAAACTGTAACATATGTCATTTAGCATAGAGCAGCACAGTACAGCTGAGTCCTGGGAGGGCTCTCAAGGAGCAGCCAGGGCTCTTGGTGCAGGTGATTCTGGATGAGCAGAGGCTTAGCAGACATCATGGAGTGATTTTTTTTACTTGAATTTTGGTTGAATGGCTGCTTCCTCCTCTGAGCCCACAGCTGGGGACAGCCACTGCCACCAGAACTGCACCTACCCTGGAGAAGGAGTGGAGGCAAGAGGGGAATGGCTGTGGCATCTTTGGCTGAGCCCTCCCTGAGCATCAGTCCCACAGCAGCAGGGACACAGTCACCAGAGACAGGTTATGGCTCTACAGTTTCTGAAAGGAGGAGCTGCTGTGACAAAGCCCAGGCTGGGAGCCATCAGGTCCCTGTCCCTCCTGCTGAGGGCTTGAAGACATCATGCTGGGCTCAGTGGGAGCCCTTCCTCAGTGTTATGTTGGAGTGAATCAATTTGATTTTCCCTAGGGCACTCCTAATGCCCTCCAATGATTGCTCATCACTTAACTAAGTCTTTTCTTTCCTCCTATGCTTCCTCCACTTTTTCTTTTCAACACCAGGCTAGCTCAGTGCTGAGAGATGTTGCCTTTTCCTTGCTTCCATGGAGAGGGAAGAAAACAGGAGGACCATCTCTCTGATAAAGCAGAAACATGTCCTGCTGCCGTTCCACATCCCTTAGGCTCCAAAGCCAGCAGCTCTTCACCCAGCTCTTCCCAGCAATCCTAAAACAAAACCCAAAGGGTTGGGAAGGAGTGGTCTCTGCAGGTAGGTAAGCAGTGAGTTATTTTTGGCTAGGTATGAAGTACCATGTGATGCAATCTTCACAAAATGCCAAGCAGTCAAAGGCAGAGCCACATGCTCCTAACCAACTTGGCTGAGGCAAAAATAAACCTTAATAAAAGGGCTGGGGAGGCTTAATGGGAAGTGGAAATGTAAAAAGAGGAAAAAATACCCTCTGTTGGGCTGAGCCTTGGCAGATCTAAGGGGACACAATGGGATGTCTCTGTATCTGATTCTCTCTTTGTTCATGGAAGGTCCTCAGTCCTCCAGGCCAGGGCTATGGCAGGCTGCCTGGCCACACTGCAAGGCTTTGCAAGTGTTTGGTTCTTGCTGAACAAAAGGTTCAGGCAGGATGAGGTTGCCTGCAAAAGGCAGCCATGAAGAGAGGACACCATGTGCAGCACTGACATTGGCAGTGACTTTGTCAGGGACCACCAGCAATTTACTTTCCCATGCCTCATCCCTCAGTTCCACTTCCACGAATGGGATTTTAATCACCATGGAAAGATGCTGTGCACCTATCAGGCATGGTGGTGGTGAACCTCTGTCTTCATCTTGTTGAATTTCAGCCTGTAGGTTACAAGCTTCTCCTGCTTGAAGTGTGGATGCTTACAAGTTGAATCAGGCTCAGAAATTATGCTACAAAATCTGTTTGAGCCTTTTAAATACCTTGGCAGGGGTTTCCATCTCTGGCTCTGCAGTTTCAGAGACTGCATAGTTAGCTCACCAAGCTGACTTCCCTTTAGTGTCAGCTTCTCCTGGGGAAGTGTCTCTCACAGGGCAAGAGCAGTTTATGAGGCACTCTGCATGCCTTTCCTGTTCTCACTCTTAGCTCTCTTCTGAATTTCTTACATTTTTCCAGATTTTTTTTTTGGTCTCTTTTCTCAAAGCTTTACACAAAATGGCTGTCTTTGGGAAAAAAGAAACCAATTTTAACCACTCAAAAACCCCAAACACCAACCCTGCATGAGGTCTGTGTGAGTATTATTACCTTAGTATTATCTTAAAAAAAAAAGGAACACTAAAGCAGTGTGTCTTCCCAGCTACAAAACACTCTCCTTTCTAGTTATATCTATATCTGGCCCAAACAGTGCTGAGCAAAGCTGATCAGCTAGAGGGTGAAAGTCCTCCTGGTGGGACTGTGGTTGCTGATAGGCACAGCACTGCAGTTCTGGGGAGTGTGCTGTTCTCCTGTGGTGCCCTATCAAAGGAAGATTAAGTCTGCTTGCTAGTCTGAGAGTGTGCCTGTTGTCAGGGGTCCTGGGAAGGTCAAGCTGTTGGCATTATTCATTTGCCTAACAAATTAGGGCTCCTGGAGGCAGGATCTGTAGGCAGCACTGCCAAGATGGTGCAGATCTTGGCTGGCCCATGCCTCAGCTTTGTTTGCTGGCTCTGTGCTGCTGCCTCCTCTGTCCTAGGCACTGAGCAGCCCTGGGCTCTGAGCAGCAGCACCATTGCTGGCTCTGTGCTGCTGCCTCCTCTGTCCTAGGCCCTGAGCAGCCCTGGGCTCTGAGCAGCAGCACCATTGCTGGCTCTGTGCTGCTGCCTCCTCTGTCCTAGGCCCTGAGCAGCTCTGGGCTCTGAGCATCAGCACCATTGCTAGCTCTGTGCTGCTGCCTCCTCTGCCCTAGGCCCTGAGCAGCCCTGGGCTCTGAGCAGCAGCACCATTGCTGGCTCTGTGCTGCTGCCTCCTCTGTCCTAGGCCCTGAGCAGCCCTGGGCTCTGAGCAGCAGCACCATGACCTAAGTGTTGCAGACAGGATTTTAGAGGGGGAGGGAGCAAAGGGAAGGCTCAGTGGTATAAGGTTGGAAACAGCTCAAAAAAGAAGATGCAAATTCTCTGGCTGCTGTATGGCTCTGCAGATTCTCCCTTGCATGATATCTGCCTACCACATCCCATCTGCTGCCAAATTGATCAGCCATGGCTGGAGGGGAGAAAAAGATGCTATACCATGGGCCCAGGATGTCCTGAGCTTGTCCTAATCCATGGAGGTAACAGAGTAGAGACATAAGGGGGAAAGGTGAATGAAAACACTTTTCTCCCAAGTTAAGTCTTGTCCTGGCTGTGCAAATATTACCAGTGCTACTAGAAGGGTACCAGTCAGTGCCAGCAGAAGGGTCTGCAAACTCTTCACCAGAGGAAAATCAAATCCAAAAGTCAGTGAGCATGGAATCCTAAGGGCAAAGGGGTGCATGGCTTTGCTCAGGGCTGGCCCAAGAGTAGTAGAAGGAGAAAAACCCAAGGTGGCATGTTTGAAGGTTACGAGGAATTTATCCTAGCTTTACATCTGCAGACAACATTTTTCAAATGAAACTAAGAGAGGAGGGATAAAAAAAAAATCCAAAGAGAAATAATAATTAAAAATCCCAGAGCAGACACAGAACAGGGAGCACAGGCAGTCTGACAGTTTCAATTTTCACTTAGACAGTGCTTCATGGGACTGATAACCTTCTCCTTCTGCTGACAAGCATCCTTTCCCTGCCATAAATCCCAAACCCCAGAAGCTGCTGCTCACCTTTCTACCCTCAGCCCAGCCCCAGCAATTCTTTATGAGGCTTCCCAGGGCTGTAGGAGAGCTGAATTTCAGACAAGGAGAGGATGGTGACAGTGTGATCCCATGCTGGAGGGAACAACTGAAGCTGGAGGAGGCAGGAGTAAAAAAGCCAGCATGAGCAGAGGAGGAATGGCTGCCTTTCCTATTGGGTCTAAGTGCCTATTTGAGCAGGGAGGTTGGATTAGAGAGTCACCAGAGATCCCTTCCCACCTCAACTATTCTGTCCTGTGGACACTAGGATACTTCTGGGGGAAGAAAACATAGAGAAGATATTGAGATGCAGGAGACATCTTGAGGGCATTGTGTCTGCAAAAGAAATAAAAGAATAAAATAAGTGGGCTATTGTGATGGAGTGAAAATGGAGTTTTGGTATTGAGACTGCTGGAGATGACATCTTTAGCTTCAGGACTGATGACTGGTGACCAGCACCACTGCACAGGGACATCCTGAAAATATTAACTTCTCATATAAAGCAGTATTAACAACATTGGAGTAGAAGGGAGACATCAGAACCAAAGAAAAGAAAAAAAAGAGCAAAAAAAGCCATAGCAAGCCTCAGGAACTCTAACCTCACCTTGAGCTCAAGTGTCAAATGCTCAAACCCTGGCACTGCCTCCCCTTGCCTGACAATGTCTCCCAGTTCATTAACATTCAGAGTTAAACCTGGGGGAGTGCAGGGAAAGTCAGGGATCATAGAGGGAGTGAACTCAGGATCAGAGATGGACCTGAACCAAACCTCTGGGTCAGAGTAGAACTTCACTAAAGGACAAGCAGAGGGGTTGGATTCTGCAGCTAAGCTCAATCTATAATTCATTATGTATCTCTGGTATTTCTAAGAAGGCTACAGCTGTGATATTTAAATGCCAAACCTTTGTGGGTTTTTAGACTCATACTTTTATTGTTGTTTTTGAGAAGCTGAAAGAGTTTTTGCTCCTCCCTGCTTCCTAATGAAACCAGAGAGGGAGAGAGTGCTGGCAGAACCCTAGATAGGCTTTTTCTTGCTATTGTGAAATCAAGGACATTTTGAATTAGTCAGTCTGGAGCTCTGAGCCATCTGAGGCTTGGTTCACCCTTAATTTCCAGGTGGCCTTTGCTGGGCATTGACAAATTGTAATATCCCAAACCCACAACACTCTTCCCCCCTCCTTTAACAGGCCAGACTCTGGCATTTCCATGGCTTATGATTTTTGCCCTATTTTTCTCCCTATGGTTGACCAGAACAGAGAGGCATGAACTGATATCACCAACTGAGCAGATAAGGAGAGTTCTGCAATAAGAAGCATGAAACAGTATAAAGAGGAGAAGCAGAAGCAGAGCAGGGGAAGGTGGTGGCAGCGAAGGGAAAGCTAAATGACAAGAAGTGTTTCAAAGGCAGGAGGATCCAGAGGACAGCAAAGGTGTTAGTCAGGTCCCCAGGAAATAGCAGAGACAAGGCTGTTGTGAGAGGGATGCTGCAAACACAGATACCAAATTATCTGCACAATCCAGGCTGAGGCAGGGGCTGCCTGTGCTCAGACCCAGCAAAAGCTGCCACGGTGAGAAATGACACCCAGATATAGAGGAAGGACAAAAGATCCTGTTGTTTAAAGCAGTGCAGCCACTGCAAGGAGCTGGTCTGAACTCCCAGACTTCCCAGTTGGCTTGGGGCACATCAGCCAAAGTGGGGCTGTGACTCCTCAGCTGCTTTAAGGGTCCCAGGCTGGGCTGCAGCCTCCCCTGCCCCAGGCAGCAGCTCCTGCCCCTGCTCTGGGTCACCTCTGGCCTCTGCCCAGGGAAGAGGTTGTCCTTTTCCTCATCCTGTACAGTCACACATAGGGACCACACATGGGAACACACATGGGAATTCTCAGATGCCACTTTTAAATGACAAGTTATTTGTTTTGGGTTTGGTTTTTTTTTTTGCTTCTCACCCCTTGTCAGATTTGGCAAAGGAACCTGAGAGCATTCTGGGGTCTGATAATTTTTTATATATAAAACTATGCCAATGTGCAACAACTAGTTGAAATGTTCATAAAAGCTAGGGCAATGTATTCATTGACATTTAACCTCCTCCTTCCCCTGCAATCAAAGTCTTTGAAATAGAAATTGCACCAAATTTGATTCCATTTTGGCAGTTATATATTTTGACATCTTGACTACATAAAAAAGCTATGATGAAATTTCTGAAGTAAACCAGACTGTGACAAAGCAATACCTATCTGCAGAGGAGAAGAAAAACCTGCAAACCAGTCCTGTGGAGCCCTAGAATTAAGATGTCAAAGGAAGGAACACAAGGAAAAGAGTGGAAGAGGGGAAGAAATATATCAAGAGAAATACAAATGGGATTAAAATACAGTGATAATGTATTTCATAATGCCCTGAGCCATGGTCATGTTATAACCTAATTAGCATCAGCCAAAGCTAAGGGAGGGCTGGGGACAGGCTACAAAGCCAATGGTGCTGCAGGAGGGGAGGTGAGTGACTCAGTAATTGAAGCTTTCCCTTCAGACACAGCATCAAGCAAACAGTTACAGCAGGATAGGAGGTGGAGAGAAGCTGAACCAGGAAAGGATCAGCCTTTCAGAGGAAAATGTGTGCTAAAAGAGCTGCATTCAGGCAAGGCTGGAGGTACCTAATTCACCTAGAGGGATGGCAGATTTATTAGCCAGGGCTGATCTTCTGAACCTTTCTGGTGTATGGCTAGGCATTGCAAACAAAGCTCCAGGGAGGGCTCCACCCACGCTCCTCATCCGTGCCTTTTCCAAGCGTGCTGATAAAAAGAGGATAGCAGATAGCACCCTCGAGCCTGAGCTATGGATTTTTTTTAGGTGAGACACAGCATGCACAGNCCAAGTCCTTAGGACATAGGTTTTATTAGAGTGTCCTTCTCTTAGCTGGAAGGCCTTCCAGGGCTAAACGAGCTCCATGTGCCCGGGTTTGGAATCAGAGTTGTCCTTCTCCTAGGATGACTGCCAGAAGGCTAATGAGCTCATCCTGCCCATGCAAGGATTCTAGGAACATGGGGATCACTCCCCACCCTTTCCCGTGGGCAATGAGTTTAATGCTCCCTCTGCTGTGGGCACAGTTATGGCACCAGGGGCCACAGGAGACCACAAGGGGTTTTCAGACTGTGCCTGAACCTTTCTGGAAATCCCTGACTGACTGCTGCAAAAGCAGCTTGGGAGGAGCAGTGTGGTGTCCATTGCTTCCCAAATTTGGGTTCATACACCAGACACAGGCATCACTCAGTGGCACCAGTGATGGGATCACAGCATGAGCAGCCCTTAGCTTTTGGACAAGAAGCCATTGCTGTCATGAAGTGCTCCCAGCAGAGGACACGCTCAGGACATTTCTCCACACAGAAAGCAGCTCTTTGCAGTTTGGTGAGTGGAGAGCCTGCCTCCCTTCATGGTCTGAAAAGCCCTTTGGGCCCCAAAGGAAGGAGAAGCTCCATGGGATGCTCTTATCATTTTGAATGGTAACACTCCTATTTAGAGAGAGATGGAGAAGAGATTTGGGAAATGTGAGACCTGTAAGTCATGATTCCAGCAGTTGAGGGGGTTGTAGATACTGGCTATGCTAATCAAAAACAGAAGAGAGAAACCACCTAGGGAACTGTGATTTAATTAAAGATAGCTGCCATGAATTCAGAAAGAAAAAAAAAGCCCAACCCAACAAACTGTTTGAAGAGGAACACAAAAAAGAAAGTGTCATGGCTGAGAAGGGGAACACTCTTAACTTTGGCAGGAGGAAAGCTCTGAGAGGCATCACAATGCCTCTGCTGAGTATATTCTCCCAACCCTCAGAGTGGAAAACAGTGGCTTATCTGTGCAGAAAGGACAACTGGAATGAGACACCAGGCTACAGGATGAATGGAAACTCTTGAGCAAGCACTGACAGATCCATGGTGGGCAGGGAACCTGTGCCAGCTCTCTGAGCTGAACCACATACACAGAGAGAGACAAAATGTCAGCCAGAGATAGCTACATCCTTGGCAGCAGAAACATGGGAGATGCTGAATCAGCAGGCTGGGTGAGATGCCACCATGAGCCAGCCTCTGGGGGAAGAGCTCTGCTGGAGGGACCAGAAGAAATGGTCCTTGAGTCTAGCNATTTTCAGACTGTGCCTAGCCTTTGGGAGCAGACTAGTACAAACTGGCCTGGTCATGAACACCTATCAGAAGGCTGTTGTTGAGTTTGGGGCTTGCTTTTTTTTTTTTTCCCTCTCTTCCTTAAAAGGAGACTCAATTAAGAGTTTATCTGTAATTTTCTCTGCAGGACAACTACACTGAAGTGCCAGGCAAGATCCCCCATTGGAGAAATCAATGCATTTTAGCACAAGCTTGGGCCTTCTGGTAATAAACTAAACAAGAGCTGCTGCTTTCTTCATGGATGTAATCAGCAAAGAGAGGAGCACAAGAGCTCTCCTCACACTGAAGGTGGGGAGGGGGAGGCAGTTAATTTGACCTGGAGTGCAGATTTAGTCTCTCCTGCAGCAGAGCTGTTTCTGCAGTTATCTCTTCAAGTCCAGCCCCTGTGGCTTTCTCTCTTATTTCCAGTCCAGACATGCTCTTGTAACCATTACCATATTTATAAAGCTACCTGGGCTCACTAAGCATCCATGAAAGGGTTAGAAAGACCTATCTGGTTTACCAGCTGTGTAGACAGCATCTGTAAGTGAGAAAAGGAGTAGAAGGAGGAAAAGAGAGAGATTATTCTGCATCTGCTGTGCAGAAGAGGTGTATATGGCCCTTCAAAGGTAGCATCCATTAACACTAGAAAGCAGAACTACCCATCTTGGCCAGATAAATCTGCCCTTGATGGCAGGTAGCAAGTAACCACATGCCCACCCCCAGGGCTAGGACAAATATCCAGGAAGGTGCCTGTGGAGAACATGGGCTGCAGATCAGGAGATTCAGGGGACAGGGAGCAGGAGTCTGTGTTACAGGTTCTAATTCTAGGCTCAGGCATGGGTTTAATATGTAATGTTAGGCAAGCAAAGGGATTGTGCTGATTATAACACAACACATCTTCTTTAGCAGATAATAAGAATTGGTAAGAAGCCTTAAATCCTTGGACAGGAGATGTCCAGGATCTGAAAAGCATGATCACAGGTATTCTAAACTGTTCCTGGTATGTTTTCTCTGTTATCTCTATTATCACTCATCTAATCCCTTAGTGATCTAGTAATCCTGAAGACAAAGGCAGTGAAAAATAGTCTTGAAGGAACTTGTGTGAATGATATGAATATAATGTGTTATTGCAAAGAGTCCTTTGCTTGGCCTGGGGCACTGAGGACTCATCATTCTACAGCAAGGACATTTGGGAAATGTCTCTTTTTGGGGAAGCCTGCAGGGGATTCCCATTCCTCCTGAGTTCACACAGTCAGGTTTTAACAAGAGCATCTCTTTCAGCTGCTGGGAACATGCTGTTTCATCTTCATCTTTGAAGACAAGATGATAGGGTGATTGTAATGCTCTCCTTCACATGTTAGATGGAAGAAGCAGCTACACAAGCCACAGGGATGGTTTCCTCTACAGAGAACTGGTTGTATTTGCTAAGCATTTAGTGGGCCTAAAAAAAACACTGTAAAGGTTAGGGAGAAAAAAATCAGCAAGAAACCATCTTTGGGCTTCTTGGGCTTGTCTTTCTGTAGTAGCACAGACTTGAAGAAGATAACACTGAGAGATGATTCACTTTGCTTGCTCTGGTGAGAGAGGATCAGTGGCTACTTACTTACCCTATGTAAGAGGAAAGAAGCAAATATTGATCCAGAGCTCCCACATCTATGATCTACATCCTTGTGCTTCCCTTAAAGAAAATTTATTGCTCCCCATCAGCAATAAATCAGAAGATAGACTTCCCTGCTCCCTCTCAAACAGATACACTGTTGTACAGCAGGAGAGAAACATCCCAAAGTGGAGGATGGGAGGGTTTAACACACAGGCAAGCTAGGATAAGAGTTCACAGCTAGGAGGAGAAAGACAGATCAGCTGCTAATGTGATGGAAAGTAGTAAGCTTTTAATCATATCTAATTCATGTAATAGCTGTATTCCTTTAGTATAGTAATGTATAAATAGATATTTATTTGTACTAATATTTATAAATGTGTGTATAAATACGTCTTCATAAAGATATATTTATTAAAGCAAACTAAATAGATACATATTTATAAGGGAATATTTAATGCATTTAATAAACACACACAACTTGCTGCCATGCTGGAGGATAAAATAAGGTGAAGAACATTGGAAGCAAACCTAAGCAAAAAATAACCTTAGATTGACACTTCCTCCCTTATGGATCCCAAAGCTCTCTTTTACTCTAATTTACACACCAGTGAGAGGCACGGTGCTGAGGTGCAGCAGTCTCTGAGCTGAGATGCAGTAATTGTGTAACCAGAATAGCAACACCAGAGCTGAGTGCAGGCTGGGAAGGAAAAGAGTGCCTTTCCAATGAAATTTGGACAAACTCCTCAGCTTGGATGAAATTATTCCTCGTTTATAGCGAGTAAAGTCCCTGAGCACAGTATCCAGCTGAGAGGATGTCTATATTAAAGGTCTGTATACAAGGGAAACACAGGCTTTCTGGAGTCAAACAACAGCAGGCTGGAGGTCCATGAGGACNACCACAAGGGATTTTCAGACTGTGCCTATGAGGACTACAAATTCCTGTCAAAAACCCAGGAGAATAAATTTGCCCACTCTGAGCAGAGTGAAAGTGAGCTTGGGTGCTCTGCCAGCAGTAGTGCTGCATAGCCACTGAGTCCTGGAGGAGTTCAGGGAGGCTGGCATTTGGCTTTGACCCCAGGGTTAATTTAGCTGTTCTGGCAAAATGAGAAATAGGAAGCTAGGTTCTCATCTCCTTTGCTCTCAAGTGAATTGAGTGACACGAAGGGAAAAACTGGTGTGGAGGAGAATTGCATTCTCTAATGAACAGGAATCACTCAGAGCTTTCCAATACTTGCAGGAGATGTCAAGATGATGACTGCTCTACACACACACTGGCACAGAAAGACAGAGAACTTTTTTGTCCTGGTTTGTTTTCCAAACTGGAAACGGCTGAGATATTTACTACAGGAATTCAACCCTGGGATAATGGTCCTTGGGATCCACAGGTATGTTCATTTCTCCTACATGCTTCCCTCCAAAAGAGTTTCTCTAAGACCCAATGACAGGGATGAACCTGGGATTGTTCCCTCTGTGAGGTACAGAAGTCCCCTTTGGTGTGGCACCTCAGACACAGTCACACAGGGTTCTGCCCTGTTCATTTCCCACCAGTTCCTCACCAACAGAACATTTCCTCCCTCCCATCACTTGTCCAGGTGATTATTCCTCTGCAGCTGTCAATACCTCGTCTCTGGCTTTATCAAAATGTTCAAGGATGCTCTCAACCTAAAGCTACTGGATTAACACAGTTCTTGATCTAATTCTGCTCAGACAGGTCATCCTAGTCCCTCTCATAACCACTTCTTCTAACCCTGCAGTTATTTTACTATCTCTTAGGCTTTCCAGGCCCTGTCACCTTCCCCCAGGCATGGCACTGAGCAGGCTCTGGCTGCAGACACAGGACATGGCGCACGATGACAGGCAGAGACTTTGCTCAGGTGGAAAAGAGCTCCAGAGATAAAACATTGTCTTTATTATTTTAAAACCCTAGCCTTTGGAGGAGTGCCAGTTGATTTTGATAGCCAGGGGACTGTCTCCAATTGCCAGAGAGGGGGATGCAGGCAGCTTTGCTCTTACCTTCTCCACAGACAGGAAGCCATTCAGCCAGACACCTTAGGAGCAAGAGATCAGGTCAGCTCAGCACTGACTCCAAAGCAACCAACCCCTCTCTCATCACTTAGATTTAAATCATAGCTCTTTTCCCCACTCCAAGGTCTCATTAATGCCCCTGGACTCACGAGATGCATTATCCTTGCCAGCATGGGATTGTTATTTCCATCATATTCAGCAGGAAAAGGGAGCGCTGCTTGGTTTAGTAACTGGATTAAAACCAACAGCAGCACAGGATTTGATCTCAAACATGCTACTTCTAATCAGTGTGATTTAACCCAAGGCAGTCTTCTCTTACAAGGCAAGTGGAACTTCATGGTATCAACATCCATCTTCAGCAGTGGCTGCTCTGGGCCTACTCCACATTCTGGATGGATCCATGAATGAACACTACTCAAATGCTATCAATATTTTATGAATTTCCATCCACTTACTTTAATGGGGGGTTGTAAAAGCATTAAACCATATTACACCCCATCCCTCAGACACTGCATTATTTCAGCAGAGCTATTTTATTAGAAGCAATGCTGTGATATTGTTTAAATATATATATAGACTATATATATACCTCAAGCTAGAAGAAATTAGATAGCAGGGAAAGGGAAACAGCCATGGCAACTCTGTCTCAGGTTTGTTCTGATGCACTTGAGAGGTTTCATTTGCTGTGCTTTGCATGGCTGCATGCAGGCTTTGTAAGTGACTCTGTTTTTATAGACTGGGCTAAGGCTTGAGTCTGGATGTCTGATGATATTTCTTCTCTCCTGAATCACTAAATCCAGATGTAAACATGTGGCTTAGCCTAGAAAAACAGGGAAAGGTCCCTGCTGTTCAGCCTGAGATATCCCTCACTGAGGACATCTCAAAGCCCCTTGTCTGACTGGGACTCAGCTGGGACATTATGTCCTGTTTTATTTTTGTTGGAGACCAGCAGAAGGAGGCAGGAGAGATCATTTCTATCAGCTGTGCCAAGTAGGATTATGTCAAATCTGCTTCATGCTTTTGCCAGGAGACCCAGAAGTCCCTACTCTGACTCCATCTCTGTTTTAGCACTGAGATGCTTATGCCACAGCTCAAGGAGGCCCAGCCCCAACCTCCCAAATCCCCTCAGCACCACATAGCTAAGAAAGACCACCTTCCATCAAACCAGCAGAGGATAAAGATGGAACTTCCTTCTTCTCCTCACACCCCCTCCATCCATTGTTTACTTCCAGCATAACACAAAGGCCTTTAAAAGCCCATTGAGCTGCTTTTGACCATGTCTTTGTTGGGTAAATGAATTTATGGCCTGCCAGTCTGATTTATGAATGCCCATTCTCCTTCCAGCAGGAGGGCTGCTGATTTTATCCCTTCAGCCATGCGGTCCAGTGAGCTGCTCTGATCAAAGCAGCACTGATTCTGCTGGCATGATTGATTCAGGGCTCAAGAATTACATCAGGTTCACACTTGCACGCTACAGTCACCATGGGTCAGAGGCATCTTCTGCCATCAAAGACACCCAGCCTGAAGCTTGGCATGCTGGAGGATTTTACCCTTACTAACACCTTCTATTAGCCCTGAAAATCAAGCAGCTCTTCAGCCATATCTGAAGTCTCTAAAATCCTTTTGATGTTAAAAGGATGCCATACAAGTTGGTTTTACTGGCTGTCCCTCAGTCTCAGCTGTTGACACATCAGAAAGAACAACTGTGCCCTGCTACAGATATTCCAGCCCTGGTGGCCAGGTACTTTGTGCTGATGGGCTAAGGCACCTCAGAGGGTTAGTCCTCCAGGATTTGAGCAGTCAGGGACTCTAGCAACCTGACTAGCTCTGAGTATCATTTATTGAAATACTGCAGATGGCAAACTGCATTTTATACAAATTTCCATCTGCAGGGGTTCAAAATCTTTTGGTAAAACTTCCCTATCAAATACCTCTAAGCCACAAATAAAGCCTCATAGAGATTTATTTGTTTTGGTAGGACAGACAACACATAGGAATTTCCTCCTGTGGAGTTTGGTTTTTGTTCATGACCAATGCCTCAGTTCTCAGTCCAACTCTCTTCTCCTCCATGCCAATATCCAGCCAAGTGTTTTTTTTTTTGTTCCAAATCTTCTCTACATTGTGACTCCTAACCAAAGTCAAAGAGGCATAAAGTATAAGAAATTCAGAATGTCTCCTTCCATCTGTCCAGAAAGGAAGGTCACAAACTACAGTAACTTCTGGACCTATTCATCAAACTCTTGGAAGTCACAACTCCCAGATTAAAAGAGCAGTGATTGATGATACCTTTTCCAGAGGTTACATTGGAAAAATGTGCTCCTTATAATGGAAACAGAGAAGAAATTAGTTCTCCTATCTCTCTTGAGTCTTAGTGAAAGTGGAAAAGTGCAGATAAGAGGCTGAATCCCAAAGTCTTTCCTCTGAAATCCTGCCCACTGAGCCCAGAAACACTTTCATCATCTTCCTCCCTTTATATTTTCTCTAGATGCCCCTTGCCTAAGAGGGAGTCATAATATACCCTCAGAGAGTGGTGGCTTATCTTGATTATTTTAGCTACATGAAATTAGGATGCTTTTAGCATAAACTTTAGTTAAGCTGGTTTAAGATTTATTGGTCCAGGATGAATAAAAGTTACCATTTCAGTTTCACAGACAACCTTTCTGCATGGTTTCCATCTGCCTTTAGTTTCACACTTCCCTGTCAGGTTTTGGTCTCCTGAGGTGCTCAGACACTGCAGGGCTAAAATTTAGGGAAAATAAGGAAATATTTGCAAAAGGACTCATTAATATCACATGCTCCTCAGTGTACCTCTGCAAAGTTACCCTGCTGGAATTCCTCACTCCAGTAAAAGAGAGAAAAAGAGAGACAGGAGATAGGGAAGAGTGGCCCAGAGAAGAGGCAAACCTCTCAAACCTAGCAGGGAGGTTTAGAGCTGTGAAGGACTCCTCATTCCCTGTCCCAGTGACAGGGTTATTTTGACAAGGTTGTTTTGACAGTGCTGAGAGGAGGAAGATCAAAAGACACTGATCTGTTCCAGGACAGGATCCACTCAGAAGAAGAGGACAAAGCTGTCCAGAACACAAAGCCAGGGGCTACAGCAAGGATGCCAGAGTGGTTCCCCAGGAGGCCAGGTGATACAGGCAAAGGAAATGCAAAGGAGAGACATTATGGGCACAGAGGGTTTATTTTATTTAGCTTTTTCTCCAAGCATAGGGTTGTTTTTTTTCCCAAACAAAATATGATTTTCATTGTCAAGGGAATTACTGCTCCCTGTTATTTGCCAGAGGCTCTGGGAGCTAGGATGGAAGAGTACAAACTCTGCCTGTCACCTGCCCTGTTAGTGATTTTAAGAAACATGATTGGGAAGGATCTGATCAGGATCCATGGAGAGATCCAGCCAGGTTGTGTGGCCCTTAATGAAGACACAGGCTGGTCCCTTGGGAAAGGTTCACTCACAGGGTTTGTATCCAGGCCTAAAGGGGAATCAAGCAGGCTGTTCCACTCCCATGTTTATAGAGATGTTACACTCCACACTGTGGAAATCTCTTGCTCTGCCTGTAGAAACAAACAAACAAATAGATATATAATCTGTTCCTATTACCTCCTTCCTATAAATAAATACTGAATAATGAAAACCAGAGAAATAAAAAGCACAGTTCCTCAAGCAGTGTAATGACAGCTATCAGCATCTGCAGAGAGTAACATCCAGCCCCATAGCCACAGCCAGGTCCAGGTTGGCTCCTGGGACCTAGGGCAGGATCTGAGCTCTTAGCAGTGCTGTGGTGGCATCCCTGGTTCAGCTGTACCTCCTGCTCCCTGAAGCAAAGCCTGTACATGCCATGTGCCTATGGGAAAGCCAAGACATGGGAAATATGAACAAGATCACAGCTTAGACAGGGATGCCAAAGCTAGTCTGAGGAGTCCTGGGTGCTAGCCAACAAGGAACTTGCAACACATAAGATGAACAATTATCCAAAGATAAATCAGTGCCATGCAATTTCTAGCAAGGCATCAGTCTGTCATTTCTAAACACCACCTGCACTGCTTCTCCAGGATAGTAGTGTCTTCTCTTTTTCTATCACTGAACTTGCAAATCTCTGACATGTCCTTAGGGCTGCCTAACCACCACTTTAGGGTCATAAAGGCTAATGCAGAGATACTAATTTTTACCCCACTGCTTTCCTGCTGCCTCTCAGCTCCTGCAGTATGTCTATCCCCATGCTGACCCAGATTGCAGGCTGAAGCCTCACATCCAGGCTATGGCTCTAGAAGCCTTTTCCATTGTAAGATTTCTAAACAGATGTGACCTTTCTTCACCTGCCTTGCAGACAAAACTTTGGTCCAGCCTCTCACTTCATATCTCCTAAAGGATTGCCCTTTCCTCTGGCAAATTTAGCCTGACTCCAGTCACACTTCTTTCAGGATCTGGATGCAAAGATCCCTTTCCCAGCCCACAGCTGTCAGTGTGTCATCCCTCCAGATCCTCCTGGGACACCCTTTCCATACCACTTCATACATATGTTGCCCATGCTTGCTTTCACAGTCCATCTTCACCCACCCTCTCCTCATCTGCCATTCAGCTTGGGAAGGTTGGTTCTCACCTTCAGCTGGCCCCTGGTGCCAGTCTTCCCTCACCCACTTCTTCCATCTCCAAACAAGTTATCCTTGTGTTTATCCCATGCTGTTCCTAATGCTCTCTCACACATCTACAAGGCTATCTCATCATACTTCCCCCAAACACTTCCTAAATCAAACTCACCATTGTCATGTCTCCAAAACCCATGAGAATTAACTTTCCTGGCTCTGGTCTCTCACTCTGACCCACAGCATCCTATTATTTCTCTATATTCCTGTCACTCTTCCACATCTTTTGCTCTATACCTAGATGGAAAATTCTTTGGAACAGCATCTGATTTTCCTTCTTTATGTAAAGCACCTAGCATACACATGACCTAGCCTCAGCTTAAGATGAGTGGTGACACAGAAATGACAGATAACAATTTGTTGTCTGTTTTCCTAAGTGGAAAAATACTGCTTTAAATTCCTGTGAAATTGGATTCTTGTTTGCCCTCCCATTGTGGGCATGATTGTGCCTATGTAGCAGTGATGCTCCAGGCCTCAGCTGTGGCTCTGGGATATGACTGGCACGTGCAGCATTACAGGAATATCTCTCTGTGTGTATTTTTGCAGAATTACTGTATTTTCCTGTTTATGGCTTGTAAGAAAGACTACAGAAAAGCCTTGAGTCTGCTACCCAAGAGGAGGAGTCTAGAAATAGATAGCAGAGGATGTGCCTGGGGCAAGGGAGAATAAACAGTAAGAAAGTACCCTTGGATACTAGAACACATCATCTCCTATTCCTGAAACTGAGAGCAGTTTTGCTTAGTTGTTTGACTGGTAGCAGCATCTGTCACCTCACCAGAATAGCAGCCCTCCCCTGGTTGAGGCAGGGAGAAAACAATTTACAGGAGGAAGCTCGTTCTTTCGACATGTGCTCAGGACAAATCAGCCATCAGTCACTCACTTGCCCTGCTAGTGCTGCTTTTCAGTTCAGCAGTGACTGCAACATCTTGTTCCACACTTCCCAGCCCTGCCTGGCGCTCTATGCCTTTGTCCATACCAACCAGAAAGCAGGAGTGAATTTGGCTGCTGACCTGTATAACTCCTGCCCCATCACCTCTGTCTGCTCTGAGCTGCACCTTTGCAGGAGAAAGGCTTTTCTCACAGTGTTATTTCTCATTCAAGACAGCAAACATCTCAGCCTGTGACAGCCTCTTGTCACTCCAACCACCTGGTGTCTTGCATCTGAAATGCTAACCAAGCTGGGGAGTCAGGCTCTGCTTCCTCTGCCCTGAAATAACAGGTCTGGGATGGCAGGGGAGGGGAGGGGAAATAATAACCCATCTCCTCTGTCATTTGACAGGACCCCCACTGTTCTCATGTCCATCGGCTTCCCGGCAGGTAGTCACAAGGCATTTAAGGCCTTTGGTCCATGCTTTCACTGTAAACTTAATCCCTGTAAAGCATTTCCTGAACTACCAGAGCCTGAAGGCCTTTTAGACAGCTCCCTGCCAGGATGCAAGGAGAGAATGCAACAGGCAGAGCTGAGGTGAGCATCAGGCTTGCTGAAAGCTCAGTGCTGGAAATGAGAGTGGCTGCCAAGGAGATGGGAGTGTGGATGTGATTCTGGCTCCTTGCTAAGAGCAGCAAAGTCACCTGAGGGCATGAGGTGGGTTGGCTCTGGCTGGCTGCCATGTCTGCTCTATCCCTTCCCCTCCTCAGCTGGACAAGGGAGAGAAAACATAACTGAACGCTCCTGGGTTGAGTTAAGGGCAGAGAGATCACTGCCCAGTCACTGTCATGGGCAAAACAGACCAGACTTGGGGAAATTAGTTGAATTTATTACCAATCAAATCAGAGTAGGATAAAGAGAAATAAAACTAAATCTTCAAAACACCTTGCTCCCAGTCCTCCCTTCTTCCTGGGCTTAACTTGACATCTGATTTTCTCTCCCTCCCACCCCACGGCAGCACAGGGAATGGGGAACTGGGTTTGTAGTCAGTCCATCACATGTTGTCTCTGCCTCTTCTTCCTCCTCAAGAGGAGGACTCCTCCCACTCTTCCTCTGCTCCAGTGTGAAGAAACTATATCATTTCCCTGCATCACATTTCCCACTTGTGCTAAAGTGGGTTAGCTGATGTCACTGAGCAGAAAAGAGGTGAATTTAAGAGGAAACTGGCCACCTGCAAAATCAAAATCCCTGTGTTTTGTACCAAAACAAGATTAAAATGGATTTTGCAGAATCTGGGAACAGCTGTTCACCAGTGCTTTGCATTTCTGTTCTTCCTCATAATTTACATTTCCCAGTTGGACTTCAATTCCCAGCATACTCCATGGTCCTCCCTTGGCTCAGGTGACTGTCACATTAACACCTCCTGGTTCAAGATGAAACTAGTTTTTGAAAAACTAGAGTTTCCTAAGGGATGGCAATTCTTATTTGAAACAAACCCTTATTATTTAGTCTGTACATATAGTTCCAAAAGGAATTGGCATAGGCATTGATTTTATGCACTGATAGACAGGGAATATGAACATTTCTGGTGTCTAGCTTTTCTTCTGGAGGTAGGGAAGTACACATTCCTTACCCAGTATATAAATAAGATATGAACATCTCTCCAGGAAATCACTGGAGTTAATGCAGTTATGAGCAAACAGCAGAACATACTCAACTACCTCTTGTCCCTGGCAAACAAAATCAGGGATAGCTTTGCATTTCACACACATACACACAAAATCAGTACATTTTAAAACAGCAGTACAGCCTTCTCATGAATATTTGCCCTGGACTTGTAAAGAAACCCTTCCCTTCAACCTGCCTGATGTGTTTGTTAGCTTCTGTAACTAGCTTCTGAATATATATTTCCCCTTTATTTGTTGGCAGCTGCAATCCCACCAGCATCTAAATTGGATCCCAAGAGTCCAAAACATTGTTTGTTTCCAGAAGTATGTCAAGTCTGGACAACCCTAGTAGATATTCACATGGGTACCTTATATATAGTCTCTGAAGTCATTTTTGAAACATTTTGAATGTTTTTTTCTAGAGGAATAACAGAGCTATCTGTTTGAGAGATGAGGACATTCCATATAAATACTCAGTGCTCAAAAATTAATGAATGCCATTGATTGAGATTATCCTAGTAAATTAAAGAAAATTCTTGCAATTTCAGGAGAGAAAAGGTACATTTCCTTGCATGTACTTTACCATCTGGCGTGGAGATGTATTAATATCTTGCAATATTTAGGTCATAAATCAAATCTAAGCCCTTATTGCACATTCAGAGAAAATTACTTTCTAGTGACATATGGCATAACCTTCAACTTCTATAAATTAATAAAATTCTAGCAAATCTGCTCAAATTCAGCTAGTTGGTAGCCACATTTTCTTTTTATGGATGTTGTTAACCACTGGTAATGTCAGAGGTCAATACAGAGAGTTTATTGCAAAGCTAAAGGAAATTACCTTTCAGTGACCCAGGGCATGAACTTCACCTCCCACCAGTCAACAAGCAGTCCTGATTTTACTGGCTGTTGATGCACACAGGACACCACAATTAGATGCTGAATTTTATTAGAGGGTGTCTAGAAGGGGCACAGTTATAGCACAGAAAGGCTTGTAAAGGGAATCAAGTTTGTTGGACTGTGTGGATTTAACATATGTCTTGTCAGAACTCAGCTGTTGCAAATCCTATTTTTAATAGACTCCTTGTGACTTCAGAACTCATCAGGCAAAAATCAGAATGTATGGGCAATTTGTCTTTCATTAGTAGCAGTATTTTTATACAGCTGAGTAATAAACTGCTTAGAATGGAGGAAATCTTGCTTTACAGTGTCTTGGTTAAGTTTTGCTTTTCAGATTTGGTCTTAGTGGTTAATATTTGCACAAGCTGTGTTAGTCTGAATCATGTTTCTGCTCTTGTGCAAAACAACACTGAAATTTACTGCTTCCAAGTTAAACTGTCAGGATTTAGGTCTGTTAGCTAAAAGCAAAGAATTAGAGACAGAAGATGGCTCCTAATGTACCTAGTCCTGGCTCCTTGTCCACACTTGCAAGTCCTTCACTAGTCTACACATTCTGATTAGTTACCATGCTTGATTTGCATCTTCAGCCCAAATCTCTCCATCCATCCATCCATCCATCCATCCATCCATCCATCATCCACTTTTGCAGCTGATTCCATATTACTGTGCCATCTTCCCTTGGTTTTGCTTCTGCTCTCCCCAGAACTCAACCTTCTTGCCTAGGCTTTCCCTGCCTCCCAGTATCTTTTTTCATCACTGCTCTGTTCCTTCCTGAGGAATCAAAATTAGAGACTGGTTTTGATTTCCCATTCCCCAGAAGACCAAAAAGAGAATGAAATCCAAATGATGCTAACCTAAACCTCTTTCAGTAATACCCCAATATTATGCCTTCCTTGGTCATCATGGTGCTTTTCCCCCTGTCTCAGTGGATTTACCTTTCCCTCAGTCTACAGTTTAGAAGGAAAATATTTTAGAGAGACACTTAGCATCTCTTTTTCTCTCTTTCTTTTGCACACCTCCACTTCTTCAGCTCCTTCTAGCAGACAAAAAAACCAAGATGAGGTGGCTGGAATTTGAGGTTGTCAGTGTTGATGTCACAAATTAGAGGTTCGTTTGTAACAGTAAGAGCAATTAGTCACCAGAGCAGGTTCCTCAGAGGTATGGTGAGTCAGTGTCTTTTGTGAAGCTGACTAACTTTTCTAAGGCTGTATTTTGCAGTGGAAAACACAAGTTCTTAAGCTTGATGAGAGAATTACTGGGTGAGCTCCTGCCATTTGTGTTTTGTAGCAAGTCAGGCTGTACTCATCCTCAAGGGCTTCAAGATACCTGACTTCAGTCCTGGATGGATTTCAAGTCGAAGGATTTTCCTATGTTTCCTCCTGCCCAACTTCATCTTGCTTTTCCCTTCTCTGCTCTTCCCATGTCCCATGTACTCTTTGTTCCTCCCAAGCAATTTTCTTCACAGCTTTTTTCAGTAGTTCACATATTTCAATAGATCACTGCATGCTGATCTTTATGTCTGACTTGTTTTGATGTGAGTTTATAGCTGTCAGGGATCACAAACTATCTCAGATTATAAAACCTCTGCACCTCCACTTCATTTACATGGACCATTCACCTCCTGATCTTCAGTGTGCCTGCCACTGATCCTAACCCAGCCTGATCAGAGGAAAGAAGATTACAAGGATTCCCAGTCTGGGAAAACCAGGCATGAAAAGGAGAACTGAAAAAAGCTTAGGATGATCTGCGGAAACAGCAATATTTGCTGTGCTCTTCTGGCATCATTATTAATAACTGCTAGAGAAAGGCTAGTGGTCTAGGAGGTCTGGCTACCTGGCTGCTCTGGCATTTACAGCACTACAGGAAGATTGGAGCATGCAACAGCAAAATGATCTGTGGAAATCATCATAGCCAGTTCCACATGATTTTAAAATTATTTACAATATATACATGAATTTGACCCAAAGCTCATGTCTTAATGACAGGGTTGTTTTGTTGTTTTTTTTTCCAATGAGAAAGTATTTGATATGTCTCCTGTTGGGCTCAGAGTTCTCTAAATAATTATTCTTTTCCTTAGAAAGCATTTTGGGCAAATATATTTTCTATAAAACCTATTGGCTGCAAGAGAAAGT
This sequence comes from Bucco capensis, assembly GCA_013396975.1. NCBI lineage: Eukaryota > Metazoa > Chordata > Aves > Piciformes > Bucconidae > Bucco > Bucco capensis. Next base: position 19,246 of record VWZO01002758.1, on the reverse strand, counting down.
CAGGCCTCAGGAGGGAACTTCCTTTAGTAGGTTGGCAATTTATCTTGTCTGGCCTCCCCTTGCCTCTCCTCTCTCTCTAACCCCTAACTCCTGCCTTTAAGTACTTCATCCAATCAAAGCAGGAAAAAAAGTTTAAACAAAACAAAGCAAGAAGACTTCAGTTGGCTGTCAGGAGCAGATTCCTCTCCATGAGCTCTGCCAGTGTACAGAGTGATCTCCTGTGGGGAGCAGTGGGAGTCCATCACTGGGATGGACTAAAACTAGATTAAACTAAAATCAAAATCAATATCATCATTAAGGGCAGCAGCCTGAAAGGCTGAGGGATGGACAGGAAAATGGGATGCCCCTGGAGTTTAAGAAAATGGCTGTGACCTGCTGTCTGCCATTTAACCAGGGGGTTGGGCAGAGTGAAACAGGGAAGACAAAGCTGTTGTTTGTTGCAAAATTTGTGTGTGTGTCTGCACTTAGTTTTTTAGTAGTTTCCTGCTTGTGTCTGTACTTAGGTTTTGGGTAGTATTTTGCTTTTTGGGGGGGAGGTCTTTAGGTCGTCGTCGTGGCTATACCTCATGAATGAAGCTCCAGGGAGGGCTCCACACATGCTCCTCCTCAGCGCCTTTTCCAAGCACACTGATAAAAAGAGGATAGCAGATAGCACCCTCGAGCCTGAGCAAGGGATTTATTTTAGGTGAGACACAGCATGCACAGAGCTGGACCCACCCTTTAGTCCTAAGGTTCATCTGCCAGGGCCTAGCAAGCTTGGATGCTGGCAGCCAAGTCCTTAGGACAGAGGTTTAACCTCTTAGCTGGAAGGCCTTCCAGGGCTAAACGAGCTCCATCTGCCCGGGTTTGGAATCAGAGTTGTCCCTCTCCTAGGATGACTGCCAGAAGGCTAATGAGCTCATCCTATCCATGCAAGGATTCTAGGAACATGGGTATCACTCCCCACACTTTCCCATGGGCAATGAGTTTAATGCTCCCTCTGCTGTGGGCACAGTTATGGCACCAGGGGCCACAGGAGACCACAAGGGATTTTCAGACTGTGCCTGGGTCTTTAGGTAGAGAAAAGACAATATTCAATAGGATATTTAAAAAAAAACCACAAACCGTGAGAAGGAGTTTGACTGATAAAAGAATTTATTAACTGTGATTTTCTACAGTGGGGAAACATCTCAAGATCTAGCCCTGGCTGCTGATGGTGCTGTCTAACAGTTCAAACAAACAACTTGTATGAGGCTGTCTGCTTTTCCTCGGCTTTCAGGCTCTTTCAGGCTCTGTCCCTGACATCTCCTGGCTAAAGTACATCTATTTAAGGTCACATTTTTCCCAAACTCAAAAATAAATTAGAGCAGATACATTAAAACATGATAATAATTAAAACAAATCATTCTGGTTTCTGAGCATGGGGAAGTTTGGCCTTTGGTGTGGGCATCTGCTCCTGCTTTGTTTCCAGATTTCCACATGCTTGCAAGAAACCCTTTGCTAATGGAGTATTTGGAGAGGACTGGAGTGCATGCATAAACAGCATGACAAAACCCAAAGGCCTGGGAGCACTCCAAAACATTGCTGCTGAATATTTTTCATGGAGAAACTCTCTAATTACTGAACTGATGCAAACTTTGATCTGCAGGTGCTTTGTATCAGATCTCCTTAACAGGACTGGGGTTCCCATGGGGAAAACACCCAGTGACATATCCAGCTTCAAAAAGCAAAGCCAAATAGCTGCTCCCTGACAGGAATAACACAGTGGTTGTCTCCTAAACAGCCAAGAGCCCTGCTCTTTTTGTCATAAACCTTGCCAGCAAAAGGCAAGAACAAAATAATCCTTCAATCTGTTGGTGCTTGGGGACATGATTTAGTGGTGAGCATGGTAGTGTTATGTGGATGGTTGGACTCAATGATCTCAGAGGTTTTTTCCAGCCATAATAATTCTGTGATTCCATTATTTCGTTTTTCCTGCAATATCCTAATAGTTCTTGCTCCTCCCCATCTAGTTCTACAGTTCTCCACCTTCCTTCCCCTCATGTACTGGCTTTTGACAGCCTTTATAAAGCATAGCAGAGTGTGTGTGTTAGCTGCAAAATAAAGCCATGTTTTATTGTTCTGACCTCTGTAATGCCAGATGTAAATCAGCCAATTGCCATTATTAATGCTTTGTAGACAGCACTGTGTGAACAGAACAGTTTTGTTTTATCCCAGAAGAAAAAGAAAAAGAATAAAGAATCTTAGCTCCTAGAGATTGATTCCTGCTGTCAGGAATCATTAGGTGTTTGGTACTTCTGGAGGTGTTGGGCTATGGGCCCATGTTGGATAATCCCTCAATCCCTAAATCATTTCGCTGTAAACATAATCTTTGAGTAACAAAGTCACTCTTGGGTACCTGCCAGCCTCTTGGGATGAAGCTTGTCAAACAATTGCTCCAATTGCCTTTGGATGGAAATGGCTTGAAAGCCTGAGTGCTTGGCAGGGCTGGGGATGCTGAATCAGCGCTGAAGGAGCAGTATGCACCCATTCTGCTGCCATCTGGGAAGCCCTAGATGAAATCCTCCCCATGCTCACAGCAGCCTCCAAGAAGCTTGTGCTCAGCCACTGCCTGACCCATCTTCTTCCAAGCAGCAGACAAGAAGTCCATCTTAATCACAGTGGTTGCCTTTGGCTTGCAAGCTACATGTTGCCTTGTTATGGATGAGTTCCTCCATGACCCTCCTGTAAGTCTGAGCTTTTCCTGGGAGTTAAAGCTCTGCTTTCTCATGGCTAGGCTTCGCGAACGAAGATCCAGGGAGGGCTCCATCCATACTCCTCATCTGCGCCTTTTCCAAGCACGCTGATAAAAAGAGGATAGTGGATAGCACCCTTGAGCCTGCCCAATAGACTTTTTTTAGGTGAGACACAGCATGCACAGAGCTGGACCCACCATTTAGTCCTAAGGTTCATCTGCCAGGGCCTAGCAAGCTTTGATGCTGGCAGCCAAGTCCTTAGGATGGAGGTTTAACCTCTTAGCTGGAAGGCCTTCCAGGGCTAAATGAGCTCCATGTGCCCGGGTTTGGAATCAGAGTTGTCCTTCTCCTAGGATGACTGCCAGAAGGCTAATGAGCTCATCCTCCCCATGCAAGGATTCTAGGAACATGGGTATCACTCCCCACACTTTCCCGTGGGCAGGCAATGAGTTTAATGCTCCCTCTGCTGTGGGCACAGTTATGGCACCAGGGGCCACAGGAGACCACAAGTGATTTTCAGACTGCCTGTCTGCTTTGTAGACCTCTCATTTTTTCCAGGCCACAGACTGCAACTCCATGTGGCTGTTCCTTTCCAAAATCCTGAGCAGAGAGAGCTTTCTCCCAGCATCTCTCTGATGCAGCCTGTCTGGGGCTTGCTGAGTAGGAGATGAAGCTTGCCTGCATTTGTATGGCATAGAAAGAATAGCTGCTTGGTATTGTACAAGGCTTATGTTAAGATTTACTGTGATCTGAAAATATAACAGATCTCTTTTTGAAATATGTTTTATTACTTTTCTGTGTATCCCAGACTAGTCAGGCCTTGTCAGAAATATCCTTTACTTATTGGGCATTAGTGAGATTGAGAAGACTACTCATGCAGCACTGACTGTCAAGAGAATGGACCATATTTTTCTCATGTGAAAGCCTCTTTTAGGGATTGTACCAAAGGAGATTTTGATGCAATACAGATTACATGTTTATGGAAGGATTTATAGAAAGGTTGCTTATTTGGACATAGAGATGACAAAGGAGACCAGTCTAGACCAACTTGTTGAAAAATGAAGGAAAAAGAGATATTCAGGTATGTCAGAGCTGCATCAGTTCCTTGGGCTGCAGAGGAGCCTGGAGCAGGCAGCAGCCCTGTTTTCTTCTGCCTGGGCAGGGAACAGGGACCATCATATAGCTGAAAGATCTGAATATCCTTAGAGGATAGACTGGAAGACACCTTTGCTTAGTCTTAGCTGTGTTCTGTGTCATCCACAACCTGCCAAAGGAGAAGCAAGCTTGCTTGCTGCTTCTGACATCACTGGTCTGCTTATCAGGCACTTTAGTCCAGTGTCCCTGCTTTACTGGGGCTCTCTGTGCTCTATTGATACTATGGTTTTTGCTATTCACTGCTTTCTGTGTCTTAGGCTTCCTGGCCCAAAAGAAACACATCTCTTGTCAGCCATTACATCCTAAGCAAACCAAACCCTTAGAGTCATGTTTCTAAAACTGAGTGAAGGAAAGCAGAACTTTTCCCATAGTCTCCCTGCATCCAACCATGCTGCATTTATCTTCTCTGTCCTTGGGTGACCAAAACTGTCATGCTGTATCCCTGATAAAAGAACATTAGGGCTTTGCATAATGACATTAATATGTCCCTATCTCTTTGGGGAATTCTCTGCCTGGTACATCCTAGGATATCGTTTGACATTTTTATGGACACAACTCATTGGTGATTCACAGTCCTGCTTTGATCAGCTTGTACACCCTGATGTTTCTCTTCTTGTGACATTTGCAGAGGATGTGTTCCTAGCCCCAACACATGTAACAGTGTGAGTTACAGCAGCAGACTCCAGCCCCTTCCTGCAGCTCTTCCTCTGTGCAATACCTGTCTGCTTCTCTGAAACCTTGCCTCCCAACTCCCAAGAAGCAGAGACTTAATCAGAGCTGAAAAATTGCAGTCCAAGGTCATTCATGAAATCTGTATTAATCTCAAAAAAAAAAAAAACCAACCCTCCTCCTCTTTTATTAGTTATTATCTTCCCTTTAACCAATGGCAGAGCCTAGTTTACAAGTCTTATGTTCTTGCTCAGTAAAACTAATGAAAGTAATATGGCTCTGACGAAATATCACACTGAAATCAAGATTGGTTAAATACATTAGTGTTCCTTTCTCTCTTTCAAAAAAGACCCATTTCCTCAGAGAAATGAGGTTAGTCTGGAACCATCTATCTTTGGAAATGGAGCTGATGAGAACGATTTCAGAATATGTGGGTATTTGCTGACAGGAATGGATCTATTTTAGGTATTTACGTAGTTCCTATCATTCCAGCATGTGAGTACATCATGGCTCGTGAAGTGTTTCCTACAGACTCCTGGAAGAGGTGAGCTGGTGCTCATTTTAGTGCTGGTAACTTGCTCATGGCCAAGTGAGATGTATCAGGAACAGGACTAAATCCAAGTCTTTGCTCACAAAAGTAGCATTTCCTAGTGGCTGTTACCTCAGCCCAAGAGTTTTAAATCATTTGCCTCAGCAATTCTCTTCCTTTTAGAATTTTTTTCACTGGGCACCCTTACATTTTTCAGCTGAAGTGAGTTCAAAGCAAGTGAACACTATTGGGTTCTGAGTGCTGCCACGGACACAGCACTCACCTCCCTGCCACTAAGTTAGGACTTGGTGTCTTCCAGGGAAAAGGAAGGTCACACTGACTTCTTTCCAAATGGCAACGACTTCCTTTTCTTTTCCTTCTTGCCTTCCTTTTCCTTTCCTTCTTATTTTCCTTTTCTTTTTTCTGTTGGTGCTATAATGTTTCACCTGCATGCAGCCATGCAGTACCTCTCCTCCTCCTTGATCACTTTGCAGGTGATCTGTGCAAAGCATTGTTTCACCTAGCACTGAAATGCAGCTTTTGCTGGATGGAAAAAAGCCCCAAAGAACAAAACAGAACCAAAACCAAACCGAACCAAAACACAACAAAAAAAGCCAAACCAACAACTAAAAACCTACCCAGTTTGCATCTCTGGTGCTGAGCTTTTTGAGAGGCAATGGGAGGAACAAGTGGAAATGCAGAAGGAGTTAAAGCAGGGAAAATTCAGTTCACCAGAGACCTTCACTGCCTTTCCCTCTTGCAATAAAATAACACAGAAATCTGCATTGCAACAAGCAGCTTGGGACTAGATTAAACCTTGCTCAGAAGCAATGTCTCTAATGTCTCCAGGCCATTGTTCCTGCCAAAGGATCCTGCCACATCATCCTCTGTATTTCAGAAGAGGACAGAAATGCTGAGGGCTCCTTCAAGGGATAAACACAACCCAAGAGGTCAATGTGAAGTGTTCAATTATGGGTTCTTTGGGGTGAAGCCATCCTGGTGGCTGCCCTGCTCTCCTGCAGCAGCTTGGCCTGTCCCTGCTGGGCACTGCAGCAGTACTGAGGGCACAGGCAGTTATGATCAGGAGCCACAGATGAATATTTTGGCTTAGATGCTTTCATCCAAGCTTCTTTCAAGCAGAGGAAGGCAGGCCCTGCAGTCACTAACCTGACATCCCTTGGCCCTGCCAGCTTCAATGGGCAAGGATTTACCCTGCTGTCCTGAGGGAACTCTCAGATCCACCTGATTTATTTATAACCCAGCTCATGTCAGTTGTAGCTGTGATTTACCTTGTCACAACTTTGACCCTGACCTGGCTGGAGGCTACAAACACCCCTCAGAGAGTCTCCACTTAGGAGTCAGCTTCCCCTCTTTGGACACCATAGCTGTGTGCTGGCAGCTCCTTGCTGATGCTGCACCCAGGTCCCTTAATGCTCCCACTAAAACACACTGATTAAATCATGCCTCTAATTAGTTTCCTCGTTGCACAGACATAAAATTCCTTTCCCTAGCAAAGAGCTGAACTCTTCCAGCCTGCACATCTGCAGCTCACTGCTGAACTTTCTCCAGCAAGTCTCAGCAGCCTTCCTGCTGCCTGCTCCTCTCTGGAGCTGCATCCCACTGCCTGCTCCACTGCGGAGCATCCCCAAGCCTGCTGTTTCCTCATTTTGGGGAGGTGTGGGGTCTGCTCCCTCCCTCGGGCTGCCCTCAGGTGGCCGCGTGGGAAAAATGCAGCATCAGCTCTGCGGGCAGGGCATCAGGGACATCGGAGAGGAATCTCCCTTTCCTCCAGCCCAGACAGCCTCCTCTGTAGCTCTTTCTTGCCTCTGTTCTGTCCTTGGCCATCTACATGTGCTGATTGGCCAGAAGATCTGGAATGCACAGAACAGTCTGAGTATCTCACCCTGTCACCCAGAAGCAGGGAAGAGAGATGGACAATAGGAGATGCTCCCACATGATCCCACACTTCTGTAGGGCTGAACTGGGAAAGGACTAAACTGTGATCAGAGATGCTACAAATCCATACCTCCAAATAAAGAGCTCTAAAGGCTGTGAGAGAACTTTCATTTGACCCTCAGTCGTTCTGAGTGCAGTTTTCTTGCACTTTTGTGCCCCAGGACCATCTCCCTGCAGTGATGGAGCACCTCTGAGGCTGGTGGGTGCTATGTTCATGCATTCCCACCTCTCATCCTCCTCCTTCATCCAGCCCTGACCAGCTCTTGGCAGCATTGTCATCATAGCATAGAAATCTGCTGGCCAAGGAGCCAGCTGGATCTCATTATTGGCACTGCCAGACCCAAGTTCTTCCTGCTGGGGCTGCTGGAAGTTTCCAGTCAGGACCTCAGGTTGACAAGATGGCACAGAGCCACCATCTTGATAACTGTCCATGGAAATAGCCATTTCCCTTCTGAAGTCAAAGCCATCTTCCCCTCAGGCCTCTCTGTTGGAAGCAGGACAGCCATTAACAATTCCAGCTGAGCAGCCACATGGCTCTACACTTGTCTGAACCTCCTGAAGGTCATGGCTCTGCAAAAGGACAGGGAGAAACCTGTGGGTCTCAGACATTTTTATGCACTAGAAAACTCCTTTGGATCATTACTGGGAAGAGGGGCACACAGGTGACCACCATGGCTCTCCCTGCTGCTCAGGATGATGCTCTCTGTATGATGCTGTGGGTTAACTCATCACTAGAGGGAAGAACATGAGTGCTGATGAAGCTACTGCTGTGTGAACTGTGACCTTCACACACAGGTGAAGGCCAATGTGTGGACATGGCCAAACACAGGAGACACTGGCTAAAAAATGCCCTTTTCAGAAGTTGATAGTATCTCACAGCTTGAAAGAGCTCATGATGTGCAAGCCCAGAACATGTCAGGTGTTTCGTACTGGGCCATTTGTAGCTTTCTTCCTGCACTTCACACTTCCATCTGCTACTGCTGGGTTGGCTGCCAAAGACTGCCTCTGTGTCTTTATAGCCTAAAGACCTGCTCCTGGGAGTAGCCACAGCAGAGAGACAATGCCAAGCCTTGCAGAAGGCTAGAACATGGATCTGGGCTGGTGAGGAGGACAGGAGCCAAGGAGCACCCTTGTGAGGAGGGATGAAAGACCACAGAGTTTTCAGCCAGCAGAGAACTCATCAGTTAAGGTCAACTGGCAGGAGAGACAGATCTGGAGAAATCCCAAAGGAGCTCAGTCAGTAACCCAGTGATATTTTAAGAAGACAACTGATGTGTCAAGGGACAGGTAACAGGCACTGTTCTTATGGAGATGAGTGTGTGCTGGTGACTAAACCCACCAGGTGTGGAGCTAAATCAGACACTGCTCACAGCCTCTGTCCCTTTGAATTACCATCTTGAGGAACAGATTGTGCCCAGATCCAGGAAACATGATGGATGGGAAACAGGAGATCTGAGTCCTGCTCCCACCTCAGCCACCAAACTAGGAGGTGAATCTAGGCAACTCTGTTCCCCATGCTGTGTCTCTTCTCACCTCTGCAGCATGTCTTGGCTATTTGGCCCAGGAAATTTTAGCACTGTGCAGCATCTATCACCAAGCTCTGATAATGTTTTAATTGCTTTTTTTGCAATGGTAAAGTCCTCCTAAAAACACCTTGGAAGCTGCTCTGGGAACAGCATCCAATAACAGAAAAAAAAAAAGGAGTGACATCTGCTATTGATTCTATAGGGGAAGGCTGGTGGAAGGATGGCACCTCCTGTCATCTCCCTGGATGCAAGGGGAGATGATCTCCCTTCTTTCCAGAGCTGCTACTACTGCTGCAAGGCATGGGCTGGCCCTGTTGTCAGCTCCAGCACAGCACAGGACAAGGGGACATATTCTAATGTCTGGGCAGAAGTTGTGAAGGTTTCTTGGTGCTGAGCTGCCTTCCCTTCCCAGCAGACCTGGCTTGTCACCTTAGATTCACTCCAGTGTCACTCATTTAACTGAAGTGGCTCCATTCTCCCCAACATGCAGGACTAGGAGGACAGATCTTGCTGATGAAGCCAGCATGTCTGCTAGCAGGGAGGACAGCCAGCAACAAACCAAGGGTATCTTTGCTCAGCATCATTTCTGAAGGACACAGCTTGGATGCATGCACAGACCAAGCCAGCTGAGGACCTTTTCCACATTATCTGGCAAGTCAGGAGCACATACCCAAGGAAGTGCCTTATATCTGAGGATGCTCCTTTGAGAAAGCTCCAGAAGCATCAGTCTGGTGAGCTTGTTTCTGGTGAGGGGCAAAGCATATATTCCCAAGAGGGTTTCAAAGCACCACGTTGACTGGCCCTTGTTGTCTGTCTGTCTGTCTGTCCTTAGCTTGTCTGCTGCACATTGGCATTGTGGTGACTCAGTCATGCCTGCTGGCTCCCTGCAGTAATTACCAGCAGAGCTTTCTGTCGTCACAGCTCTTAAGGTGGGCTCATGCTGTGATAAATAAGCTGCTTTAGCAGCATGGGAAGAAATGGTATTTAAAGTTTAATATCTTTTTTTTTTTTTTTTAGCCCCTTTTCAAAGGATGCTGATTTTGTGATCTCTTTGGGAAGATGCAGTAGGCTTTGTCACTTTCTTTCTGCTGTGGGGAGAGGCACAAAGATAGGAAGGAGGAATGGGTGTATGCCTGTATATGTGGCATGGCAGAGCCAGGCTGTCTCCCTTCCCTCTCACCTCCCTAAGCTTTACAAAAGTGACTGACACCCTCATTATACAGTTTAATTCAAGCTGGCAGCTTAACTTGGCACTGAAGCTCTGGCTGTATCAGTGTTTTGCACCCATGCCCCATCCATTCCTTCCTCAGCACTGGAAAAAAAATATATCACCTGGCAGCAGTAGGCAAGGATTGCTACTCACATTCCCAGGGGCCCCTCTGGTCCCTGCTGTGGGCTTACATAGGCTGTGGATCTTTTCTTTCTGGAGTGAGCATCCTGAGTTCCAGAGCAATACATGAGGGAGCTTGTGCAGGAGTGTGACAGCTCAGCTTTGTGCAGCTGTTGAGATTTCTCTCCATCACCCTGCTCCAAGCTCAGCATTTATCCTCCCACCCTTAAATCTTGAAAAAAAAAAAGGGAGGGGGAATAAACTAAGAATCTCTCTTTCTCAGTAAAGCAATGGCAAAGCTTAGCTCTCCCATGACACTTCTGTCCAGCAAGGATTGCAGCTCCCTACGGAGTTGAGCCAACATTTAGGTTTCTCCCAGCCTTCAAGAGAGGGATTTAAGTGATTTTGTCTTAATCCTCCTGATATCTCCTTCCATGCATTGGGAAGACTGTTTACTGCCTCACACTTCTGATGGGGAAACTGAGACATGGTCCAGCCCTTCACCCAAAGGAGGCTTAAAACCCCAGCAGAGCAGCAAAGAGACACCTGGCCCTTGCTCAAGCCAAGTCCTTTTGCTTCAGTCACTAGGCAATACTGCACCTTTTGGGATGGGAAACATCTATCTTAAAACAGAGCAGTTGGGCTTCAAAGGCAGGAAAGAGAATTTCCAAGGCCTGCTATTGTGTTTTCTCCCTGATTTGGTCACTGGAGGCACTGCTGGTCAGTGAGCATGTGGGGACAAAGAGGCACGTGTGCCTGGCGAGGTGGCAGACAGCATTAAGCAAAAGAGGTTACTGCTGCTGCTGGGAATTAGGCTTTCAGCTTTCATACCTCCAGGAAAGCTGGCAGACTCCAAACAAGCTCTCTGAATTCAAAGCTCCATGCATCAAGTTACCAGGAACATGTGAGTGATTCCAAAGGCTTGTACTGCTTTGAGTAAGAATTTATAATAACAAAAGGCTCATTTAAGACAGGGACCCCTGTGGGAATGTTCCTATTCATTTCTCTCTTCTGTGGGTAATTGCAGAAAGATGACATTTAAGTTGTTTTACAAAAATGGCAAGGAAAAAAAAGAATTGGGGGGTGGGGGGTGGGGGAGCTGGGCTACAGAGTAAGGTGGTGTGGTTGGATGGGCTGAAGGAGAAGATAGTCTGCCTAAGATTCCCAAAGGCCAGGGATTTTACAGGTAAGTGGAAAAAGGGTTGCCCTGAATAGCAGGACAGTGGAAATGAGACATGGAGGTAGCAAAGCAACCCTGGATATGGAAGCACAGCTGATCTCTTGGGCTAATGAGCAGATATAATATTTAGGTGGGTGACAGACCCCANGGTGGAGTCACTGTCCCTGGAGGTGTTTAAGAAAAGATTGGATGTGGCACTGAGTGGCATGGTTTAGATGTTGGGTGTATAGGGTCATAGGCTGCACTTGATGATCCTGGGGGTCTTTTCCAGTCTTGGTGATTCTGTGATTCTGTGAAATATCACTGCCTAAAGCAGAGGTTTGTGGTTTGGTCATGAAGAGGAGAACGCTGACTGCCTTAATACCTCTGGGCTGGGAGCAGACTATCCAACCCCAGGATGCAAGTAGCCAAAGAGGCAAAGGAATGTATGGTGTATTTTGCCCAAGGACAATGACACTCAATCCTGGTTAACTTCTTATGAATGCAGTAAGGGTATCAGGCTACTTGTGACTACTTCAAGGCATGCCAGGTACCCTGGAGATGCTGATCCCCACAGTAATGAAGAGATAAGAAGGGACAGGATCTCTGAATTCACACATGCCTATGCTAGTATGGTCAGTGACAGGGAACTTAAAACCTCTGCCAACATCTTGGTGTGAAATGAGGAAGACCAAGACCCAAAAGTTGGTAGAAACCTCCTCTCTATATGCTAGAGAAATCCCCCTGGGATGAAGAGCTACATTCCCTATAGCTTGTGTGAAGGTGATGAACCCTCTTCTGTTCTGCAGATTTTCAGAGATTTATTACCTATTAGAGGAGTTTAAATGCATTCAGTGTAATTAAACCCAGGGGGAAACACAAGCCTTTAATATCTCATGACTTCTAAAATAGAAGTCTACAATGCTCCTGCCTGTGGTGAGAGGTCTGAGGAACCCACAGCTGGGACTGGCTTCATCCACTGAGCCAAGCAGCTCTGTGTGTGTGTGTGTAACATCATTTTAATGATCCACAGCAGAAGGGCAAGTGGGTGAGGAAGGCGGGTGCCAACTGGGGCGTGTTGCTGCAATGCAAGGATAATTGGCCCTGCAATGGAAATAGCAAGCTGCTGTCAGCCTCTAACAAAGTGTGCAGGAGATGAAGTGACACCCTGACAGGTCCTGCCGACGTCCTGGGCTGCCCTGCCTCTGCCAAACAAATGATTACAGCCTTCCTGCTGACATTCAGGGAACTAAATTGGAGGTAATGACTCTCCTGAGGGGTTTGGAATAGGGATGGGGAGAGGGAGCCTCACAGCTTTGCACCTCACCTGGGACATCTTCTTTTCTCTGTGCTCTTCCCGCCATGCACACAAGCTTTTCCCATAGGAGCAGACACATGGATGTGCTGAGCTTATGCCTTTCCAGTTTTCCCCCAAAACAGGCAATTTCCCTCTGCAAGCTCTGACCATCCAATGAATCCTGGACACAGAAATGGTAACAAACCTTCAGCACCATCTGGAAGTGAACTCACCCAATCTTTGCCTTTCCTTTCCCTCCTATGCTACATCTCAAACTCCATTTCACACTCTACTTGTTCTGATATTAAGTCTCCAATGGTGGTGTGCTCTAATCTAAAACCAGACAGGTTGCTACTTAATTTGCAGGTCTCCCATTTCTCAGCAAAGTCATATTGTTATCACATTAAGTTTAAGCTTATGGCTTAAGCTGATATTATAATGGCCATACAAGAAATTGCATTTACTGTGATTGGAAGGAAGAGAGAGGGAAAGAAAATATTAAACTTGTTGGCTGGAAAGGGTTCACTATATGATCTTCAAGTTCATCATATCAAAATAAATATGCTTGGAAATTGTCCATCATGAGGGGAAACAGGCATCTCAAGGATACTGCTGAAAGCATATGTCAAAGGTAACACCATGGGCATGCAAATTGGTTCAGAGTACTTAATTGACACTGTTTTACATTGATGTCATTCCAGAACAATCCCAACCCCCAGCACACTAATGGTCAGGTCATATTCTGAGCCCATTTACTTCACAAGGTTATTTCCTTTGACTCCAATGGATTAACCAGTTCTACACTGCTGGAGAGAGAGAGGTCAGATGTAGATCTCTCTGACTTACATTGAATTTAATTGATTTTTTTTCTTTGTATCTGTTTAAGAAAAAACTTCTAAAATAGAATGTAATGGAAAATAAATTTCCATTACTCTAACCCTCTCAAACACAGCCCAGAGCTCTCTGTGCCAGGTAGTGTATGAACTCTGACAGGATTTCCTGATTCATGGGAATACTCCAAAGAGGGAAGACCTTTCACACCCTGAAAACACAGCCTTCCAACAAGCTCAGTCGTTCTCCTGGATAATCCCTCATCTTCTCTAATCCTTCCTGAAGATCTCTTGGCTCAATGACTAGCAGTATTTAGAAACTCTTTCTCTTTCTTTAGGTAATTACCCTTATTGGATACTACTGATCCATAATCCGATCTGGAGACAAAGACTTCCCCCTGCTGCCCCACAGAGTCCAACCACACAGGGACCCAGCTCTGCTCTCTCCTCCTTGCACTCCACTTAGACACTTTGCCACTACATTTTGGAAGGTATAAGAAGCTACTGAAGTCACTGCAAGGAATTTTCCCGTGATTATTTGCCGTTATAAACCTGTTTGGGGCTCCAGTTTCTCTTCAGCTTGGACAGCAATGTGCTTAGACATGGTGTGTATATGCATTTCTCACCTTAGCAGTCCTTTGGCTTAGTCCTTTAGAGTTCAGTGAAGTGCCCACCAGGCAAGCATCCTCATCATGTCCACCATGTAGTAACACCTGCTAAGGGCCATAGCCAAGTCCTCAACTCCTGCAGGGTTTTCAGGTGCTTTATTCCCATCAGTCCAGCTGACAAACTGAGTTCCCTATCTGAATGTTATTATTTTACTGGGGCAGCTAGAGGACCCAACTGCCAGTGGGCTCCATGTTGTGCTTCATGGTACACAAAGACAGTAGTGGTTTCTCTTGCCCTTGGGCTCCATGTTGTGCTTCATGGTGCACAAAGACAGTAGTGGTTTCTCTTGCCCTTGAGAGCTCTCAGTTCACAGCCACAGTTCTCCATGTCATGCTGTATGGTATTATGACCTGCTCTTTCTTTTCTTTTGTGACAGTCCAGCAATTGGTGTCACCTCAGCTCTATCTACCCAAATACCAGAAGTGTTATAAAATCATGGCTGCTTAAGGCCTTGCTCAGTTGGCAAGTTCATGTCTGGGGTTTTCCAAAGGTTCTGCCCCAAAGCCATTGCCAGGTAAAAGGACTTTCATAAGTTAATTTTGGGAACTTCACTCCTGTGGTGTTGTCATCGGAAGAGATCTCTGAGGGCACCTAAGTACCCAACAAGAGTGCAGTGCTGATATCAGGATACACCCTTGAAAGCTATGGACTTCCATGTAATGTTGTCTCTGTAGACCAATTTCTCTCTGATGAAAGGACTAACATTCTATAGAAATAGCCAATAATAGTCAACAGACTGTTGAGAATATTAGGATGAACCCCTAGATTGAAGTCCTGCTTTGGAGCATGGATTTGAAACTGTATCTCTTACCTCTCTTGCTTAACCACTTCTGGCAATCAGCATCAGTTTCTGAACAGAAATTCCACCCTGCACAAAAAGCTCAGTTAAATGATGTGTTTAAATGACAAGGCTAAGATTGAACAAATGCCTGTTTTGAACAAAACCCAGGTTTGGTCTAGCTACACTGTCCTCTTCAAGCAGCTTGTGGTTCCCTCTCTAAGAGTATTGCCAGTGGCCCGTGAAGGACTTGGGACAAGTTCTCCTTCATTGGCATGCAGTGACCTCACTCATCCCAAATCCAGCCAGTGGCTGAGGAGTGGCTCTGTGCTAATTGGTTACATCTGCCTCCAAGTCCTGGTCACCAGCTGGCAGAGGTGATGCTGTTTGCAATGTTGCCTTGGCACAGCAGCTCCATGGCTGCCATCTGTTGGCTTCCAGACTCACATTTCCTAGAGAAACATGGACTCCCCATGGGAAATGTGACTTCCCATCTGTGATGGGTGGGATGTAAAAGGTCCCTCTAAATTTTGGAGATCCTCAGGAACCTGCTGGGCTATTATCAAAGGTGAAGCTTTTATTTCGTAATGGTCATAATCCTTCTCCTTCCTGTGTCTCATGTAAGAAAAGCATACTCCGTTCCCAAAGAATCCATACGGAATTCCACCCATGTAAGAAAAGCATAGTCCGTTCCCAAAGAATCCATACGGAATTCTACCCATGTAAGAAAAGCATACCCCGTTCCCAAAGAATCCATAAGGAATTCTACCCATGTAAGAAAAGCATACTCCGTTCCCAAAGAATCCATACGGAATTCTACCCATGTAAGAAAAGCATACTCCGTTCCCAAAGAATCCATACGGAATTCTACCTTGCTACCAAAGATTTCTGCATTTCAAGAGAATCAGAAGAGAAATGGAGTTCTGCTGTTTCGTTTTGGTTTTCCCATTGGTGATGCTGAATATTTAATCACAGCTTCACAAGGCCATGAATTTCTCTTTGGATTCCTCCCTGAGTTGCTGTGGCTGATCCTGGCTCAGGAATAGATCCCAAACTTCTCCCAGTGGGCTCTCTTGTTTTGTCCACACTTGGCTGTTCTTGCTAGTTTGTTGAAAGGTCTTCTGGTACTCAGAAGAAAAGCTTCTGTACATATGTAGGTATGTGGTTTTAGGCAACACACATATATATTCCCAGAGGTTTTATAATAACGATTTTGTAAAGGAGATTTCTTACTGGAGAAAAA
The DNA here is from genome assembly GCA_013396975.1 of Bucco capensis. Lineage (NCBI taxonomy): Eukaryota > Metazoa > Chordata > Aves > Piciformes > Bucconidae > Bucco > Bucco capensis. The sequence goes on along the minus strand of VWZO01002758.1, from coordinate 3,391 downwards.
AATAATAAAATACAAGTTTTCTTCTGAACTATTGTCAGGAAAAACTCTTTGGGTTCCCTGGGTAGAGAAGAATAGCTGTAGTTACATCAGGAGTTACTAGTAATTTAGTATTTGTGTCCAGTGAAGTCCACAAAAATCAGTTAGATCTTTCCATAGAGTTCTGCTAACAAGTGAATAGTTAATGATTATGATATTTGCTTCAGAAGGTTGGTTATTTCTTAGAAATTTGAACAATGAGTTCCAAACCCTAAAGGATAGCTATCATCCAGAGGAATCTGAATTGACTTTGCTGACATAACTATTTCTGGCAGATTGATTAATAAATATAACACCAGTACTCATGGCAATAGGATCACACAGAAACAGGTACATCAGTTAATAAATAATGATAATGCTGCCCATAGCTTCTTTCTTTAAAAAAGTTAATATTCTACTTTTTAAAAAAGCAATTATTTGGGAAATATTACTTTAAACAAACAGCACTTAACCTGTTTGAAGAATGTTAGCCAAAGTAAAGCTTATTGTCTTCCTTTCTTTCTTGTATTTAAAACCACACTGACAATTTCTAAACAACAAGGTAATTCTCTTAGGTAAGCCTGTAAAATGGAAGTTCCTTACAAGGCTCTGGGTATTCTGTGGGCTTAAACATATTCTCAAGGGCCAGAAAACTCCAGAGGTCTCAGATCAAATCCTGAGGTGGAGATGCTGGACAAAGCACCTGGAGCATTTCCTCTGAACCATGATCTCCCCCAGGGCTGAGGGATTCGTGTGTTGACTTCTCATAAGGGAGCCTTCCAGCTTCTGTTTCCTAGGCAGACTCTCTGAGAACTGAAGAACCAGGAATGAGTGTTACCAGGAACCTGGCTCCACTGCCTCAGGGCTAAACAAGCTCAGATCTGTGTTTTACCAGTCCAAAGAGACATTCCATGAGTTTCAACCAGCATCACAAATATGCTGGGTAGGAGACATGATCTATGCTGCCCTAGTCATCAACACAGAGTCTGAGTGCTGCACTCATTCAAGCCTCTGAGTTAGATGAAAAATCCAGAAATATTAGCTTTTTTCTATTGTTCTTGTTGCTATTTGTTTGTTGTTGCGCTTTTTTCCCCCTCTTTCTATTCTTCCAAAGATTAAACCCTGAGGATTGGGCTCATTAAGAAGTATGGAACTGTTAGTTGTAAGCAATTTCATTAAGACACTAGGCTCTGAGTCAACAGGTTATTTAACATTTTAACCACTTAATTATATGCACAAGTGAAAACCCTGTTGACTCCAGCATGTGCTTCACACTCTGTTGAACCAGAGCCTTAGTCCAGTTAGGAAACTTGTCATGAACTGATCTTGATTTATACAAATGCCTTTATTATTTGTAAGTATTCACCAAATAGGCTGGACAAATAATTTTTTAACCTATCAGCTTTTCCTGTTTGCTTTCAAGTGTTTGCTAATAATTCATTATTCATTATGGTTGGCCAAGTGCAACACATGATGCTTCTGAACAGGAAAGGCAGGGGGGGGGTAAAAGGAAAAAGATGAATGAATAATGAATCACATACTTCCCAGTCTAAATCTTCATGCTGGAGTGAGTGAAATGTTCCAAATTTGCAACCACTTCTCTCAGTTCTCTGTTGCTACATGGATACTCAAGAACAGAAATAATAGGACTTCAAGAATCATTGTTAACCCAATAGGGTATTTTAATATACTCAGGGTAGGTACTCAAAAGGCAAGAAGTGCCCAAAATTACCAGTGGGCACCCACTAAGACTTTCAAAGGTGCTTAAGCCAGCAGCATGCCTAGGATGCATCACAAGCATCCAACATTTCCACTTAATGCTCATCTGCATCCCTGGAAAATCTGCTCAACCCCACCCACTGATCTCAGCATGAGCCCACCAAAGCATCTCCTGAAATCATTACTTATGGAACAAAAAGTCTATCACATGTTTGACCTGAAGCACACACTTGAATCCTGCCAGGGGTTGAATTTACACTAAGAATATGTATGTGAGTCCACTGAAGGCAGACAAAAAAGCAAGGAAAACAGAAAAGCTGCTGTGATCCTTCCAGGGTTGCTCAGTGCCCTGCAGGTCAAAGAAGTGAATCCTTCAAGAAGTCAGTGGAGGAATAGACCTGGTTCCTGAGGCAAAGGTTTTATTTGTTTGTTTTCCAATGGGAAGTAATATTTTGTTTTAAAAAAAGGGGTGGAAAAAGTTAACACCAAGAGGTTTTCATTTTTTAGCTGAAAATTTAGCAACTAATAATCACTATTTCCTTCCATAGGAAATATATTCAGCTGAATGTCCCATTTGTATTTACTGAAGAACCCCTTTCACTGAATCTTCTGGAGAAGGCCGGATAGATTTTGTTGCTAGGATTTTGTACTCAGGAAGGTGAAAGCCAATGAAGCTGAGGGCACTGTGCTTTGGGTTTTGCTAGCAAGGCACAGCAGAGTCAAGGCACAATCTGAAAATCCCTTGTGATCTCCTGTGGCCCCTGGTGCCATAACTGTGCCCACAGCAGAGGGAGCATTAAACTCATTGCCCATGGGAAAGTGTGGGGAGTGNGCAAGGCTGGTAGTCATCCCCACACACACAGCACCAGCTGTCAGCCAGGCACCCCCAGTTCTCCCCCAATTTCCATGCGTGTTTGCTCCTAACCAGAGAGTTCAAGGGATATAATAACAGGCCTGGAGAACCAGGCCAGGAGCTGTCAGCATGGAAAAAAAATCCAGGCAGCAGCTACCAAGTGCTTAGAGCAAGGTTAAAGCAAACAGGATTATCTGTTTGGAGCACTTGAGAGTGCTGATGCTCTCAAAACAAAGGACAGGGGCAGGAGCCTCAGCCATGTAGCTGTGCTCAGCTCTCCCCAGCTGGGGAGGAACAGGATGGCAGCTACTGCTCCATCAATGATGGATGAAAGGAAAAGTGCTGGGCTGGAGGGATCCTGCACTTGGTGAGCACAGCTCCTCTCCAGGTGCTTCCTTTCCCCTGGGAAGCAGAGGGCTGTGAGGTGAGGGCTCTGAGACGACAGTGCTCAGTGTTAGGTCAACAAGGGCTAGGCTCAGGGATCTGGAGAAGAAAGCCTCACTTAGGAAGAAAGTTTGAAATAGGTTTATTTTTTTGGCTCTTTTTGTTTCTTCTTTGAGTTTTTCAACTTAAGTCTGTTGGGTTTTCATACTCAGTTCCATAAAACCCAAAATCTGTATTTATTGGAATACATGGAATGTTCTCATAAACCGTGGAATGTTCTCATAAGCCACGGAATCTCAGAACCATGGAATGTTCTCAGAAACCATGGAATCTTCTCATAAGCCATGGAAATATAGAATCAAAGAGACTCACAGAATGTCCTAAGTTGGAAGACCCACAAGGATCATCAAGTCCAACTCC
>VWZO01002757.1:109995-207449 GCA_013396975.1 Bucco capensis | reverse complement strand
GAAGCCTAGCCATACATACATCTTTACATAACTGATAATTAGATTAAAACATGACTCAGTTTCTGTATTTTTTAATTGATTGATTAAATGTCAATAGGTACCTAAAAAATTAGATTTTTATGGCCTAAGTTTTGAATCTGTTGATTTCCAATAAAGTTTAAATTGTGTGACTAGAGCATTGTACAATAGCTTGGAAATGTAAGGGAACTAGTTTGCAGGCACTTAACCACAAGTTGGCTTAGTTCATTTTAATTAAAAAGCCATAAACCTCAGAAAATTTCATTGCAGTTCACAATAAAATGATTTATAAGCCAAAGTTTAATTAAGGCTGGTTAAACTGACATTAAATCCCATTACAAAAAAATATATAACTCTACTTCTTAATAGGAACCAGCATCAAACTTTGCAATAGCATATTAATCCAAAGACCTAATATTGTGGAGAAGCATTGTGATGACAAAATACATTCCATGAACTCACAAAACTTAATTAATTTTGAATAACACTCTGAGCAGGGGCTCTCAGAATAATAATTTCAGGTTTGATTTTTTATCATTTTTGATTGTTTTTTCATTTGGAAATATGCTTAAGGAGAATTTATTCCAGTCTTTGTACTCATTTAATGTTGACTAGAAGTAGAATCTAACAGTTTTCAGACAAAACATATGAGCTCAAACCTGTTATTCTAAACATCTGGACTCACATTAAATTCATTTTACTCCGAGTCAAGAATTGTAGAAAATGGTATTTAACAAAAAATATTTATAAAACTGCAACTTCTGTATATATATTCATTTATATGATATATTTATACATATATTATATATATAAACCAGCTATAGAACCCATGTTCTTGATCTTCAGAGCTAAAATACTCTCCTTTAGGTATTTAATATTTCCTAAATTGACTATTGAATGTTTAGAACTTCACAGATCATATTTTAATTTCTTGCAATGCATTTCATTTTGAGCAGCAAAGCATATGTCAATGACTTGCTGTTTTATCATAAGAGAAAGAATTTATTATATGCTTATTGTGGGGAAAAAATCTTTTAAAATAGAATTGATCTTTATTTTTGCACTTTCAGGAACATGATATAAAGATTTCTGTACTCTACTGGTTAAAAAATTTGGGATAAATGATATACATTTCAAATTCTCCTGAAATTAAGATGCAAGATAGGAACTGAGCTACCCAGTCCTGCTCTAGTGCAGTTCTTTCAGGTACTCTTAGGTCTCCATGGGGTGAGAAACCTTAGTTTTGAGAATGAGCACTCAGCATTTACGGACATGCAGGGTTATGTGACACAGGTGTATGAGTTTTCAGGACCTGTAACTTGACTCTGATACTTAAGAACCTTTGTCTTCACTGTTTTGTAGGTCTCATAAGATCAACTGGGATGTGACTAATGTCTCTCCTGCATGGGTCATTCACTTAGCCTTCCCCTTCAGCAAGAATGTCAATGTTTTAATTAAGCAGAGTAGTGGAATTTTGTCTTTAAATTAGAAAAGGTAACTTACAGTAGAAAGTGTCTGAATCCACATGGAGAAATCTATGTCTCACTTGTCTGCCCTTCCACCTTCCTCAAAATGATAATGCAATAACTATTGCTGTGAGGTCATAGCATTTCCATGGCAGAGCTGTTTCACTTTTAAACCTTTTCAGCAGCACACAAGATTAGAATTAAATATCCATAAAGTATTAGCACAGTAAAATCACATAAAGAGAATATATCTGCATTCACAGGTAGATAAGAAAGCACCTGAATATCTCAGTCTAACATATTGCGCATCGATTTATTTAATCAAAATAAATCACAGTACAAATATACTTAAAATAATGATATCAATACAAATGAATTTGATTTTTTTTAAAAAATCAAGACTTGCAATAATCATTATTTCACACGCAATCAAATTATCTTGCAAAAAGTAATGTTTATGTCATTGATTTCACCTATTAGCCTTTATCAGTTGTAAGGAAGAACTCAAGAATAATTTCTTCACTATTGTAAAAAAAAAAGAAATAATTTCACAATTTGACAAAGAATGTCACATTCTGAGAGTGCCATTTAGAATCTGTTACATCAGAGTTGCCATGGCAGTAAAATGCTTTGCAGGTTGGTTTTGTTTTGTTTTTTAGTTTTGGATGTAGGGGTCTTATTTAAGAAGTTTTACATTTTATTGATATGATTTGTGGCCTTTCCAATGCAAAAATGAGAAGCACAAAATACTGCTGGAAAACAAAGATATCTGTACACTAGACTTTCACTTAAATAGTACATGACTAGCATCAATGAATATTTTAAGCACACACTGCTTTTAGTTTAGAACATAAGTGTTCATGACAGCAATTAAATAAATGAATAAATAGGGAATCTGTTTTCCATATTAAATCATGTAGTATACTTTCAAAGCTAATTTTTATTTTGTTCAAGTCCCACACTATTTCAGTTTGGAATTGTTGCTGCTGTGCTATACTGAATTCAGTCCTCTTGTTTTGTATGCCCAGTTTTCCCTGTCAACTGTGTATCACACAAGACTACAGCCTTTGTGCAAAAACTGCCCTATCATGAATCTCCTTTCCTAAGGAGAATGGACTTTTCAAGTTCCTGAACTCCCATTAGACAAGAGACAAGTACTCATGGTCTGGTTCTCTAGCCAAATCACAGATTTTATCTAAGAGTGAGCTTCATCTGCCCTATGTAATCCAACAAGCTGCATGTTTTTTCCAGTCCCAGATGCCAGCCTGATGTCACCATTACAAAAGGGATATAAGAGATGGAGTGTTCAAAGGATAAGCAGCTAGTGGGAACAGAGATTAGCAACTGCTGCTTTTGGGAAAGAGCAGACAAAAAGCTGAGAAGAGACTGTGACTAAGGATATCAGCTCGCAACACACTGTAATCTTTCAATGTTTCTTGTTGTTAAAGTATTAATCTCTAGAGAAGATTTCCAGCACACAGGCAGGGAACAGCTCTATTAGAACCAGTGTAATTACTTTGAATGCAGTTTACAAAAGGGATTACATGAGGTGGTTTCTCCAGACAGAACGGAACTGCCTTGGAATCCCCTTCAGTTTTGTTTTAACCCAGTCACTCTTCTGTTGAACCTAATAATATGATCCACTGAAGATTGCTTCCTATAAAGGCATCATCTGAAAGACATCTGCAGATGTATAATTTGCCACTTGTGCAGTACCTTTCAGAAGTAATCATCCTCAACATTAAAATGTGTGCCTAATTTCCCATTTGAACTCGTCCGTCTTCCACTCATATGTACCAGTTCTTATTATGGATTTCTAACTCTGATTAATGAGCCCATTAGCACCAAAACTTAAAAACTCAAAAAAATATTTTAGGTCTTCAGTAACTCAAAGGAGTTGAGTGGTTATGGCTTTGTTTTTACAGTCCATTCACAGTACTGCATTCTGTAACATGTTGTGATGTTCAGGAGTGAAAACAAGATGCTTAATCATTAACACTGCACCTACAAATTTACTGATAATCCCATAATCATTCACTGACCTATCCCAACACTACTTAGCCCATGCAATGTAATGGAATACAGCGCAAAGCAAAGGCTGAAGGCATATGCAAGATCATGTCTATAGAACAGACTTCTACTTTCATGAATGATTAATAAATACTATAATTTAGATAATAGTACAAAAGGCAATTGACACCTCAGTCAAAGCATCAGAGTGAAATCTTTTCTCACATTCCTGTACTCCAAACTTGAATTAAAAATAAGTAGCCATTAAAATGAAAATCCATCTAATGAACCATGGGGAACTGCATGATCACAGAAGAAAAATGCCTTGTTCTATTCCTCTCTTTTCCACACTATAAAGATTTGAAACATTAGTGTTTCTTCTGTCTTCTAGCTATCTCAAACCATATGTATTGTGTCACATGTGATATATGTTGTTGCTGGAGTATTTTTGTCACAGTTTTGTTGGAGGAGTGAAATATTTTAAAATGGTAGTTGGCATTACTATTGCAGATTCAGCATTTTATATGCAATAATGTATTTTAAAAATCACAGCAGAGACATATGAAAACTTTAGCATTTCTGATTAATTTATTGCAAATCTCTGTACTGAAAAAGTATACAGCTTCCAACAGCGTTTGAAAAAAAAGTAGCCCACTACACAGAAAATAAAAAGTTCAGGAAACGGCTAAATCATGTACCTGAATGATTCTCTCACACACTTTGTTTTTTGTTGTCAGACTCTAGCTTTCAGATAACATCCAGTACAATTTGAAGCATTCCAGAGAGTCTTCATGAAAGAAGACAATGTACACCAAATTAGAAAAACACTGTAACAGAAAGAGAATTCTGGGAGAGAACCACCACTCTATGTAAAGGGGACATCCAAAGTCTTCCACTCCATAAGCAGGTTTGAAGAAAGGCATATGGTGATTACTTTCTGACAGCACTTACAGACTTCAAGCACATTATTAAATTCAGATTAATTCTAAAGACACAGTGTTATGGTACAAAGTTAATTAAAACAGTCACACATGCCACTTCCCCAGGTAACAAACTTTTTGTACTCCACAGCATTTCAGAAAGTATAATAATGAATACAAAGATGTCTGATCATTAACAATGGTGATTTTCATTCTCTTTCCCTAGTAAGGCCACATCTGGAATATTGTGTCCCGTTCTGGGCTACCCAGTTCAACAGAAACAGGGACCTACTGGAGAGAGTACAGTGAAGAGCTACAAAGACAATTAAGAGACTGGAGCTTCTCTCTTACAAGAAAAGGCTGAGAGACCTGGAGCTGCTCAGCCTGGAAAACAATGAGAGGAGAACTTACCAATGCTTATAAATAGCTACNTGTTAAATTTTAATCACTCCAGGACATTCTGTCTTCTAGCTATCTCAAACCATATGTATTGTGTCACATGTGATATATGTTGTTGCTGGAGTATTTTTGTCACAGTTTTGTTGGAGGAGTGAAATATTTTAAAATGGTAGTTGGCATTACTATTGCAGATTCAGCATTTTATATGCAATAATGTATTTTAAAAATCACAGCAGAGACATATGAAAACTTTAGCATTTCTGATTAATTTATTGCAAATCTCTGTACTGAAAAAGTATACAGCTTCCAACAGCATTTGAAAAAAAAGTAGCTCACTACACAGAAAATAAAAAGTTCAGGAAATGGCTAAATCATGTACCTGAATCATTTTCTCACACACTTTGTTTTTTGTTGTCAGACTCTAGCTTTCAGATAACATCCAGTACAATTTGAAGCATTCCAGAGAGTCTTCATGAAAGAAGACAATGTACACCAAATTAGAAAAACACTGTAACAGAAAGAGAATTCTGGGAGAGAACCACCACTCTATGTAAAGGGGACATCCAAAGTCTTCCACTCCATAAGCAGGTTTGAAGAAAGGCATATGGTGATTACTTTCTGACAGCACTTACAGACTTCAAGCACATTATTAAATTCAGATTAATTCTAAAGACACAGTGTTATGGTACAAAGTTAATTAAAACAGTCACACATGCCACTTCCCCAGGTAACAAACTTTTTGTACTCCACAGCATTTCAGAAAGTATAATAATGAATACAAAGATGTCTGATCATTAACAATGGTGATTTTCATTCTCTTTCCCTAGTAAGGCCACATCTGGAATATTGTGTCCCGTTCTGGGCTACCCAGTTCAACAGAAACAGGGACCTACTGGAGAGAGTACAGTGAAGAGCTACAAAGACAATTAAGAGACTGGAGCTTCTCTCTTACAAGAAAAGGCTGAGAGACCTGGAGCTGCTCAGCCTGGAAAACAATGAGAGGAGAACTTACCAATGCTTATAAATAGCTACAGGATGGGTGTCAAGAGGATGGGGCCAGACTCTTTTCAGTGGTACCCAGCAACAGGACAAAGGGCAGTGGCCACAAAATGATACACAGGAAGTTCCACCTAAATATTCGGAAAATCTTCTTTACTTTGAGGGTGACAGAGCACTGGAACAGGCTGCCCAGAAAGATTGTGGTGTCTCCTCCTCTGGAGACTTCCAAAACTTGCCTGGATGTGTTCCTGTGCAACCTGATCTATGTGAACCTGCTTTGGCAGGTTGGTTGGACTAGATGATGCCCAGAGGTCCCTTCACACTCCTACCACTCTGTGATTCCAACAAAATAATGGTATATATTATAATGTAAAACAATGACTGTATTTAGATCTTTAGTGGTTTGTTGAGATATAAAGCTGCTGAAAACTTGTCACATTAAGTTGTTGTCTTTGATAGAACACTTAGAAAATCTGTTAAAAGAATGTTGAAAATATATTAACCTACTGTGTGAATCCCGAAAGACAAATTTCAAGCTGAAGTGAAATTGTAAAACATTTGTCACCCTGCACATAATATTGATTAAACTGACAGTTACTCTTGTTTTATTGGTGCTTTGAAAATTACAGATTTGGAAGGAACAGACATTATGTTTCACTCTCTGCAAGACGGCATGTTACTATCAAATAATCTCATGCTGTCAACTAACTATAATATGCAGTAATTTCTTAGCATTGTTTCTTTATTGGGAAGCAGGAGGAGGGGAGAGAAGTTTATAGCTGTGTCTCACTGTTAGTTGTTTTGGGTATTTTTCCCCCCATTTGGTTTTTTTCATTATCAGTCTAGTTTTTTTTAAAACGGACCTCCTAGAAAATAATCTGTGCTTTTTTTAAAAAAAGATCTGAGCAAACTGCACCCAAATTCAACTTCCCAAGCTCTTCACTACAGAGCCAGTGGTTCCTTATGTAATTAAACTTTCTCTATAAAATAAAAGAAAAAAATGTCTAGACTACTTATCACTTATCTAGAATCTTCTCATTTCTTTCCTGTCTTTTTTTTTTTAGTTATCAACACAATTAAACAGATTTCTTCTGGAAATAAACAGAATACTACCAGATAAGATTTAAAATAAAATTATGCTGCCTAACACAGCGGAATTTGAACAGAACAGGCTTAAAAATATTCTTTAAGATGAAGAAATTAAAACAACAAGGGAATTTGCCAATTCTTTTTAGGATTAGAACATCTAATACCCTAATGCTTTAGAAGGTGCTCATTACATTAAAAATACGGTATTTATTCAGATAAGCTTCTTGACAGCTGAATAGCTGATAGCTCACAGAATTCAGGTAACTAGATATAACTTACTGTTTAAGTGCTCACAGAACACACCAATAGCTGAATGAGTTTAGACCAAGTAGTATTAACGGTGCAAACAAACCATGGAATGGAACAGGATTTAGTGTTTCCTGATTTGTCCTCTGTCTCTTTCCTAGTTTTCCCTGGCACTCCACTTCTTTTGTAACCCTGCTAAGTATTCAGCAAACATTCTTATAAGAATACAATTGATCTCAAGGAATAAAAATTGTAGGTTTTTTCCTCCTTGATAACAGGTAGCCAGGTAACATCCCATCATTACACTTATACAGAGTACTCCTCCACCTGCATTACTCCTACCTTATCAGTATTTAATTTTTTTGGCATTATATATTATATTAAATATTTTTTGCAATTTCTTAGAGACAGTTTGTGGCTTTTACTATCTTCAGCAATTTTATACTGTCCATAATGCCATTTTATTTCTTTACTTGCTCTTTTTCCACACAATTTATAAGAAAGTTTAATTAATACAAAACATACATGCTCTGGCAGGGGGGTTGGACTAGATGATCTTTCTAGGTCCCTTCCAACCCCTGACATACTGTGATACTTCCCTTGTGGTTCTGAGTGGTAACTTTTTACATTCCTCTGTACATTCATCATGATCTTTAGTTTCCTAACTGTTAACAAGATATTAATCCACAGGAGCACCTTTTCTCTCATGCCTTCAACTATGTTTAAGAGTTGCCAATAACAGACTTACCAAAGGACTTTTGGAAATGCAAGTACATAATAGAAAATTTGTCCACAAGAACCCATAGACTTGTGAAATGGGGTTTGCCTTAGCAAATTTCCTTTCACTTTTCCACTTTTTAAATACATCTTTCTGCCTGTTCTGCTTTATTATGGCTTAACCAATTTATGCAGAAATCAAGTCAATTGGAATCTGACTCTTTGTGGGACTTCTTTTCTCTTTGATCTTTCACTGCTGTCACATTTATCAGATTCCATTTTTCTTAGATGTTAAGCTACATATCAGAGCTAACACTTCCTTCAGAATGCCTGTGTCAATAACAAATAGTTTTATTGGTCTATCAGCATTTATATAATTTTTGAGATAACTGTTCTGACTTACCTACTTTAAAAAAAAATCCAAAAGGTTAATGAATCGTCTAAGACTCTTGGTAGGAAATACGAATGTAAACAACTCATTTAAATTTATGTCTCTTGCCTTATCTACCCCGAACATTCATATTAAATCTGTTTTATCACAGCCTTACAGATTCTCTGCCAAGATGTTTGGTTTTCATGTTTTTAAGAAGAACAGAATCCAAAATTCAGAATGGTTGTTCAGGCTCCCTATGTAGTGCCTGAGCAAAGTCAGCCACTAAACAGCAAGCCAAAAGCCTGTACAGTAAAGAGGATTGCTACTTTGTACTTATCACAAGGAAATACAGTGTCAAGTGACATATTTTCAATCCTATTTTTTAAATCTGGAGTGAAGATACTCAGATTACGGAGTACAAATCCCTTCTGGAAGGCAAGCCACAAAATCTTCACAAAATATATGGTACCAGTAGTATGATGTCTATGCTTCAAACAGTTTAATAATTCAAATACTTACCTGAGAAAACTTAGAGAACAAGACAAACCTCATTCTCAATGAACCCATTTCATCTGCTCCCAATAAAATATTCTAAGTATTCACGAACAAGACATCCAGTGCACTCCAACTGAAGCTGATTCAGAACACATTTCTGTGCATTAACTTTTTTGCCATAGATATTGGGCTGACTATTCAGTCAAGACAATTGATGGGATATTAAAGTTCTCAAATCTTAAATCAGTTACAGAATCACAGAATGTTAGGGGTTGGAAGGGACCTCTAGAGATCATCTAGTCCAACCCTCATGTCAGAGCAGGTTCAGCTACAGCAGGTTGCACAGGATGGCATGCAGGCAGGTTTTGAATGTCTTCAGAGATGCCTCTCTGGGCAGCCTGCACCACCCTTAAAGTAAAAGACTTCCTCCTTATGTTTAGATGGAACTGCATATGTTCAAGTTTGTTCCCATTACCTCTTGTCCTGTCACTGGGCAGAAAAAAGACTGGCCCCATCCTCCTGACACTCACTCACCTTTTAAGTATTGATAAGCATTTATAAAATTCTCCCTCAGTCTTCTCTTCTCCAGGCTAAACAGCCCCAGGACTCTCAGCCTTTCCCCATAAGAGAGATGTTCAAGTACCCTAATTAGATTTAGAGCCCTATCTAATTTTAGTTCTTCTTAGTGGCATAGACAGAACGGAATAGTAAGTGGACTAAACTTGGTCCACTCAATAAACTAAAAGTGGTGCATTTGTGCTGTATGACTTTGAGTTCTGTGTTTCCTCATCTTTGCATCCTCATCCCTCCTCCAAATAACTTCAGGGTATTTACATTCTGACTTAAGTTTGCTGAATTGTCTCAGCAGAGGAACACAGGATATACACATAGTATAATCTAAGTGCACATTTTTATCTGTGAAAAACACCAAGAAAAAAATATCTCTGAGCCAGGACACAAGGCTCAGGCTTGGACAATGTATTGCAACATAATCTGTGTGGGTCCTTTCTGTATGCTGCTTCATTAACAAAAGAAATATAGTTATGACTAAGAGTAGAAATAGGAGTAAGAATTAGATAAGGATAAAATATTAAGAAAAAATGACATTTCATACCTGTCACTTTCTTCCAAGCACTATTTTTTCTTCTTAATAAGAAAGACAGTACATAATAAATATGACCTTATTTAAGATAAGCAAATTTTAATCTAACATTCAATTTTACTGAAAAGCTAAAGGTGATGATAAACTCTGGCTGCTCTTGTCCCTTCTCAGTTTTAATTAAACATAAAACTAGACAGCAGCAGATATTATTATTCTACTTCATTGTACAGAAACAACCTGAATGAAAAAGAATCAAAGTATCTATACTTTCATATACTTACTTTTTCCTTCAGATACTTCACAAAAATCTTTAACAGGTAGTGAATTAGGTAAAGTATTTAGAAAATATATTCCAGATATATCCAATCACTTCCAAAATGGAAGTTTTTCACCAACCATATGATAAATAAGTCAGTTGCAATATATCTCTGCAGATTCTGATAGACAGTAGATTAAGACAGTAAGAATTAAGTTTATTTTAAAATATGTTATTCAAATGCAGTTTAAGTAAAAAAGAACAAAAAAAAAGAAAAAAGTGAATTTTATTACGGGAATTTATTCTACATAGTTCATTAATCTATGCTGATTAGTTGAAAATTTGTAATAAGAAAAACAAGTGTTTAAAAATAGGCTTGCAAAATCCTTTTTGTGGAAGCACATTGTTACCCCAACATCTATGAGAAAATTCCTTTCAAAAATTATAATCAAATCCTACTTATTATAAGTTTTAGCCATGCCTAGGACTTTCACAACTCTATCTCAGATTTTGTCTAAACCTAAGGAAATCAGTAGCAATCATCAGAATGAACTCTGAATACGTTTCATGGTTTTATAGCTGAATTATGTTGGCTTAAAGAAAAGGTCTGGATGTCTCTAAAATAATGATCCTCAGAATGCTAGCAGAGAAGTTTAGCATTATTTTTAGTGTTTGCTCTGTGTGTCAGTACAGTTTGCCAATTATAGAACCGCACTACAGTAACACAGTAAAATTTACAGATACACTCCTATGTTGAAAGGTTTAGCTTTTCAACCAGTAGATTAAAAAAAAAAGTTCCCTCTCTTACTTCTCTGAACATAATTAACCTCCAGAATGTGCTTAATTTACAAAGTCATCTGTCTCGCAGCTACTATTTGGTCATAATTTACAAGAATTAAAGGGTTTTTTGAAATTATCTTCATTTCAATGACATGAAGAGCAAATCCAAAATTATTAATATTATTAATTAAACTTTTTTTTTTAAATTGGAACTTGGACAGTAAGACCACATATGCNCCAAGTGATTTTCAGACTGTGCCTGATATGTGTATATACATATACAAGTGAATGTGTGTCTGTGGATATATATGTACACTCACTGAAGACATTCCACCACAAGGTTTTGAAACTAATCTGAATCATAGCTCTAATCTCATGAAAATAAATAGCAAAATAAGAATTATGAGTGATGAAATAAATTCTACTGAAAATTGAAAATTACAGAAAGTCACAAAGAATTACACCTGAATATTATATTTTTCCTTTGATTGGACAGCAATGAAATCTAGGAAATTTAGACTTAATGCACAAGACTGAATATTATGTCTCTTGTATACATTAGTTAAACCCACAAGCCTCCTTCCTAAAGCTTGCACATCCTAGGCATCTCTGATCTCAGCATGCTAGAAAGCTGGCTAAGATAAAATTTGCATAATTATAAAGCATATAACATTGTTCTACTGAAAAAGACTTGTCAATAAGAAGAAAAGAAAAATAAAATAGTTGTACATTTTTCAGGTTTGCTGTGTTCTAGGTATTGGCTAACATTTGTGTTTATTTAAAGTATGTTGTATAGAGATATACAATGGAAATGAAAAGACTATTTTTATTCTAAGCTAAATCAATGTAGTGTTTACACACAGCTGTTGACAAACAAAATACATCACACATGACAGTGTTTATAGCTCACTTTTCTTAAATCAATCCACAAGAGCTTTTTCTATTATAGAAGAAATTAATGAGAGAATAGGAATAGGATGAGAGTATTTTGCTACACAAAATTACTGCTGTTTTTCTTGTGTGCTGAAAGAAAAAGACTTAATGGTAAATATTATATATAATTCTGTAATTTTAAGATTGCATCATAAAGTACTGTGCATCATAATGTGTAAGTATTCCAAATTAAGGCTGCACACATTTTGTAATTTTGTTGTCTGAACACTTGATTCTGTATCACAGTAATTTTCAACATAATATTTTACATATAATTGTCTTTTCAAAAAGTTCTGCAAACAGAAATTCCCTCTATCTATTCTTAGAAATATGTGTTGACATGTGTCCAGGAAAAACAAAAACAAAACAACCAACAAAACAAATAAACCCAAAATGTGCATGCAACACATATCCTGCTTGGAAAATATGACTAATAGAATGGTCCAAAGCTTTAGCATATGAATACAGAAACAGTTACATGAATTTGGAGCCATTTGAATTGGAAATGTGATTTGATGAGTGATAAAATGCACTTTGTTTCTTAAACATGAAAAAAATACTTCATATTTAATCTCTGAGTAGTTACTGTTGTCCTGAGATTGAAGAAAGATGGCATTTAAATGTCCTTTGGAGAAGCTTCTATTTCTCCAGTGGTGACAGGAGAATCCTGGAAATCAAGCTTAGACCAGGAAACTAACATTAACACAACCACATCATGCAAGCTAACTCTCACTCCTCATTTATACTCTGATTTTTAATAGGTGAATATGAAGTTTGCATTGGTGAAAGTATGAATTCATGGATGATCCAGTATTTATTTTATTTTATTGGGAGAAAGCTATTAATTACTGACAATTATGTTTGCAGTGAAAACTGAAAATTAGATGTAGGTTGTACGTATTTTTTTTTTTAATGTGAAGTCATTTATTTAAACATATTAGAAATAGCCACAAATTTTGCTGGTCTAATGTATCATTTCCTACAGTGGTTTTCAGCTCCAGATACACTATTCTAAAGGCATTAATAAAAGTAGAACACGAAAAAGAATCATTATTGTTTATATAAACATAATAAGCTAAATTTACCATCTGAGTTCTGAAACAAGACTGAAGTTCTGAAGTGACTGAAGTTCTATTTAAATGATGCATATCGTACACATTTTACATGGCTCTGTACATGCATATGGAAAGATAAAGCCCTAAGTATGCAAAAATAAAGAAAGTTTCGGGCTTTGCCATTCTTACAGTAAAACATTTGGTAGCACTATCTGTCATAAATATACCTTTAAAACATTTCAGCTCTACATGAATCTTATAAATTCTTCTTTAGTGCTAAGGAATCTTTTTTATTGTGATAGTTGTAAAATGGAAGCAGTTAAAAGTTTTGCATCTCATGTAAACTGCTAACCACCTAAATTTAAACTTGGATAGATTTTAATAGGTAACACCTAAGTAGTTCTTTTCACCACTATCAGAAATACTGCTGCTTTACTTATAGGGATGAATCCTTTATTCTCTGGAGAGCTAGTATCCTTATGTGGATTTAGATGATTTTACATATCTCTGTACAGAAGTATATTAAATTATTCTTTAAACTAAATAAGACATTTAGTTTACTTAAGACTACATAAGATCTGTGTGCCTGTCATACCTTCATGGCACTGAAATCTTGACAATCAGGGCTTCAAATGAATAGTTAGGTACTAAGAAATGTTACAGAATCAATGGAGCACTGAGTTAAATTCCTTGCATCTTCCCTTAGTAAACACACCAAAATGAAATATCCTCCTGTTGACTGAACTGCAACATATTCCTGTGCTGCAACAAATTCTATATATCTTCTGATTGAAAACACAGGAGATGTGTTTTGTATGTTGCCTCAAAGTGTCACACATCTACTTCCTACTCAGCTAAGAAATTTCCTATCCTCTCTGATACCATGGATTCTTTGGTTAGCAAAATCACTCTAGTGACACCCTGGACTTCAAAATGTTCCCTCTGCTGAGCTGCGCATTACAGAGGATTTGGCCATCATCTCACACAATTCCACTTTAGTGAGTTTTCAGTATTTGTGACTAAAAAAAGGCAGCATGCTTTTCTGATGCACTTTTTTAACAGGACATAAGATATATCAGGGACTAACAAGGAAAGAAATAGATTGGTATTTCATAAATATTTAGAATTAAGCCAGGACTGATTAGATAATGAATCTAAATTCTTGTATCTGAAATGTATTCTGCATATACAGTTCACTAATTACCATGGGACTAAAAATAATTTCTTCTTTGCCTAGATTTTATTCAAATGCTTTCAATCTTGAGATGACAATACCTAGAGATGGAGAATTCAAGGCTTTTCTCAGCAGCTATCACAGTTTATTCCAGTGTTTAAGCATTCTTCCTGATGAAAAAGTGTGCCTTATTTCCAATTTGTCTAAACTGAATTGGGTCTTAAAAAGATTTCTCAACCAGATTAAAGAACTCTTTAGTTCACAGTAGTTTCTCCCTGTGGGGATACCCTGTAATCAAGTGCATTGTCTTCTCTTTTTTATTAAGCTGAAAGAGCCCCAGCACTCTAAGACATTTATTGTAAGACATTTTCTCTTGTCCTGTAATCCTGTGTGTCTCTTCATTCTCTCCAAATGTCAAGTGCTATTTTAAAATAGTGACGCAAGAAGTACACAAAATATTGCAAAATCCACGATTACATCCAAAGTTAATCTTTTTTTTTTTTTTAACCACAGTACCACACTGAGGCAGAAGGAGGCTATTTATCTACTCCTGTATTGATCTTCTGCAGCTAAAATATACAGATAGTACGTACCATGTCTTACCAAAATGCAAATGTATTAGTTCCATTCTTTTTGCTTTTCTAAGAAATCTCAATCCTCTTATTAAAGAAAGATTTTGTATAAGTAATATGATCTCACTTTAGTAAAAACCTCATGCATTTGTACATGTACACAGGGACATGTAGATATGTACAAAGGTATACACACATTCAAGACATGTATATGGCATTTGTATATATATATATATATACACATATACATATACATGTATAAAGAGCATATAATTTGAAATCTGATTTTTAACTTCAACCTCATTGTGAAAATTCTCCTTTCATGAACCTAATGTGCCTCGTGGGTTAAAAGGAAACAAATCGCAAAAGAGCCAATCTTCTCAGTGTCATCCAGTGTTAGGACAATAGGGAATGGGTGCAAATTGGACCCTAGGAGATTTAGTATTAACCTGAGGAAAAACTATTTCACAGTAAGGGTGCCAGAGCACTGGAACAGGCTGCCCAGGAGGCTGTGGAGTCTCCTTCTCTGGAGATATTCCAGAGCTGCCTGGATACATTCCTGTGTGACCTCATCTAGGTGATCCTGCTCTGGCAGGGGGGTTGGACTAGATGATCTTTCTAGGTCTCTTCCAACCCCTAACATTCTGTGATTCTATGAATTTCAGTTTTAAAGTTTGATGATCTTTATTCATTTATTTTTAATTTCCCTCACTAACTGACAGTGACACTGTAATTTTCTCAATTAAGCCATTAAAATCCTCTATTTTTTTTTAATTCATTAAAAAAGAAATTATTTAAATCTGCTCTTGGTGCTTCCTAACTTGTATCTGTATCTACTGTTTTTCACTTTTTCTACACTTATTTACCTCATAACTTATATTTTCTAAGCTCATTTCTGACTTATTTTTGTGGGTTTGTTTCTGAGGCAACTTTTTGTTGTTGTTGTTAGAACTCTCTACAAGCTATTTTTCTCTTCCTGGGAATATAAAAGAATATAAAGTCCTGGTAATTTTATATTGTATATTTTATACCTTTAGTTTAAAGGTCTAGTTCTCCTCAATATCATAGTTCTTAATGTGGTGGGTCCAGCTTTCTAATTTATTACAATAACTTCTTTTGCCCCTTCATTTTAAGTAAAGTTTGCTCATCATCTCACGAGTCAATTCTCTTCCATAACCAGTGTTTCATGATGGTCTTATGTCATGAATTCATGATTTTACTGAGGCATAGTAACTACCTGGTAAAGAAACCTGATAGTTACTATATGCAGAAATGATTGGCTCCTACTTTTAATAGAAATATCTATTTTCTACTTTTTATGCATTAGTGAATTTCAAATCCTTTAGAACGACAATATCTAGTTATCTCTTCCACTTTTACAACTTAGTAACAATGGTATCCATTTAAAATGTAGTTCTAGTGATCTCTAACAGACACTTTTCTCTCTTCTAATATTCTTCGCTTTTCAGTTTACCAGAATCCATTTTATATGTGTTATCCTTTATTATTTCCCTGCCTGTCACTCCATTTATCACTTTTACTTCTCATTTCCTTTCTTTAATGAAAAAGCCATATCCTCTCATACTTGTGGAAGATGTGCACAGTAATCAAGTTTTTGTCATCTGTATAAAATCCAGTTTCACACTAATGAGCTAATAAAAGCTTTTCTAGTTACTTATTCTGTTTAACAGTTGTATACAAATAATTACATAGCACTACAATTTGAGTTCCTTGTCCATTACAATTCCCTGTGTTCTACCTTGCTTCTCTTGATCTTTCTTGTCTACAGTTTCATTTCAAACTCAGGCTCTTCTTCATCCTTCATCTTTCATCTCTAGGGTACATAACTCACTGGAATTAGTTTGTTACTGTGAAGTAGTCAATCCAGGCAGTTCTCCGTGGTTGCTGTTTCTCATGATTATTTATTGCCCTCCCAATCCTATATAACCTGTAGACTTTATCATCAGTGATTTTAACTTTCTTTCAAATTAGAGATGATAAAAAGATTTACTAGAACCAAAACCAGTATACTAATATTGTAATACCACAAAAAAATTAGATGGACATTCTCTCAAGGAATTTAGATCTCTAACAATCTTAGAATCACTTAAAAATGTCATGTCTTTCTGTCAGTGCTCTGCTACCTGTAAAATCAGGTGAGAATTGACACAAAAGTTGTATGATGGGAAAACTATAGAGAAAAACAGCAATTTGATATAAAGTGTAACTTTAGCATTGGTTTTCCTCACCTAGAACAAATCACTAACATCAATGCGAGACCAGGCTTCATCAAGCACTAAACATAGTCATTAGTACTTCAGTTTACTTTCAGGTTACTGGAGTCAGACTATGCAGTTTATTAGAATTGGGGTTTTTGGTTGTTGTTTTCTGGGTTGGTTTTGGTTTTTTTTTCTTTTTTAAAATAAACTTTCCTTTGCATGGTACAGGATGTCAACATTACACATATGCAAAAAAAACAACCCTCCAGAGAATTACTACGAAGGAAAATAATATATAGAACTACTACCAAGATAAATAATATATATATAAAATAATAATTGAAATATTTTAAGTCATAAAATTACTCTCTAGAGTCACATTCTTTAGAGGCTTCTTCATTAAACAATAAACCATATATGTTCATATTTGAAATAATCCACCAGAGGGAGTTCAATGAATAAAATAGAAAAATTGGAAAAAAAACCCTGAACCCTTGGAATAAGAGTTTAAATATGCAGCTACCATAACTTGCACTTTTTATTGAGCACTAAAATTTTTAGTCAAGCTTACGTCAAGAAAATGAGAGTTCAGTAACTATGGATTCAACTTTCAAATTTCCAGTGTTTCAAAACCCTGGTATAGAGGAGAATGAAATGCAGCTATTTGATACTGACTCTCATGTTAGATGGCATGAGTATTTTTGAGTAAATACCGAGTAATACAGAAATCGAGTAATTAAGTAAATTAAGTTTAACCATAGAAGTCAACTGCCAGTCCTTTATTACGGGCATTGCAGTGGTACAGGATATCCTCACAAGTTCTGGTTCTTAGCACCATCAGTTCTAAGTGGCATATTTCCCGAACATTTGCATCTGACAGAAAAGCCCCAAGAAATATCCCCACAGTTCTCTATATCTTGCTCTTGATAATGTTTTCCTTATGGAAGACATTATACCAATACGTTCAGCACTGTAAAATATTAGCTGAATTGGTTAACACTAAGAATGATGTTAATATGGCACCATTTTGAACAAATAATTCTAGGGGTAAAAAGTATGAAGAGATATGAAGGAATATACACAAAGGACTTGAAGCAATCTTAGCAACAGAGTGATTCTAGAATTATGCATTTTATTGCCAGCTGGTATAAACCAGCATAGCTCTAATGACTTTAATGAAATTACGTCAGTTTAAATTAGATGATTTTTTGCTATTCTAATTACTTTTTTACTAGTCAATGTAATAATGATCTCAAAATCAAGTAAGGTTATTTCCTTCTAAGAAGCAACAGATCCTTCTGCTTTTGAAACATGTTCTAATTTCTGAAGTAACTCAGAAGCAGTCATCTTCAAAGAGGGGCTTGGAAATGCATTTCCAAAAGATTAGAAATTATGTAAAAGAATCACTCAAATAAAGAGGGCTTCTTCTTTCCTTTTTTTTCTTTCCTTTTTATTTTTTGAGTTACTCTTCTTATACTATCGAATGGTTTCTCTTTGCTGCTAGGCTACAAGTCCACTGATTGTCACTTAAGTGAGGTCACATATGAAGAGGATCATAAAGTATAAGACAATCTTGATCATGAAGAAAGAAACAGAATCTCCAGGCAGGAAGTGGGGATTACCTGTAAGTGTCTTCTTTACCTAGGGGAATGTCAACTATCCCTAACTCACACACATTTAGAAACTAAAAGCCTTTCTGACTGTAGTGGTTTTGGCTGGGATAAAGTTGATTTTCTTTATAGTACCCATTATGGGGCTATGTTCTAGATTTGTGATGAAAACAGTGTTGAAAACTGCTGAGCAGTGCTTACACAGAGTCAAGGCCTTTTCTGCTCCACACATGATCCCACCAGCGAGTAGGCTGGGGGGTTTACAAGAAGCTGGAGGGGGGACACAGCTGGAATAGCTGACCCCCTGAGCCTCCTTTAATCCAAGCTAAACAACACCAGTTTCCTCAGCCACTACTCATAACACTTGTGGTCTAGACCCTTCACTAACTTCATTGCCCTTTGAACATGCTCCAGGAGCTCAATGTCTTTCTTGTACTGAGGGGCCTCAAACTCAACACAATATTTGAGGTTCGGTCTCATCAGTGCTGAGGACAGGGGGACAATCACCTCCCCAGTCCTGCTGGCCACACTATTTCCGATACAAGCCAGGATGCTACTGACCTTCTTGGCCACCTGGGCAAACCGATGGCTCATGTTCAGCCAGCTCTCAACCAACACCCTCAGGTCCTCTTCTGCTGAGCAGCTTTCCAGCCACTCTGCTCCAAGCCTGTGGCGTTACATGGGATTTTCGTGGCCAAAGTTTAGGATCCAGCACTTGTCCTTGTTGAACCTCATCCCATTGACCTGAGCCCATGGATCCAGCCTGTCCAGATCTCTCTGTAGAGCCTTTGTACCCTCAAGTGGATGAACATTTCTACCCAACTTGCTGTCATTTGCAAATGTATTGAGGGTGCACTCAAATCCCTCATCCAGATCATCGATAAAGATATTAAACAGGGCTGGCCCCAATACTGAGTCCTGGGGAACACCACTTGTGACTGGCCACCAACTGAATTTAACAAAATTCACCACCACTCTTTAGGCTTAGGTACAAATTGACATCATCCGCAGGCTTTCCCTTACCCACCAATCAGGTCACCTTGTCATCAAAGGAGATCACATTAGCCAAGTAGGACCTGCCGTCTATAAACTCATGCTGACTGGGTCTGATCCCGTTTTTTCTGCACATGCCACGCGATGGCTCCATAACCTTTCCTGGCACAGATGTCAGACTGACAGGCCTGCAGTTCTCTGGATCATCCCTCGGGCCCTTCTGGTTGATAAGTGTCATATTGGCTAGCCTCCTGTCATCTGGGACCTCCCTGGTTAACCAAGACTGCTGATAAATGACTGGACATGTCTTGGCAAGATCTTCTGCCAGCTCCCTCAGTATCCTTGGGTGGATCCCATGCAGCCCCATAGACTTGTGCATTTCTACATGGAGCAGAAGATTGCTATCTGTTTCATCTTCTATTATGGGGAATTCATTCAGCCACTCATCTCTGTCATCCAGCTCAGAAGACAAGTATCCTGAGGATAACTGGTCCGACTATTAAAGACTGTGGCAAAGAAAGCATGGTATTATGAAGGAGAAGCAGGGGCAAAAAAAAAGAAATTATGTAATTCATTAGATATAACTATAATTCTTGGTCTACCCTTCTCATGTGTTTTATATGTTGTTCATATAAAAATCACATTGATCTTATTGGTGCTGTATATATACATTGTTTCCTTTTCAGAACAGGTTGCATGAAGAAAACAAATCTAATGTAGTTAAGTGTCCTTTCTAACAGAAATGTAATTGCAACTTTCTGATTTTTAATAAAAGGGTTTTTTCAGAGTATTTCAAAATACTCTATTTTTTTTTAATATGGCCCTCTGTCAAAGGTATCATCTATTATAAAGTCTTTAATACCTTTAAGTCTAAATGAGTTATAAAAATGTTTTTACATGATATATTTCTATAAAGAAAAAATAGAAGAAAGAAAGAAATTAATTAAAAAAAATGATTTATTTCTGGTACGGAACATTTACAGTCAAAATATGACAATATGCTATTTCTTAGTGCCAAGAATGAAAACATGATGACAGTTGTCAAGGGGGAGGGGGCAGGGAGAAAGAGTACCAGACAGTGTGATGCTGTAATGTTCAATTTAATAACTGAACCAAAGCAGTGGATAAGCTGTGTCAGGAAAAACTTCACACTCCCACACATACAACCCACATACAGTTCTTGTTACTGAAGCTGGCCCTAAATGTGAGTTGGCACAGTGGAGCCTGGTGAAATTCAAGACTTGCTCCAGCTCAGTGTTGGATACCTGCACAATAATCCCTGTCTCCTGTCTTTCTAGTCCCTGTCTCTGTTACTGAGGAGGTGCCACACAGACTGATAAAAAAGCAGTCCATGATGCTATGGTCCATTTTTTAGCATTTTCAGGTCTTGTTCTCCTCTTGCTTGCTGACCTATAGACCGTACCTTGGCTTATCACACTGTCTTCATTTGCATTGCACTGCTAGCCATGGCTCATTATATTGTCACCCAACTTATTTTTAAGGCAAAGTTGTTACCACGCTCCCATGGCAAAAGCTAAAACTCTCTGAAAGTTTGCAGTACCACAGAAAATGTTTTAAATGTGAAGAAAATAAAATATTTTATGAACTGGCATTCACTACAATATTAAGGCTCAGGCTGGAGTAACATGCTAATGAGATCAAAAGACCCAAGTCTTCTCTATTAATAATGAATTTTATTTTTTTAATACAGATTAAATGAGACCGTGCATTTTTCTTTTTCCCTGGCTCCAGTAAGGAAGAAATACTTGCAGACAATGTGGGTTTTTCCCTCAGTATCTCTGTGCTATGATTCTTTAACATCTGTCACTATTGTATTGAAGGGCACTCGCACACTGACAGAATGTGTAAAGCTTCAGTTTCTGATGATGCTAACCTTTACTCCAAACTGTTCTCTTCTTTTTTTTTCTTTTTTTTTTTCCTTCCCTCAGTACTGAAAGCACCAGAAGAGATATAATTCTTCAAGATTTTATTGTCTTTGTTTTTGTAGGACCACAAATTCTTTCCAGTTAGCCAACAGAGAAATGAGCTGTCTGCCTGCATTGTACTGAAAACATCATTGCCTGACAAGATCCATCACTTTCAAGTCTTCACTGCTATCACCAAAAATTAGCCATCCTGTGTGTCTTACCCTTGGAAATGAGGAGCAACATCTCTGAGTCATCATTTTGCTTTTGAAAGACAAATCACAGGCTCATCCTGACTGACAACAAATAATCCTTAGTATACATTTCGGTATGGAAGAGATAATCGTGTAAATGGTATGTGTTGTATATCAAAGCGTAATGGAAACAGTATTAAAGCTAAGTTGTAAGCTCTCAGGACACACCATATTAAGATGACTGCAAAAAGAATAGCAATGACTAGAGACAAGAATCTTTATGACAGACTCTGCAAAGATTTCTACTCTTCATATACTCTTCTGTTTACTTTCTCAATGATAGCCTAATGCCTAAGATTAACTTTTCTGTTCTGTCCCACTTCTGTACCTTCCCTTCCCTTGTTTTTCCTCCCAGAGATCCCCAAGCTAGTTTCAGTTCAACCATCCAGTCCAATGTTATTTTCTTGTCTCCTCCCACCAGTTATATGTTCTAGTTAGGCTATCTCATCTTCTCTATTATCTGAGAAACCCACAGAAGGCACTAGTGGGTCTTCATTCTACCCTAAATGACCTCTTCTCAATCCTAAACTATTGGGATTGGAAGACAGAAAACACACTTAAAGGTTAAGTCATGCTTTCTTGGTACTTCTGAATTGGAACTTCAGGATATACTACATTTTCAGAGAATTTAGCCCTCAACTTCTGAATTTCTAGTACACACACAATCTAAGTATTCTCAAGGATTTCTGTATTTAGTCACCCTTGGATATTCTTTCATGAAAACAAACAAAGAATGTTTATCCCCAGTACTGATATATATCCTTCCGTCCTGCCAAAGACATGTACAAATGTCAGGCAATTGATTTTATAGTAGTTTGCAGATTCAAAGGCTTTGAATTTACAGCCACAAAATTCAGCTGCCTTGATTCTCATGTTCACTGTTTCCCAGGAATGCCAAGAAAATCCTTTAAAAACCACTGTCTTTCGAGTGCTTTTTTAGTGTGATATTTGCAGTTCTGTATGTGCTGTCACAGATTTATGCTAACTGATTTTAGGCACATAGAAATGCTTTTTAGGTTAAGAGTCTCCTTGCCCTGAGCCACCTCTATGGACAGTGATTTATTTATGCCTAGAGTTAAGTGAGATGAAGCAGGAATTATAAATTGCTATAGTCTTCACTCGAGAGACTGAGATGTAGATCTGCTGATCTGACTGACAAACCATCACCAGACCCCCAAAAGAAAGAAGAAACATATCAAATTACTCTTAATATGAAATTATATTCCTGCGAGCACTCAGAAGCATAATAAGTATTAATTTGATGGGACACTAATATTGCTGCTGAATATTCAGGTTTCTGGAACTAGAACAAACTTGAAAAAACAAATTAAAACCATAGGAACTGTTGAGCCCTATGTGTAATGCAAAAAGATCACAGAATCATAGAACTGTCAGGGTTGGAAGGGACCTTAAAGATCATCTAGTTCCAACCCCCCTGCCATGGGCAGGGACACCTCCCACTAGATCAGGTTGCTCAGAGCCCCATCTAGCCTGGCCTTAACAACTTCCAGGGATGGGGCTTCCACCACCTCTCTGGGCAACCTGTTTCAGTGTCTCACCACCCTCATGATGAGGAACTTCCTCCTAACATCCAACCTAAATCCACCCTCCTCAAGCTTATGTTCATTCCCCCTAGTCCTATCACTGCCTGAGAGAGTAATACTTCTCATAGCAGCACTCTCTAGGAATAAGGTAGCATTCTGTCATACTAACCTTTTTAATGTGGCATTTAGGTAATAAAATAGAAGTTCCTGATTATAAAGAAGCCATCAAATTGTGATTAATGCACTATAAACTATTTGCTTAACTATTTTTGTGTAGATTTCACAGCATTTTGCTACCAGCAGTTGTCTTCTCTATTTCCTATTAATTATCTTGTTGTCCATATGCTACTTCTTAAAATGCTCTTACTTTCCTTTTCTCCTACTGTGTCTTGATGGAGTGGTACTGTAACGTTCCATGCCAGAGCAGTACTAAGGAAAACTTAGAAAAAAGCAGCACACTGTGCTAAGTGCTGATTATTACCCTCAAATAAGAATCTCAAAAATACCAGAAGTGTGAAAAGCATCTACAAAGTACAATTTCTTCTCAAAGAAGAGAAGAAAAAAGAAATTAGAAGCAAAAGTCAGAATAAGAGTCACAATAATAGTCATAACAGTATTTCAATGCCATGATTTAAAACAAAAATTGCTACTCTAAGAGTCATACTCTCAAGAGAAATAAACTAGTATAGTTTAGAAGGAATTTTAATATAGGAAGCAATACATTTTCTCATCCATATGTCAAAATGTACAAGATGCATAACATTTCTTTCAGGGACACCTTGCCATTTGTAAGGGAAGAATGAGAATTACTAATTTAGAAAGAGTCTGAGTCTCAATGACAGTGATATTTCAGCAAGGTTTGACACAGCATCTTCTGATTTCTGTTTACAGTGGTGCAGGAATAAATAGTAAGTTAGATATGTGTATTACTATGTAAGTTTTAAGTAGTATAAATAACCTTTTACATCTTTATACTGAATATTCTAATTTTTTTATTAGATTCCACAAGGTAAAAAGCATAGATCAAAGCAATTACAACTTTCTATAGTCTAGTTCCAATTTTCTCTCCCCCTGAAATATACATTTAATGGATCAGTCTGTCCATTTTAGCCACAGATATATGGGGTCAGTTTATGTTTCAGTTAAATGACACTGATTTTTTTCTCCTTGCATATCCCAAGATAATTTCTTGCACATACTTAATTTATATTAAACTTGAGTCAAAAATCTCAAAAATTTGAAAAGGTCTTACAATATCAATTTTCTTTTAAAAGGGCATGCAATGTGTTCTAAACCCAATTTTCTCATTACACTACAGTAGCTGCAACATTTCCAGCTGCGTAAACAATAAATTGTTACAAGTTAAAAAACCAAATACATACTCCTATGGATGGAAATATCCTATTTTAGAAGTTCTTCTCTTAAAACATTTTCCTCAAAATGACTCCTTTTTTTTTTTCCTCCAAGTGTTAAGACCATAATATATATCATTTGTTAGACAAATAAATGTTCAGCAATGAGTAACACTTTCACTTACCCCTGTGTGTCTCTTCTATAGTCACCCAAGCACTGTAATCTATCATAATATCCTCTTAGGTGGCTGAACAAATGTTGAAATAGTGCTTTTGAAGAAGCAACAATAAAACACAAAATAAACCAAACAAAAACATTCTGTTGCTGTCCGGAGTCACTCTAGTTTTCTATGAACACTATCTATCCTAAGAAAAAAAAAAAACATGTTACAGATCATCCATGAAGTGTAGGATGCCATAAAGTTTGAACAGAGCTGGCACGGGTCTTCTTGTAGATTTATATGTTCTATTTACAGTGCAAGTAGGACATTCTGTACAACGATATATTTCCAAATTGTATGCCTGACAGAGCATAAGAAACAGAAAATCACAGAATGCTTTAAAATTTCACTGTGTTATTGCTAACTTGTTGCTAACACGCTAGCAATAGCTTGTTGCTAATAAAAGTCAATTAACATGTTAGCTCTGGCAATCCCATCTGTTGCACATTGCTTAAAAATTCAAATCAAAAAGAAAAAAAGTCTGAACTTTTGTTTCATATTGTCCCTGTATTAACAGCTCATATCTAAAACACTGAAAAAAACAGGTGATACATTTAAAGGCCTCATAGAATAATTTTGGTTCAAAGTGACCTCTGGAGGTCATCTAGTCAATCTCCCTGCTCAGTGCTCATCTAACTAGGTCAGGTTACTCAGTGATATTTTCAGTCAAGTGTTTACTACCTCCAAGAGCAGATCTGAAAAAAATCCATTGGTTGTTGCTTTTCTAGTATTTGACCACTCCTATGGTTTAAAAATAAAAAAGAAAAAAATCTTAATATCCAATTTGTATCTGTTATTTATCACTACACTCCTTCAACAACTGTCTGGCACCATCTTCTTTGTATCCTCCAATAAAGTAGATGCAGACAGCAGTAAGGTCTCCCTTGGCGCTCTCTTACCTAGGTTCAACAGGCCCATCTCTCTTAGATTTTCCTCATATGCTGTGTGCTCCAGCATCCAACAACTTGGTAGCCTCCACTGGATTCATTCCAGTATATCCATGGCTCTTTTGTACTGAGGAACACCAAAATAGACATATGTAGTCTCATGGGTGCCAAACAGGGAAGGATCACCTTCTTTAACTTGATCACACTCACTAATACATCCTAGGATGTGTTTTCCTTCTTGCTGCCAGGGTATATTGCTGGCTTATGTTCAACTTGGTCTCCTTTGGGAACCCCTGGTCCTTTTCTGCAGAGCTGCTTCCTAGACAGTTGCCCCCATGTCTGTACTGGTGCATGAAGTTATTTGTCCTCAGATTGCAGGACTCTGCATTTCCCTTTGCTGAACTTCATGATGTCCTTGTCCACTCATTACTCCAGTCTGTCCTCTAAATAGCAGCTTTGCCCTCAAGCAGACTGATCATCTCCCTTTGACAGTTTGGTGACACCTGCAAACTCGCTGAGGGAGAACTCCATAACCATCATCTAGATCATTAATAAAGTTGTTAAACAGTATTAGACTCAGAATTGATCCCTGAGGAACATCACTATTTACTGGTCACCAGCTAAACTTTTTAATACAGACTGCAACTCTTTGAGCCTGTCTGTCCAGTCAGCTTTCCACCCAGCTCATTGTCTATTTATCCCTATGTTACCAATGTGGAGACAAGGAGGTCAAAGTGGTCAAAAAAAGGTATGACATGAAGGTAACAAACTGTTATCTGGTCAGTACCTGTTGTTCAGTATGTAGACAACTATTTTAAATACCAGAAAGGCAACTGATGACCCTGCATGTAAATGATGTTAAACAGTACACACTGAAGAAATGTTAAGTTACAGTAATAGAGAATTTGCTTGACTCAATTGTTATCTCACCTTGATTAAAGGCATATTAACACTTAAATAAACCACTGATGTCTCAATGTACAACCACAACTCATTAATGACTATCATCATCATCAATGTCTCAGTAATATTTTTCTTATTTTGAATATGGAGTATTGTTATACCATTTCAATATGCTTCAGGATGAGCTGTTGTAAATGGAACTGGATAGGAAAGGTTTTACATATCATTCTTTACCCACTCCATCCTACCAAGTTTTAACTGCAAAATTCTGTGACTTGGATAATAAACATAACTTGTAACATGATCATTGAAGCTCTTCACCATAAAAGATCATTACAAAACTTGCACAAGGTACACACTTCACATAAATTAAATGGTTGCTCCATCTGCAATATAATCAGAATTCTCAATAAGTTAAAGTGTCTATATACAGACAGACCATGTCACTGAGATTATTCACGTGCTTATAATAAGATTTGAATAATGTTTTGCTGTACTGGAACTAATGACCCTTGCAGTATGAAGCAAAGAACTGCATTTGAAAGAGACTAAACACCTTCTACCACTTCATTCAAAGTCACTTGTAAACATTCTACATCTCCCAGTCTTGGAACTTTAATGTGTATTAGAGTCCTTTATATTGCTAACATTTTGACTGGGTTACAGCGACATTAATCACTTTATTCATACACGTTCTTCTAGTCATGGAAATTGCACTTATAACCATCCTCCTATGCCATACATTAGAGTAATTTGAAGATTTTCCGAGTTTATGTTTAGTAATTCATCTTGGAATATGGTGAAATAAAAATGTGGAATAAGGTCTTCAACAGTCAAGCTGAAAAATGATCCCTGAGATTTAAGTGAAGTTTCCTGAGAGGTAAAGAACTGACAGATTAAATAGTTGTATCTACAAGGTATTTCAATTTTCCATTTGAAACAGTCAAATAGTATGATACTGAGAAGAAAAAACTAGTAGCATAACTTGGAGAGTCACATTCTGAATTTCTAAGCATTATCTATACATCATAACACAAGCATAACTATGTTCTTTACTGGGAGAGAGAAAGCAAACTACAGTTGTATTTTATACTTAGCAAGCGTGAATAAGATTTTAAGAATTTCTCGTACTTTAAAACCAAACTGTAATAATGTTTTTAAGGAAAAATATGACATACTTCTCCACTCTCAATATTTACTAATGTAGAAAAGTAGTTGTTATGATAAGGCCTAATGGTACATCAAGGCCATAGAGTTCATTAAACTAGCATGGTCTATTAAAATACTTCAGCAAACATATAATGGTTCAAATACAGAAGAAGTCATATATTCTAAAAAGAACTGCATCTCAACAAGGTTGCCATCACATTTTCAAATCAGACTTTATTCCTTTTTATACAGAGACGGTAAGACCATACACTGTGACTCTAATTTCTGACAAGTATGACAAGGTGATAAATTGCTGATTTTAGAGGTTAACTTCCCTACATATTAGAACTTTGATAACTAGAAGAATAAAGAACTGTCACTAAAAATGCCTGTTGGAAGAATGTTTGCTTTAGCTTATTGATATGTTCCATTTTGCTAGTTTTGTTTTTATTAAAAAAAGTCACAAATGGATTTCACTGTGTTGTCATGTAACTGACAATAAATTAGAAATTTAAAATTATCAGACATATGGCTTTGCAGATTGAAAATTTACAGAAATTGGCAAGCTAGTAAAAACCCAGATTGTAATTAAGTAGTACAGAAGTCTTAAATCAAGAAAGACAGGGATATTTGTGCTGCCAATTAAATTAGCAGATTCATTTAAACCCACTCCCCCTCCAAAAAAAACCAAACAAAACCCAAATAAACGTAAAAACCAACCAACCAACCAAAAAATAATACCAGCAAGGACTGGCAGAGCAATATCACATTAAATCTGATGTGCCTAAAAAATGAAACCAAACACTTTATATTTGTGCTCTTATTTTTAATTTTTTGCTTCAAATGCAGCATTTGATTGGATATCTAACTCACAAAGTTCCATTTATAGAAAGTACAGTGAATGCAAACATAGAAATCACCTACTTTCATTGTTCACTAAATTTTTATGAAGTCTACATTCCTCTCATCTCCCATCAACCTCATAACTTGCTATTTGACAAGTATATTTTCAAAAGATTTTTCAAACATTCTCTGCTTTTCCTTCATGTCTTTTCTTATCAGTTTCCTCACTGCCACCCCTCCTCTAGGTACACATATTCTTTTCCTCACTTAGATTTTGCATTTCAAAAGAATGATTTGATATTTGACACTAAAGACTAAATATCTTAGTAAATACTAAGGATATTATAGCCCTGCTCATGGGAAGAGATCTATAACTGCACAGTTAATGAATTTCACTTCCATTGGAAGCTTTCTCCAAGCTCAGCAATGACTCTGCATTTTGAAAAAGTTTGCCACATTTCTATAAAGTCTGGACACGCCTGTATCAAGTATGCAAATAAAAATCTGTATTCATGGCTTCCAAAGACTTCATGGTTGAGGGATATCGAACTTTTTAATGTGACAGAAAATATGTGTTGGAAATTATAGATCTCCTGAAGTCAACAGGATTTTAAATTCAGTGGTCTGCTATTTAGCAGTTATTTCTCCTTTAATATAAAGAAATTTCCAAGCCAAATTGTCTTGCCCCCATAACATGTCATGTCAAAGCACAAAGGAAGCTGATTTTTAAATATATATATATTTCTTTTTTTAATGAACAACAGTGTAATATAGTACAATATCAAGTCTGACACTAGAGAAGAAAATTGCTTTCGAAAAATGAAGAATAAAACATTTATGGAGATCCAATGAAGCAAACCATTTTCATGAAAATGTATTAATTTTCATTACAATTTTGAAGACAACTGTGAATGACTTTCTAATAAAAAATAATTGGTGGAGGAAACATTTGCAAGGAATAAAGCAGTCAGAGAGTTATCCCAAGGTTCTAGCAGTTTGAGTACTTCAACTAAGGGCTGTAGAGGATTAGTCTTTTTTTTTTTTTTCCTTAGGAATCAATTAATATTTATTTTCATCTATATAATTAACCAAGAAGCAAAACGAGATTTAACTTGAATCATATCTCAAAAATATTACACATTCTATAGCATATGCCACATCTATAAATACATTTTTTCAAGATTATTTGAAAAACTGTGTCTTACTCCCTATTCCCACAACCAGTGTAGAATTATTGGGTTTTTTGAGGTTTTTATCTCAAAAAATTTATGGTACAGCACTATTATTTCTGGTTAAGCCTAGCTGTATTTCTCTATATTGTGGTAAGTGGAATAAAAATGATTATTTTTTTGTTTTGAAGATATTTGACTTCAGTATTTACAAGACAAAAAGTGATGTTAGAACTTTTTTATGTGCTTATTGTAGAGTAGATATTTTTGTAGATGCAAAGAACAAGACGCAAGGTGTATAATTTCAGCCATTACCCTCACTTTTTCATACTTTGGGGACATGTGTTTCTACTCCATTTAGCTTTGTTATTTGTACTCTATTAAAAAAAAAAAATGTTATGACCATTAGCATTCTAGAACTGGCTTTTCAGATAGTCAGCTATAATTTCCTATTCAGTGAACTGATATATTATTAAAATATTCTGGCACTATAGTGCTTAATATCCAGAAAGAAACTCAATATTTCTAAAGATCTGGAAAAGTGTAGAAAGAAATAATATTATTTCACTTTTCAAAAGCCATTATAGTACTCTCAAATGCTGTTAACGTTTCCCCCTCCAACAAGTTTTCTCTCAGTAAGTGCTTTTCATATATATGAGAGGTTAATTTTCTAACAATTCCGCTATTTATATGATAAATAATTCAAGCAAATACTTAAAACAACAAGCTAAAGAAAATTCACCTGGTTTATGTTGCACATTTTCATGGAGAAAAATGATTTTTCTTTAGAAAGCCGAAACATTCAAACATTGAAAGCTGCATTTACTAATCCATTTTTCTGCCTTCAGATCAGAAACTTCTTAAGTTATTTATTTTGTATAGCTTCCAAAGAATGGTAATTTTTTAAGAGCAAATGACTACACAATATGTCAGTTAAGGGACTACTATTATCTCCTACTCACAACAAACAAGCTTTTGTAATAGCACCTTAGAAAAGAACTCACAGTCAGAATTTGAGACACATGACTTGCAGCTCTTAAAGGAAGCATTTGGAAAGCTTTAAAGAAATGGCCTGGACATTCACTTGAAAGCATGAGAACTCTTAGAAATAAGGATTTCCCTGCTCTTTTATTAAAGAGGGCTTCCCTGAAATCCTCTGCATAAAACAGGAGTTTGTTAACAACCCACTTGCCCTAATACACGTTTGCTCTCATTATCAGATAGGTACCAATCACAAATCTTCAAATGTACGATAATGAATAATTTAATTCGCTTCAAAAATATTTCAATACAGTATTTTAAAGAATCATGAGAATTTTTAAAAATCGAGGTGTTTTTTTCTCCACTAGGGATTTTTTCATCATTTACTACATTCCTTTTCGCTCAAAAAACAAAGAGGAAAATATCAAAGCAGTACCTAAATCTAAAAAATATCTTGATAAAAAGGTCTAAAATTTTCAACCCATACCTGCTCAATTCTAATGAAAACTCATTCTAAGGTAGATTAGATGAATTCTGCTCTGACAGCTTATTTGTCACCACTGACAGCTGCACGTTAAACTGACTAAGTTGGACCTGGAAAACTACCTTTTAGATGTCTAAATATAGAGAAAATTAAAACCAGCCACACAACTAACTCTGTTGTGTGTAAAACGAGAATAACTGCCTGAGCTGTAGTGGTAAGAAAAACACAGTTAAACCTAAGAATTACAACATGGTGTTAGTTACAGAAAAGAATAAATAAAATTAAGGACATAACTGCTGGACAAGCAAAGCAAATTCACTGAAACATATTCTATTACTTCAATAATCATTTCAGTATAGACCTTAAGGGACCATTATTTCTCAGCAATGATATGTAATCCACTCTTTATGTAAGTTTAATTTCATGAGCCAGATGTTTTTAATTTTGTAAAACTATGAAGAATCAAATGGCTACAGGTATGATTTAGTTTCCAAGTAATGCATTTTTGCTTCATTGATTCTGATTAATTTTTAATATTAATGACATATCTGTTCCATCAGGTTTAACTGGAAAAATTTAAAATATTGTCAGATCAAATTCTTTGTCTTCAACATTGTCTTCATCTACTTCACAGAGGAATAAAAGGGATAATTCTTGCATAAAAAAACCCAAACCCCAAACAAAACTCCCCTTAACATTGTTCCCATGCAGAACAGTGACAATTATGAAGCTTTCCTAAAGCTAAACAAAATGTAGTAGTGATTAAAAAGTATACTAAGGACTTACAGATACATTTTCTTATTATCACCTGTATGTGAACATGTATCCAACTAACACATACTGTTCTGACTCAGCAGACAGTGCATTTATCATAGCAAGTCAAGTCTCATAACTTCACTGAAGTTCAGAGGAATCACCACTTCCATGGTTTCAAATGGGTCACTTATAAAATGAAGTTCCATACAAGCACAGAACAATGTCAAGCTAAAAACTAACGATATATTTTTACTTACAGAAGATACAAAGGATTCACAAAATCTTAATTCAGATATTCTAAAACTGCCTTACCATGGTGTAGTTGTGAGCCACCTTCATCAGCTCTGTGCATCCCTGTGCATCAGCAAATGCTCGTATTCCCAAACAGTTGGATGGGTGCAAAAGCTTCATCAGAAAATGGCAGCAAACCTCTACTACTTGTGGGAGCTGGAGGAGACAGGCAGCTGCTAGAAGATTTTCAATGGTGTCTTCTTTCAGTTCCAGGCAGCCTAAAAAAAAGGATTGATTACACATGCAAATTTCTTTACTTTATTTTTATGGCTTTAGTCGTAGTTAGGCAGTTATTTCATTCTTTACAGAGAGGAAGATGGCTATGAGTTTTGCTCTGTACCCCTGAAGATAGTACAAGTTTTATCACCAATTTCTATGCAAAACCAACCAACCAACCAGAATTACGACCTGGTTGATATCAAGATACTTACTCAGATTTTAGTTTCATTGTAGAAATAATACCAGGGAAGGGCTACAAAGATGATCAAAGGGCTAGAGCACCTCCCCTATGAGGACAGGTTGAGAGAGTTGGGGTTGTTCAGCCTGGAGAAGAGGGAGCTCAAGGGAGAACTTAGAGCAGTCTTCTACCACTTAAAAAGGGCCTGTGGGAAAGACAGACTCTTTATAAGGGACTGTAGTGATAGGACAAGAGGTAACAATTTTAAACTGAAGGGAGGTTGTAAGGAGGTAGGGACTGGTCTGTTCACCCTAGTGGAGAGTGATAGGACAAGGGGAAATGGATGCAAATTGCATCAGGGGAGGTTCAGGCTAGATATTAGGAGGAATTTCTTTCCTGAAAGGGTTGTCAGCCATTGGAACAGGCTGCCCTGGGAGGTGGTTGAGTCACCATCCCTGGAGGTGTTTAAGAGACAGGTAGATGTTGCATTGGGGAGCATCATTTAATAAGTTGATAGGGCTAGGACAAAGGCTGGACTCGATGATCTCCAAGGTCTCTTCCAGCTGTAACTGTTCTATGATTCTATGATTCTAAGGTAGATTTAGATGAGACAGAAGGAACACATTATTTACTGTGAAGGTGATGTGACACTGGAACAGGCTGCCCAGAGAAGCTGTGGATGCTCCATCCCTGGAAGTATTCAAGCAACACTGTCTAGTGGAATATATCCCTGCCCATGGCAAGAAGGTTGGAAGTAGATTTATCTTTAAACTCCCCCCCCAAGTTAAATCATTCTGGAATATCTGGAGATATGAATGTATTATAGCTTGACTTTTAACTAACTTCAGAAATACCATTTTACTGCTTCATGTATCTAGGATTATAGCTAGAAAATTACACCAAGTTAAAGAGGAGTTTACTGTGCTTCCTTCTTTCAGTACTGTCTTACCCTGCCTTTTTTTTTTTTTTGCCTTTTTTCTCTGCACAAGCATGGTAAGAAGTAAAATAAGGCTTTCCAGGATCCTGTTTTTAACAAAGCATTAGCTTCAATGATAGGTAAGTATCCAATCCACCTACAAGTTTTCCAAGTCTTATGTTCATTTTTAAACATCAAGCCATCTTTGTAAATTTGGTCACAAGAACTGTGTTCACTTTTTCAGAATGGTACTAAGACATTTTTATGCAAATTCTTCTGGGATATCAAATTTTTAGCATGGTCAGAGTTTGAATAAAACCCGTTAAGAGGCTCAGCATATACAATGTCAACTCTTCTGACATTTTCATACCATAATTAGAAGATCCTAGTATCTATTTAAAAATATTTAATAGGATATTCAAGGAAGTATTAATATTACTGCTTCTCAAATTCACCTCACTCTCACATTTTTATGCAATAAGGAGCTTGCTCAAGGACTTCAGTCTGAGGAAAACAAATTAACCAAACCTTAAAATCTCATTTTGTATTACAGTAATTAGGATGAAAAAATATAGGAGAAAAAACAATCAGAAGAACTTTAATGGATTCTAATTGTTATTCTAAATTATAGTTTTGTTTGTGACAAGTTTAATGTGCATCGCTTATGCAGAAATTGAAATGCCTGTCTTTAGAATGCAAACCTTATAATGAATACATAAATTTTATTACTTCATTACCAAATATAAAGCAGAGATAATATATAAAAAATCCCTAATATATATATTCTTTTGCTATATGTTTTTCTAAGTTAAGGGACAGTTTGGGGATTATGGCTTGTTTGGTTTTGGTTTTGTCTAATCTTATTTTTTGCCTTTTTTGTAATATTTTTTGCTTTTCTCTTTTCTTCTACTCCTTAGGCAATACTGTTACAACTAATTTCATGTTCAGGGAATCACTGCATCTTTGACCACCTTTGCATGATGTTAATATGGTCAGAGTATGCCACAAGAATTAGCCTCCCACAGCTGTTGACCAATAGGCATCGATACAAATACAGTGGGACCACTCACTAGGTACTGCTCACTTGCTCTGTGCACAAGTAACAAATTTGAACCCATATCTGTACCGTATGGTAATATCATTTTACCATGTGCACAATAATTTTTTTCTCTCTTAATTACACATCTATTCATTCATAGCAGGACTCCAACATTTTCAAGACAGCTGTGAGTCATGAAGTCATGGGAAGTGTCAAGGAATTAGAAACAAAGGCTGAACAGTGAAGAACATAATTTTCCCTGTAGCAGAACATTTCATTCTCTAGGTGATTTCTGAAGTGAATGTTATGATTTTGATTTTGACCTATGCCTTAGAAGATAAATTATGTATATAATCGCCCGCACTTTTCATAAAGGTGAAGATGTTTTTAGAAAAAAAATAGCAGAAAATATATTTATTTTGCAGAGGTTTCTCCTGATCTATATTTCCTGTTAATTATTTGCTGCAGACCATGGTCATCAGCTGCAAGTGAGGAAGAGAGGTATTCTATGTCTGACTGTGTTTGTTTCCTCACAGTTTGGCATTCAGCATTAGTGAAAATTCAGAAAGGCAGCTCATTTCTCATATAAATATATAAATACTATCCCAAAAAGGAGTAGTCTCCTGCACAAGCATATAGTGCATTTGAATTGGGGGGAAAAAAACCTTAGGATCTGCCCATTCCCTATTATCAGACTATTCATCTTATATACTAGCAGACAAAACCTAAATCAAATACAAATTAAACCCAAAAGTATGTATGACCCAAAGGTGTGTTTACTTGAGAGTGCTGAGGAATCACTTGATTTTTTTGGACACCATTTTGGTATCAATCACTGAAAATAAAAGACAAGTTAAAACCTATGACTTAACTATGAAAATCCTTTTTTCCCAGGTGGATTTTTTTTCCATAAGAAAAAAAATTTCCTGTCCTAAACAACTTCAGTTCTCCTCAACTCTAAACTAACTCTTTTTTAATCTCTGTGGACAAAATCCAACTCTTTAAAAGCACAACTTATTTTAACTCCTTTTCACTCAGGGACTTAAAATTATTTCAAGTAATTTTAGTTTACATTTCTATGAAATATTCTATAGAAAACATTTAAAGTTAAAATCAGGAAAGCATCCACTTGAGATGTGGACCTTTTGGAGCAGGTCCAGAGAAGGGCCATGAAGATGATCAGAGGGCTGGAGCACCTCCTCTATGAAGACAGGCTGAGAGAGTAGGGATTGTACAGCCTGGAAAAGAGAAGGCCTAGGGGAGACCTCAGAGCAGCCTATCAGTTCCTAAAGGGGCTTGCAAAAGGGAGGGTGAGAGATTCCTTGCCTGGTCAGAAAGCAACAGGACAAGGGGGAATGGATACAAACTGAAGGAAGGGAGATTTAGATTGTTAGGAAGAAATACTTCACTCAGAGGGTGGTCAGATACAGGAACAGGTTGCCTATAGAGGTCGTGGATGTCCCATCTCTGGCAGTGTTCAAGGTCAGGTTAGATATGGCCCTGGACAACCTGGTCTAGTGGATGGCATCCCTGCCTATGACAGGGGGGGTTGGAACCTGATGAACTTTAAGGTGCCTTCCAACATAGGCCATTCTGTGATTCTATGGTTCTATGACTCAGATCAACTTTTGACTATGATTAAATAGTCGATTACATTATCAGCATTATCAGTTATGGTGCTATTTTTGAACTCTTCACTAACAAACATGACTTCAAAATTATGGGAATTAATTATTTCAAATAACACTTTTAATATGAATTTTATATTTAAGTATTATTATGTATAAAAATAATTTCATAAATGATTCCACAGCCATAAAAATATGTAGTTTGCAAAAAAAAAAAAAAAAGAAAAATGCCTCCATCACAGGAATGAGAAAATTCTTATAAATTAAATAACTTCACTCTTTAAAAAAAACTGTATGATTATTTACACCCTAATCATGCTACATCTTTGTTTGAGTAAGCAGACTAAAGTGGCCTAATCATATGGTCATTTGTAAGAACTGCCAAAGTCCACAGTATCTTAATGGCATGGAAAATTACAACATTGCAGAGTGATAAGGAAATCCTATTAACACATTAAAATCCCTCCTGAGCAGGAACCTTCTTGCAAATGTCTGGCAAAAGATCAGAGAAAGAATATTACTGAAAGGATGCCATGATGTGGTACCTTTTAATCTCCTGGTCTGAAAGAAAACAAAACAAGACAAAATGAAACAAAAAAAACCCACCTCTATTCTGTGACTGAAATGTCATGTTTTTAAATAAAATTTGCCCACTGAATTATAAATATCAGCTTTTTAGAGAGAGACATTAAGATGCTACTTTCTCTTCATGAAGCAACTGCCATTTATGTGTCTTGCCTCACCTTAGGCATTTCAGCTTAGCCATCTGTAAGAGATATATACAAATAACTAGAGTAAAAACAGTAAATAATTTGTGAGTCTAATCTTCATAAAATCATTTTATAAGCTGTGAAGAAAGATGTGTTAGTGCTCCAAAACACACCTGAAGATATGCTTTCTCATTGGCTATAGAAAAACTGTTAAAACATGAATGTCACTGTTGGGACTATTTGCTAAAGATTCCTAGTTTGTACTTTTGTAGATGATCAATACATTAACAGTTACATCACCAATAATCCAATTATCACACTGTCATTGAATTTGGAAGTTTTAAGCTTAGTTTTATATAAAAATAGAGAAATTCAAAGGTTAAAACACACACAGAAAAAATGCCAACATAAAGTTTACCTCAAAAATACACAAACATAAACAGGATTTACTAACTAAATTTTCAACAGCACAAAACTTTAATTCATACAACAAGTAGGGTGGGAGATGACAAGCACTGTTCTCAAAAGCTCATTTCAGTTGCAAGGACTTAGTTTCCCTTCATTCTTTTGTCAATGCACTTCATTACTTGTGTTTGCTTCCAGATTGTAGGTCCTGCTCATCATGCTGCACACATTGAAAACCATTCCAGAAATTTACTTTCATAAAAAAAGCAAACTTTATGCCAAGTAGGCAGAGGAAGTCTTATTCCAAAAGACTTGTACTGAATATTAGGTACATTTCAAGGAGATTTTATTCCAATTTTATTCCACCATGTTCTATTGGTTGTATGCAGGGAAGTGTACCACCTTTGGTTTCCAGCACACTGCCCAGGCTGCCAGAACGATCCCTAATGATCCTGCCTCACACAGGTCCTTTTGCTACAAGCAAAACCACACAATGCACTCACAGTACCTATGTCTCAGTGAGATATAGCCTTTCTGTTACACTGAACACAATCAAACCCTGACCTCGGAGGGGGATGTCTCAAGGACAAAGGAGCTCAGCTTTCAGGTTTGACTGAACACTATTTTATTCCCTACATCTGAAGCTAGCTCAGAAGCAGGACTATTCACCTCTGTCAGAATAAGGAATTCTCAAGTGATGACTTGGCAGCTTGTGCTATGGTAGCACAGAGCAGTTCAAATCCATGCTTAATGAACAAAAAGATACAGAGATGGAAGCATCAATTGCCAGCAGAAGATTTCTGCTTATGAGTCCACCTTACAGTCTAATGAAATCTGCTTTGCTTTGGGCTGGATTGCACTGTGGGGAGAATTGAATACTACTGTCACATCCTGGTCTGTGGGTAAATTTCAGCACAGTCACTATGTGAAGGGCACAGAATGGCAAGAAAATGAAGGGACATTTTATAGTGCAGGGACAGGAGTGCAGAAATACCTGAAAAGTGAGGGCCTCTTTCTAAAACTGCCATTGAGATTTTTCACAATTTTTTTTACTTTATTTTGGAACTGTAGATACACAGCTAGGCAGCTGAGCTCTGCAGAATGCATATGGGTACATGTCTCCACTGCAGGAACTCCAGAAATCAGCACATTAAATAGTAGGTCATGCTACAGCAGCCTGTCTGATCACCTCAATGATGCTGTTTGGGCAACAGCATGTCATGCAGCAGATGACAACACAAAGGGATGGCACTCCACTCAAAGGAACATGGTTGCTTTTCAGACATGTCCTGTATTAATGTTCAGTGCTTGGTTTATTCTCCTTTTCGGTTATGGAGAAATGAACCTAGCAAGGGACAGCTTTAAAAATGCACCTTGTAGTACACTCAGTTAACTGTTCACCCCCTCCACACTCACTGCTTCCCTGAGTCTGCCTGAATTTATTCTTACTGATTTCTCAGGCATAGCAGCAATGGTACACAACACAGTCACAAGCTATCTCCCCACAACAGAATATTCAGAATTTATGGATATAAAATTCAGAGTTCAAAGCTCTTTTCCAAGTAGTGCTCATATACTGCACCAAAGGAAATGAGAGAACAGCTGGTTCCTAACATACAATTTTAATTCTGTTCCTTAATGGAGCATCCTGAGTAAAAAGAAGAACAGTAACATGTCATTTTATGGTATAACTCCAGAAATGAGCAAGGGCTTAGTGTTTCAGGGGCAGGAATGGAAAACATCTGCTCCAGGTGGACACAAGATCCTCAGAAAAGGGATTGTTAAATAAAAACATAATAAAAAAATAAAATATAGGAAGCAAACAATCTCTGCAGCTGGTTAAGCTAAATGGGTCTACAAAGATCTTTCCCACAGATATGAATGATGTGAAAGCCCACACAGTTTTAGGATCAGAAAGACATTCAGTGTAGAAAAGTTTTTGATTCCAAGCAGGCTGATATCTGCATATGAAGGTGAATGACAATCTGGTCCTACATTTACAGAGGAACTTTGGAACTTTCTTGCCTTGTACACATGGACAGTATAGTTGATAATTCAACCCAGGAATAATCCTTGATCTTGCATTAAGGTTTTGTGGATATATAAATAAGAACTTAATAAGGAATACTATATGAAAACATGAATGTGTTGATTGTTCCAGCACTAGTAAGAAATGTAATCAGAATCTTGCATTAAGGTTTTGTGGATGTATAAATAAGAACTTAATAAGGAATACTATATGAAAACATGAATTTGTTGATTGTTCCAGCACTAGTAAGAAATGTTATCAGAATAAAGACACATATGATCTTGGAATCACAGTGAATGCAGAACTAAACTGGAGTGACCCTGATAAACAAGGCTTCTCTGGATAATTGCAACCCTCTCTTTATTGGCTCCTGAAAAGTAGTTTACAACAAGTATCTGCTTCTGAGAGAACTTTACAGGGGATCTTCCATATCCAAAAGTTAATTTTACTCAAGGTATACCACCATCTGGTATGACCTATGACCATTTTCCCATACTCTCCACTACATTATAGCTCTTCCAGGTCAATTCAATTACCTTAACTTGTCCTTTTATCACTCATCACAGTGTCCCTGGAACAACTGATCTCCCATCTGAGGTGAATGGAAATTCACAAGGGCTTATTCTCTGAAGATGTAAACTCCATCAGCAGCAGCAGGTAATAGCCTCCTGCAGGAAGGCCTAGATAGAGATGGTCCATGTTCACAGGAGTCTCTAACATGACATCAAAGAACAGACAACTCTTGAACTTACTCAACATGTCACAGAAGTTAAGGTAAAGACTGCTTCAGGAAATGCACAGTATTAGGGGCTGCTTCAGTTCTTATTGTGATCAGTATCTCCTAGAGGGGAGTAGCTTGAAACAGTATAAACAGACTACCATCACCTAAGAGCCAGAGACTGTTTGTCAGAGCAAATGTCTTGAATAATATACACACAGCTTTACATTATATCTATTCATTTAGGCTTGTCTGGGACTTCCCTCTAGCACTGAGGCTAACTGGAATGAAAAGGCCTTGGTTAAACATTAATCTGCTTTCCCCCAAACCATGGCAGCCACATTCAAACTGTATGTTGAAGAATGATCTCATGGCTGTGATAACCCCAGGACTATATGAACATTACAAATTGGCACAGCCCAAAACTATGCTGAGAATCATTCTCATTGTTTATTCATATAGGGTACTGAGTTTCAGCAATAAAAAAAAATAAATGCATAAATAAGCAAAAAGAAAAACAAAAACCAAACCTCCCTGGGATATTTAATTAATAAAGCTTCTGTTCTGAAGCAACCTGAAGATCCTTGTGCTTAAAGGCA
This sequence comes from Bucco capensis, assembly GCA_013396975.1. Classification (NCBI taxonomy): domain Eukaryota; kingdom Metazoa; phylum Chordata; class Aves; order Piciformes; family Bucconidae; genus Bucco; species Bucco capensis. The sequence goes on along the minus strand of VWZO01002757.1, from coordinate 166,823 downwards.
GTTTCTTTCTTGCTTCATCCCTGCTGTCTGCCCTGCATGCATTATTATATACAACACTGAAAGTGAAGACACTTGACAGTACTTTAATTGAAGAACCTTCCAAATAAAATCTAATTAAAAGCTATATAGCAGGGCTTGAACCTCTTCTATGTATGATCCACACACTATTTTTTCTTCAGAAGTGCATAAATAAAACAAGGATTTTTTGGTTTTCTGTTAGTTAACTGATTTTTGTTTTTTTTCAGTTTCATTAATGGCATGAAAGCACCAGCCTATTCTTTTCATCACTGTTGGGAATGCATACTAATTAGATAACTTGATGCAGTATGAGGAAATCTATAGTAACTTCACAGCTCTGTTGTAACTTCAAAGGAAGGCTCCTACAGTCACCAGTGGCAGCAAAATACCAGAAGCTAAATATCTAGTTCCAGTCCTATCTAAAACATTTAAGTAAAATGGCAAATAATGAAATTCAAGTTTTAAGATCAAGAAAGAAGCATTACCTAGAAAAATGAGGTAATGAAATAGTCTTCTGTACTACTGCTTATCTTGAATCCAAAAAAGATCCATGTATCCCAGGGCACCAGGAACTCAATCCTAGATTTTCTGAAATGAGCCATCTTGCTGTTTGAACAATGAAACAATACCCATTGCACACACTTGTTGGCTTCAGAGTTCCTCAGCTGGCTCACATGAAACATTTAACAGATATACACAAGAGAAACCTTTCTTTTCCTCTTAAATTACAGCTCTGTTATATTACAGATGAACCATACTTTATTTGAATAAAGTAATCAAATGCAGCAAAGTGTGCGTAGATTAGACCTGTATCTTGCACTGTTGAAGCTGTCTATTTGTTACCAGTCATATATATTCTTCACATAAAACCAGTGCAAAAACCTTTGTGGTTTACCCCTGTGAATCTAAGCAAATTACAAGAATTATGTACTTCTGATGCAGTGTTTTACTAATCAATCTACATTGTATAGATATAATTTGAATTACACAACTTGCAATTACAGTATAATTTTTTGCTTATGTAATTAGAAACACTGTGCTTGTTTCAGATAAAACAATACGCAGCCACTACCTTATTTATTTACAAAATTAATTTCTTCAATTATAATCCTTAGATATATAAAATCCTACTTCCACAAGAACCTCAAAGCCCATTTAAAATAATTTAAAATGTGTATTTGGAGCCTCTAAATTTTTTCAGCTTTAATCTAATTGTGTTTTAGAGGTACATCTATCACACTAACTTTATAATTAGTCATGCTGACTCTTCACAGAAACTTTAGCACCTTTTACTATCTCTAAATCAGTATTTTTGGCAATCTAATTTTCTGTCTTTCTGTTACTACTCTCAGATGGACAGCAGCCTTCACTTAAGAGCCACTCTTCCCAAGGCTGTACAGACCTTGATGCTCTGCTGGTCACCATGTATTTCTACCTTGCCAATTATTTAGAAGTCTATTTCCTTACACATGACTGAACACAGTCCAACTTCACAGTGTGTCATGACTCTGTCATGTACCCATAGAGGAGGCACAAGGAGGGCAATTTACCATTGTGTAAAGCCTTTCATAATATAATGAAGTACTGTCAATGCTCTATTTAAAAGAGTAGCATTTTCTTTAGGAAAAAAAAAAGGAAAAAAGTCCCCAAAGTCCAATTTTTATAAAAAGGAAAAAAACTTTCCGAGAAAACAAACAAAATTTTCAGACTACAAAGTTGGAAATACCAAAGGAAATTGTATGTTTGACAGAGCTTAACTCACTACCACAGTATGCTGTAGAGGTTGAAACTATACCTGCTTTAAAGAGAATTGAGCAAATTCATGTCTGATCACTGCCTATCAACGTAAATAAAATAATGTTCCACAAAGCTGGAAGTTAGGAGGACATGCCAGCCAAATTATGCCAATTCATATCATGCTACCAAGTATCTACTATCAGATACTATTAGTGGCAAATCTCTGAGTTAATGCATTTATGATCTCATCCTCTATAGAAGCTTGTGTACCCACAGTTTTGGAATGTGTTTAGAATGTGTCAAAAGAAAGAATATTTATTATTTTCAAAAGTAAACAACACAATTTTGTTGTTTTGAACAAACTGGAGTTACCACCTATTTAAAAAATCTAGAGGAAATGGCACTGAAAAGTGACTCAAGAAATTCTGTCAAAAAAAATCATGTACTTTCACAGGCATATGGATGTTTCTGGAAGCACAAGAACTATTTTAATTAATATGAGCTTAAAAGAAAAAAATGAAGACACACAAAGCAATGTTTAGCTAGTTACCAAACTAGTATTAGTCCCTTTTTTTTGTACTAATGGATATAAGATTTTAAGAACTCTCTTTTCAGGTAAATATATCTGTTTTTCTTCAGGTCTTTGATGTACAACATCTCTCTTTTGCTGAACTTTAATTTTGATATTTTGCAACATGATTTGACTTCTGAAACTGAAGGGTTTGGTTATCAGGACATTCCTGTGAATTACCACTGAATTGTCCACAGAACATTTGAATGCTCCAGCCCTCTGTACAAAGATGGCCACACTCATGGCGAACCTGCGTATCCAGGTTATACCCAAGGTTTCTTAGAGAGATTGCTAACTGCCAGGATCAATATAGATAATTGTGTTCAAAGCCTCCAAATGTTCCCTAACATAACTGTAGCTAGGGAATATAGGAGTTTGATAAGACATATGATGTAGAGAAAATGAATAAAGAAATAATCTAACATGAATTTTAAGAGATAAGGACACGAGCTAAGAGTACATCAGGATAAATCAGAAGCAGTCAGGACAAAGAGCCTGATGGAACAGTAATGCAAACAGAGCAATCAAAACCAGAATGGTCCATGGCATCCAATACCTGTCCTCTTATAGCATGCAAAATGGACTCGCGTTTCCTGAATCTCAACACTCTTCTCTTGTCAGGAAATAGTTGTGCAATTTCTTTTTCAAGTGTGTAAACTTAAGAAGATAGGTTAGAAATAAAGGGATAATGGTGTATTACCACTGCAAGTGACAGAAATTAGAAAGTTTTGTTACCACCTTAATTTTCTAATTCTTCAAAGTGACATTTTTATAGCATATAATGTTGCTATTTTAAAGGTAATTTGGACTTCTTGTGACAGTTTAAATGAAAGAACATTACAGATGCAAATTCACATGAGGCCAATTAGAAAACACCGGAATTATACTACCTGTGGAGTACCCTTTTTTTTTGGCCACTTGAGAATGCTGGTTCTTTTTACCTAACATCCAAATGAAACCTCCAAGTTTTCCACGTCATATAATAAACAGAGCACATTGCAGAGCACAGACAAATCAAGGAGTGAAAAGCAGGTAAAAATACTAATATTTTGCAGAGAGTGGAAGTAGTTTGGTTTTTCTACTTTTGCAATACCTCGTCCAGTTTCCAAAGTTCTCAGAGACAACTAAAAAAGTTCTGAGATAGCTTCATTCATATTGAAATCAGTGAAATATTTTTAGTTTATTCTGTACCTCTTTCTTTTCTTAATCTACACTTACATGCTATCTTTTGTTGGCAATATTAACTGTTCTGTGTTTGCGTATGGTCTTTTAGTGAAAACTGAGACAAAAGAACCACACAGTACCTACATACTTCCAGTTTTGTCCCCAGGAGAACAACACTGTCTCCCATCTTCCTCTTACCTTCTCTTCCTTTTACCTTCCTCTTACAGAATGATTTAACACTACCAGTGAGGTTCTTGTTATTCTGCACCAACGTATTCTTGATTTTGCCCCAGTATTCCTGCACCATTCATTTTACTCTCGTGCCTAGTAATTTGATTGTATCATTCCACGCTTGATGAAAACTACTTACATGTTCTTCATTTCATAGATCCCTAGCTTGAAACCTGCTAGATGATGTACCTTTCTGAACAGCGAAATCACAACTGAAGGGAGCAGGCACTACCCTTTGAACATACAGAGTACCATATAAATGAAGATGGTCTGACATTTCTAGAACCTGAAGTTATAAAAAAAATTCTCAAAAAGAGCATTTTTAAACTTAAATTATATTTATTTGCAGTTTCTGTTTCCTATTAAGATGGTAATGTTATGTCATAAAATAAACAGCACATATCCTGATTAAATATATCAAAGCAACAGCAACATATGATTAAATTAATATCTGTATTTAAAGAGGATTAAAACTGCAGAGTATGGGCCATCCATTTAAAATTGAAACTAAAATCAAATATTCAATCAAAACTTCATAATGAAATATTGTTAATTTAAACAATATGAAGATGACTTCTAGGAAATAAACAGAAAACAGCATGTATTTTATAGCGACATGATTCATGGGCAAGGGGAGACAAATTCAGACTACAAATCTTATTATTGGCATTTCCCATTTTTAAATTATTTTATAACTTTAGTATTGTTTCATATTAGTGCACGTTTTATATAGCAGCTTGTTTAAGAAGGATAAAAACCAAATCTATTATGCATTAAAATGTAATAACTATTCAGAAGGAAATTCTGAGTTATTAACTCTGAGTTATGAGTTAGTCATAAGTTTACATTACACAATAGAGCACCAACCTATAACAGGACATGAAAGTGACATCTAGCTGATAATAAAACATTTTTATGTTTTATTATTTAAAATTTTAAAAGATTTATGTAATTATTTAAACTGAAATTTGACTAATAGGAATACAGGGCTATTCTTCAAAAAATGCAGATGTTCTTCAATGATTTCTTGTAATCTCAATCATGCACATACAAGCCAGTCTTTTTAAGTCTTTGAAAACCAAGAAAAATATATAATTTTCTAGACTGCCCTATTGTACTTACTAAGCCTGGCATATTTAACAATTTGGAAATAAGAGATAATCTGAATTCAGCCCTAAAAATGGTAAATAAGGGGTTTGATTGATTAAGATTAAAAAGAAAAAAATATTTAGAAAATAAGCATAAGTCATTGGTGTGTAGCAAACACAACTATCAACATCTTCGTCTATAGGAAGTATAATGTATGCAGTCCAATACCTGTATATGCAAACTGAACAAGATCCCACAGTGCATTGGGGTCTATGCCTTCCATTTTGATCTCTTCTTGCTTGGCTTCACAAACATCACTTGTAAACATGGCAGCAAAGTAGTCAGAGACAGAACTGAGGACAAGTCTGCAAAAAAGTTAGAAATTGGTGTCATTTACATTGATATTTATATAAGAAAGTTCATATATTAGAAAAAAACTTTTAAACTTCATGTTTTCATAGTAATTATATATTACTAATACATGTAGGCAGCAAAATACAGCATGACATTTAATTCTTGCTTCCTGTGATATAGACCAAGCAGCACATTAGCATATAACTAGAAAACAGACACAGAAATTAGTGCTCAGTCTTCCTGATAACTTTCTAATCACACCCAATTGTTAACAGGATATCCTCTCAGTATCATAGAATCATAGAACAACCCGAGCTGGAAGGGACCCACAAGGATCATCAAGTCCAACTCTCATCTAGGCACAGGACAACCCCAAGGTCACACGAGGTGACTACGGGCATTGTCCAAGTGAGAACTTGGACAAAGACAACTTATTAGTGAAACACATTTCATCCTCCAGAGGTACTCTTCATTGGTCAATAGTTACCAGAAATAATGAATCAGCTATTTCATCAACTGAATATAACTGAAAAGTTAACTGATTTCAAGACACAAACTTTTACCTTGAGAATCCCTATACATTACTGAAATCAAATAAAAAGATAGCTACTTAGCTTATTTTTGCTTTTCACATTTTTCAGCACAGATGAGTTAAAAAAAAAATATAGGCATGTAAAACTGGACAGAAATTAGAGTGCCTTAGATTACTATGCATCCAGTAATCTTTTTGATAAAAGTGACCTTAAGGCAAATCTTGCAGCTCTGGAACACTACAGATGCACAGAAGGACTGAAGTTTAACAGTATTCCTTCTGTACTTGATATACCCATAAAGGGAAGAGCTTGGTGATTTAGATAAAAATGGCATCAGACCACAACTGCCAGGGGTGCATAAAGTGCTAGATGCAGCCAATTTCTTATCCACTGAGCAGTGCACCCATCAAATCCATACCTCTCCAATTCTGAGATAAGGATATCATGAGGGACTAACAGCATAACAACAAGGAGAAATAGCACACTCAGAAGAAGTTTGCTAGTTGAGTGCTACTTGTACGAAAAAAAACATCTTCAAAGGCCCAACCTTCAAATACCACTTTTAATTGTGTAGCGTTTAAAGAAAGATGAAATCAGGCACTGTTCTAAGAAACAAGCACATCTGAAACATTTACTTTGACAGCTTCAGTGTCTTACGCTTATGTTATAGAATCATAGAACAGTTACATCTGGAAGAGACCTTGAAGATCATTGAGTCCAGCCTTTGTCCTACCCCTATCAACCTGATAAATGATGCCCCCCAATGCAACATCCCCCCGTCTCTTAAACACCTCCAGGGATGGTGCCTCCACCACCTCCCTGGGCAGCCTATATCCTACCTATGTGCAGGTATCTTGCGATTCCCAGCAATCAGGATAACGTCACAGAGCTGCTGTTGTTTCAGGTAGCTCTCCATCTTTCTGAAGGTTTGCTCTGCATGGTGAACTGCCTGGTAGAATTCCTCGGAGCTACACGAATCCATGTCACAGTGGGGTGGCAAGGGGTGGCTGGCTCCTGACAGTCTGTAAATCACAAGAGAAACTCTGTGTTGGTAAGATCTGACCAGGTGTCCAGATTTCATCATAGGCTTCTAGAATCTGATATAAGTAATCAGTGCATCCTTCCCAGCTCTCATCACCAGAAGTTCAAGACAGAAAAATCTTGCTGCATCTGGAGGGACAACTAAAGTTGTAAGCCTGTTAACAACGAAATTATTTTTGTTTTTTTTAGCATAGACAGGGAAGTAATCAATCTCTTTTTTCTTTGATCTAATTATTAAAACAATAGAAACTCTAGTATATTCATGTTAAGGTTAATAGTATAGCTATGAATTCATTATTAAATTATGATTGGGCTCTGCTTTTTTAGCATTTTAGAGCAAAATTATTTTACAGAATTAAACAAACCTCATTTTTCTTAAACATTAATATGAGTGCACAGAATAAAGACATAATGAAAAAAGCAATCCTATTTTTTCATTGATTCTAAGAGTGCTTAATCTAGTTCACTTCTTCAAATTCATATTCATTTTACACCACCTGGGAAAGAAAAACATAACTCTAATTGACTTAATTTGTAATGAATAGGAATCATTTCCACAATGATAAATTACATACCTACTTTTTAACCAGAAGCCCTATTAATATTAAGTGAATTTGACCTAGAAAGATAATGATGTCTACCATTCAAAGGATCACTAAAAAAAAAGGAAAAAGAAACAAGAGAAAATATAAATATTTTTTCATTATATATCTATATATTCTTAGTTCAAATTTACTCAGTTCAATGTTTCTGATTCAGACTTTTACAGAAAACACAAAAATGTGTCAGCAAGTACTAGCCCTTGAGGCAACTACTGATCCTGTTTCCCAATAATTCACAGCAGATACGATGCCCTGTTCTTTTACAAATATGTAATGAGATTGTTTTAATGAAAGCCAGAAGATTTTATTTCTGCTGTGGTGCTGAAACTGAAGGATTTCATAGTTCAACTAGATATATGCAAAATAGCTTACATAATCAATAGAATAGCAACAGAGGACATATTTAAGTCCAGTATATCAAATGATATTATCAATTAATTAAAACCAATCTCATTTTATATATTCTATAAACATGAAGGAGTATATGAGAAATTTTTATAATTTACGGTAGTAATACAACAGTTTCATTACATAAGGTTTGAATTCAGTAGGCACTATATTCTAAGAGTGGTATTAATAGACCAATAAGATAACACAAACTGCATTCCTGGTGCTGGAAGTAAATTGAAAAGTGCATAAGGGTAAGAATTTTAAAAAACAGCTATTAAAATGAAATACAGTAATCTGAAAAAAACCCCGAAGAATATTATTTTTATTGACTCTTGGTAGACTACAATGTAGTTCACAAAAAACAGTATTTCATTAGACACACACTAGTAATTTACTTTTGAACTAGTTTTTATCCCAAAGTGTTCCACATACACTCCTACAATAACTGTGTGAGGGTCCACAGGTTTAAGGAGGAAAGGCTTGTCCATCTTTCTGTCACAGTAATTGCTAGGCTTCACAGCATTCCTTTAAAGTAGCTAGAAGCTAGCATAATTGAAGATGGCCTGCAGATGTTTTACCAAATAATTTATCTCTGTATCTCACCTCACCACCCATTCTGTGCCACAGCCAGGCACTAACTTAATAGAATGGGTTCCCTGTTAAAATTTTTACCCACAGTAACTTCATTTGCATAGCATTAAATTGGATCCTGAGAAATAATCAGCTGGTTATAATTATTGCCATTTGTATACTGATAAGGTTACAGTATGTGTGAATCCGTCTACAGGATCCCTCTACAGAAACAGTTATGAATTGGTGGTTTAGAAAGGAACATTTCCTTAATTCTATCACAATCTTGTTATATAGCCAAGTACTCTATGCTAGATATCTCTTGCAAACTCCTCCTAAAGGATAAACCAATCATAACCACTCTGTGAATGACAATCTCCTTAGGTGTTCCTATCGAAGCTGAACTGCCAGACGTGTTGATCAGAAATCCAAGTTTCTTTTCATATCTTTTTATGATCAACAAATGAGTTCACATACAACTGTAATGATGAACATAAGCTCATTAGTATGGGTAGGTGTTTCAGCTTTTTTCTTTCATTTTTTTCCTCACTTTGATTGTAGCCCTAAGCAGACTTCTTTAGTTTTATTGCTGAAGAATTAGAATGACAAGTAATTTACAAGAAAAAAAATCAATGCCTAATAAATAAGGTTGCTAGGGTTAAACAGACACATTTCCTCCCTTCCTCTAGGGAATTCAGAAGTGACAAAACAGCAATTCTGAGAAAAGAAATATCAGGAATCAGAAATCTGAATGGGTTCATATTGCTTGTTAATTCAGAACTTAGGTCTAAGTCAGTTTACGTTTGAACAGACAAGGTGCTAATTTGCCTCTTCTTGGTTATTCAAAACATGATGCCCTCTTCAGGTCAGAAAAAGGGAAGTATACCCTGATTGAACTTATTCAAGTCCTATGAAGTTAGACTGGGCTGCAGTGAGCTTAATCTATTTCATTCTTGAATTGCTGAGCAGTTTGTCACATATTTTGTCATCTTTCCTGCTTGCCATTTATAAACCACACTTTCCACCCCACAACTCATCAGTTTATCTCTCATTTGGCAAGTCATTAACTGACTACTCAAAAGCAAGCCCCAAAGGCCCAGTACATTTTAAATTATTATGCTGAAAACTAGCAATCAATAAGCTTAGAAGAAGACAATAAGTTAATCTTTTTTTATTTCCTGAGAAAGTCCAGATAAAAAGTCTGCTACTTATCCTATTCAGGAGCCACCTTCTTTTCATTACAAATGCTCTGTCTGCATAATCAATGCTTTAAATTCAGTCAGCAGCTTGTTGAAGTAGGAAGTAGTTAGAGATGCAGCCAGTAAATACCAGTTATTTTCTGCTAGCTTGTGAAAGGCATGCATAGGTACTTACGACCAATTAACAATATGAAAATAACATTTCCTCTTTGCATTTATTGTTTTTTTTAGGTGCAGGCAATCAGAACCCCATACACAGTCAGATGGCTGTTGATAGCATTCTGTAGGAACACCAGCACAAACTCATCTAAAGATTCCCTGTCTTTCAAAATCCTTTTTAGCACTTCTGTACCTAAAAACCCTGTAATCAAATATTCAAACATTCCGTTGTCCAGGCTAGAAAACTTTTTTTCTTTAAACAACTTCGTCAATAGTACAGAAAAAGGAAATCAAAATTTTCATGAGATTACAACAGTGATACTGAATGTTGAAACTACAGGATGAGAAAATTAAAAGCTCACAAAAATTATCAATACTGTCAATAACCAATACTTTCTAATTTTTCTTTATGAAATGGCAAACCAGAGTACATATCATCTAATGAAGGGAAAAGAAAAAAATCCACCAGACTAATTTTCAGTGTTAAAAACATCATGCTGTCCTCAAAAGAGAAATGTTTTAAGAGCCCAAAGGTGTTGATGAGAAAATTCAGCCTTTGAGCCTTTACAGATCTTAAAACAGTGTAAATAGAAATAAAAGCCTAACTCTGAGGATCTACAACATCTGGCTCCACAATGCTCCTTTTTTCCTAGCAAAAGCAATTTGATTTGAAGAACAGTGCAATTCTCTAATCACCTTTTACCTGCTCCTAACTTCTTTAAAAAAAAACAGGTAAACAACAGTAAAGTTAAGGGTACTGATTCTTCCCTCAATTTATTAATCCTTTAAGTAAGTACTTATGGTAGCTCATTGTAAGTAAGAAGAAAAACACATCCTGGCAAAAGGTCTCCTAGCAACACCTTCCAGACCTTTGGCCTTTTTGTCCAAGCTTTCACTTGAGTATGTAGTGTGTTTGTGTGGCAAGACAAACACAGATTAATCCTCAGACTAGTTAGTACCCTACAATTATGTAGTTATCTAATTTGCTATCTCCTGTACCTTGTACTGTAGTTCACTTACATAAAGAGTAAAATCAGACTTGACAGTTTCTCACTGACTAAATGCTGTCAGGGAATAAAGAGAAAATGCCAGGAAAAAAAGGGACCTCACAGGTTTAGCTACTTCTACCTTTCTTCTCAGGAAATGGGAAAGTAATTAGTAAAACTGCCACTCTTGAGCTGCACAGGTTTGAAAACAGCAATAGCAAACATCCATAGTTAAAACTATATCCTAAAGAAGCTTCAAAAGGAAGAAAAGGAAGTAGATGCTTAGATGCAGAAATGATTCCATTCTAGAAAATATATTCATAGGGTACAGAAAACAACAGAATCCTACCACTGTATAATGCAGAGTACTTTATTGAATACTTAAGACATTTTACATACTCAATTGGAATATATTTCTCCCACATTCCGCCAAAGCCCTGGTCTCAAATAAAGAAGTCTTTAATTAGAAAATGTCATATTTTATTGTTAGCAGAAGAGTAAATTCTGCTGTATTTAACATTTTTCACTTTTCCCTTATGCAGCATCGATCATACAAACTTATGCAAAGCCAGACCAATGTAATTAATTGTATATTCCTGTATACATATCTAAAGTACATAATCAAGAAATAAAATATGTCCCGTTTGACAGTGAAAAAACCTACTGTGTTGCTATTTATAACTGGCAAAAGCACATAAGAAATATTCTGCAGGTAAGACTGAAAAAAGTCTTCACACCATTTGTTCTCTGAAAATTGCTTATTGAATGCTTAGAAATCAATAACCTGTGGAACTGCACTTAACAAATTAAGATGGACTGTCAAAAGTCATGGCTCCTATTAGTGATCACTTGCAAAAATGCAAGATAGAGAGTTGTATAATGACCTTAAACCATTTTCTTACAGCAACAGCAGGGCTGAAGTTCTGTTTGTGATCAAAACGGATGCTTTTCACTCTGCATCCAGCAATTATACCCACAGCTAAAACTCTGCCAAGGGTTTCAGCAGGGTGTTATCAATGTCTTTCATAAAAGACAAAGTTAAGTAGAAGTGCCAGATCAAAAAAACCCCCAGAATATCAAATTATAATTTTTAATTACACCAGTTTAGTTCAGAGATGCATTATTGCTGTAGCAGAGAGCCCTTTTCTATGTTAAAACCAAACAAACCATTAAATGGAGTCCCGTGCACATTATAAACTCATTCTTGTTTGACAGATAAATTTGCATAATGTATAATTTACAATGATATTTCCTTCCTACAGTGATGTTTCCTGATGCTTCCTTCCTTTTATTTGTAAAATAATTCATTCTTTGGACACCATAAGGCAAAATTCACTCATTAGGACATCTATGTAAAAATATGCATGATTCCTCTGTTGTTCTGCAAATCTGTGCATCTTAAGAATATTACAAGTCTCAAATAGGCAAAATATTAGCTACCAGTTTATTGTGCTATCTCAGACAAATTGGTTTTGTAGCCCTTCAGAAATACAAAAAGGACAATATGAAGAGGGCACTGTGCTATACCAGACTCCTTCTATAGAGCAGGCTACTATATTTTTCTTGTTTAGTAGTTGACAGAAGTAAAAAACAACCTAGACATAGGGTTACAGAAGGAAGAATTTGTTCACGCCCTGACTTTTCCAGGTTTCTGATAAAATATACAAAGCTAGGCACTTCTTGGGTTCCATTCAAAACATTCTCACTTGGAACTTTCTTGTCTATGACACTTCTCCAGATAATTATCTAACCTAGGCTACAAACACAGACCTCTCTACTGTCAGTGGTGACATATACATAAAGATTCCATAGCCTCCTGAAATACTTGTTTCTAAGTTTTCAGTCCTTTTTAAAATGTCTTATTTTTTGTTTGTGTTTATTTATTTATTTATTTTTTTTAAAATGAAATAGTTTTACTTAACTAATTCATTTAATGAACAATTAGTGAAAAATCTCATGATTTTGCAGGAAATTACTTACCAATTTCAGTTAAATTAATAAAAAATGCTTTATTTTCCCTTTAGTCTTCCCCCATTATTTCCAGAATTTATGACTTTTACTAATTACCTGCGCCCTAAGATCCACTTAATCTGTTGGGAAGTTTATTTGTTTATTTGATCCCTTATCTCTTCTCACTTTCTCTCCTTCTATCCTCTACCACCTTCAAAACAATTACTTCAGACTTTTCCTATTTCTTCTCTTTCTCCACTGTCTAGTGTTCAGTCTTAAAAATTACCTAAGTTTTTGCTTACCACTCTCTAGTACTTCCAGTGCCCTACCTTTTGCCAATTTTACTTTCAGCTTCCCTCTCCAGTACGTACAGCTCCCAGCAATTTAGATGCTCTTCCACGGATGAACAACTAAATGGGCTCAGCAGTCCAACACAGCCTGACTGATAGTCAAAAAACTGAATTTCCAAATAAAGACTGAGCAGTCACAACTATAAATTAAACTTTGGAAAAGATATATTAAAATACCACAAAAGCTTAATTGCAGAAGAATTAAATATATAAAGCCTTTTTTTAAATTATGCCAATATGGGGGAAGGGCAAATGGCCTGACTGTGAGAGGGTGAGAGTAAAGCAAGAAAGTCTGGTGGCCTGAGAGCCTTGGCAATGGCAAAAGGTAGAAAGAGACCACAGACTCTGCATCATACAACAGCAAAACATTTTGTACTGGTTTTATTTTCCCTAGAAAATCCAAAATCTCCAAATCATGACTAACAAGAGAAAACAGATTACACAGTCTTAAAACATTCCGTATTTTGTCTGTGTTCTGCAAAACCTCCATCAATCAGGGAAAGAAAGAAAAAAAGTAAGCATTTCTTTTCTGAATCTCTACACTGCTTTTTAAGATTTCTTAGAAATGTAACTAAGACCTCTTACTGTTACTGTTTCTTCTCGTCATGTCAAAATATAACAATTTATTGTACTATATCACAGTGGAAAATTCTTTCCTACCTAAAATCATTCTCATTATCCTTTCTGAAACTCAGTTCAACATAAAGATGATCCTTTTATAAACCCTATTTCAAGTTCCAATCCTAAATCCAAAGAAAACTTTTGAAGGACATCTGATTTCTTAGGGTTTGTCATCCCAATCACACCAGGTGTCTGACAGCTATCATACTAATTGTACCACTACAAACTATTGTCACAAGTTAACGGTCTTGATACTTTCTTAACAAAATGTGCTTTTTTCCCATTTCTTTGACCTATTCTGCCTCTACGCAGTCTTGCTTTGCAACAACAGAGAAGAGATGCTGGACTGCTCTCTCCTACCCACAGCTAATCGTGCCTCTACTGCTGTTTTTTCAGCTTTGCACACCCACATAAAAAAGAGCAGTTTGTTCCAGCTGTTCTTGGAAAGCCAGTGATTAACTTAAATGAACATACAGTTCTCCTAGCTCCATATAGTCATATTTTAATGACATGGAAACTTCCTGGTACATTTTCCACATTCACGCTGCTAACAGAGCTTTATTGTCACACTTGAACCTGCTGTCTGAATTTATTTTTTGGAACTTGGAGGACACAGGAAACAGAGAGCTTAAAAGTATAAAGCCCTGCAAGCAGATACTAGGCACATATAAATCTATGCAATGAATCAGCGTCCTGAAAGGAGACAAGCCATTCTTCCTGAAAACAGAAAGCAGGAAAGATGTCACAGGAGATCTCAATTTTTAAATACATATGCCACTGGAGAACAACCACCTTTCCTTAAGTCACTGCCAGTAGTTCTCTATTTCCAGCTCAAGACTCAAGGGATCTTCCTTCATTAAAGTTTGACCCAGCTGCTCCGCTTTCTTTCCCTCTTTCTTTTCACTATCGGAGAAGCAGACAAAAGTCTTACTGAAAGGAATCATCCTAGCCTCAGACCAGGAATAAGTTTACTATTTCTTCAAATAGGCACTCTCTCCTCATACCTCCCCAGTCTCACCAAAATCCTTTCCCTCATTCACCATGCATTTTCAGTTCACAAAGATTTTTAACTCCAAATAGGAATTACAAATATGTGCCACTGCATAAATTAAATCCCTTATATTTGTGAGACTGTTTGCTTCTCATTATAACAACAACCAAAAAAAAGTTGATTTATGGTCTTCTAAGACTTTATGGTAGATAAATACATAAAACAGGAAAGTGCCTCTGCATTATGATTGACATCATAAAACGTTTATATGGTTAAATAATATTATAGCAAATATGATTCCATATTTCCATCAACCAAAAGTTGAAAGAAAAAGATTATGATTTAGAAATTCAAAACTGCAATTTTAACCTAACCTTTACTTCCTTGCAAAACTTGGTATGATGGCTTATTCCAGATGATGTTCTGCACTGAGCCTTCTTGAATTACTTAAATGGTCAAACATAATATAACAAAATATTTCTCCTATATGACTAAAATAATCCTCTTCTCCTCCAACGTCACCATTTACCAGGTGACTAATGCCAAGCACATTGGCACTTTTGTAACTCACCTATTAAAAATGGACTAAGTTTAAGTCTGAAGATAAGTATGAAAGTATATTGTTATGCGCAGGCTGTCTTAGTACCCTTTGTAGAGGGGGGAAGATGTGAACAGCTGGGAAGACTATGCTTCCAGGCCTACAAAGAGACTCGGGATATGTGCCTGGCATCAGATGTGCTTCTCAGAAATAAAAATAAGCTTCTGGTGAAGCTACTTACAGTTAAAAGTATGTGCTTTTAGAAACTGATATTTTGATGGCTCATAAAACCTATTTCACAGAGAGAAAACAACAGTATTAAAATTAGTGGGGATGGGCTAACTTCAGTTCATTTAATGAAAAATTCTGTTGAACACTACAGAATAATTCTTAAAACATCATTAACCAATTCTACTTTTTATTCTATTATTTAAATTTACTTAGCCAAAGATAAGTTTCAGAGTTTCACTAAGTGCAACTAAGTCAGGAAAATGAATAGAGGCAATACAAAAGAATACCAAGATGAACAAGTTAAAAATTAAGGCATTAACTGTGTTTGATAATAGGGCCTTGGCAATATTTAGCAGCCATACAAAATAACACTCACTGATATTTTTATTTCAAATAATAAAAGTATTATGATAAATATAACCATATCATATTGACTTGATTTTCTGATTTTTGTGTCATTTAAGAAAATAACTACTAAATACCTTCCTTCCCCAAACTATACAGGTATATGATAAAAATACAGAACAGTGGAATTCTAAACTCACTCTAACTTAGGCAGAGCAATTAAAGAGGATAGTTTCAGGGTTAATTAAAACAAGGAGCTGACATCAGATAGTACTTTAATTCAGAAGTGATGCTCATAAAATAAACTGTGTTTTCATCACCACCCATCGTTTATGCGTATACTTCCACACAAAATGAGATTTTCTGCAAATACAGCCATTGAAGACTATACATTCAGAATCTGCTGAAGCAAACAGCACATAGTAAATACCTCTAATATACTGTGGAGGAAAAGCTCCCATATCTTTCAGGCCACTCTGCCTGTAAGTCCATTAGCTGCTGCTATCAGCACTGTGTAATTGTCTAACAATTGCCACGTCATAAATTTCATAAAACCAGTGTCAGTGCCACTGACACAGCAGCCCTTTTCTATGTTAGTCCCATAACTACTCTAGGAATAAGGCAACTTCAGATTAAAGAAGACCAGTGTTGGATTTACTAGTGGGATAGATAAGACAGAGAAGGATAAAAAGTGAAAAAATAAAAATAAAAAAGAGAAGAAAAGTACAGGGCATGCTCCATGTTGTATGACAGGAGAAAGGCTTTTCTACCCCAGCCCCAGACAATCCTTTACAGCTACTTTCTCTTACTTCCTTACAACAGTGCTGAATTGATGGCTTTATGTTATGCCTAAGAGAGATGATAATGTCATGTGTTAACTGTTTTGTCATGACAAATGGCCATATCTATATGGATAAAATGAATTAGCTGACACAGTTACTGATTCAGGGTGTATGCACGAATATATACAAAGATGCAGATCTGTCTTTTATTAAGAGTCATTTTCTTCCAGCATTTAATTTCTGATATAGGCACTTTATGTAAACAGAAATCATTTATGTGAATAATGGCAGCAACATACGAGAAAAGGACAAGCAAGTATTTTATTACTACTGCATTTAGCATAATTTCAATAAAATGTCAGTATGTTACTGTACTATGTACTGATATTCCACAGCATAGGTCATGTCAGAGCTTAAAACAATCTATGACTGCAATGGAACTCATGTCAAAGACCATGGGAAGCTGAATATTTAAAAATCCCAGCTTCAAATTCTGGTTAAGTACTGCACTTGGTGCGATAGGAGATTACAACACACATGCATGCACACCCACAGCTCAAGCCCCCCCAGTGAATAAAATATATGAATGATGCTTCAACCCATGTCCTACTGCAAGACTAGGGAGCTTGCACAGCATTCAGCAGCAAGCAGCACACAGTCTCTTCCTGCTGTTACAGATCAATT
This sequence comes from Bucco capensis, assembly GCA_013396975.1. Lineage (NCBI taxonomy): Eukaryota > Metazoa > Chordata > Aves > Piciformes > Bucconidae > Bucco > Bucco capensis. Next base: position 149,687 of record VWZO01002757.1, on the reverse strand, counting down.
ATCTAGTGTCACATATCTTTTAGTGATGCTCACAAATTTCATGGTCCTGACATGCCTGCCTGCATTTGCAAACCAGTGGGAATGATATGTCTGAAATAAAGGAATAAATTGCAGGCCATTTTGCCATACTGTTTTTTGAAGTGGCAATATGCTTTTAGCTAATCTCAAAAACAGCAATTTGAATCCTGTCTAATATGAATTTGAGGATTCAGCTTCTATACTACAGTATCACTACAAACCTGGGAACTTAACTGGCAAGCAATTTAAGGGCTACTTATTCCATAACAGCTACCACTCATTAACACTGCACATGCCCATTTTCATAGTATGTTCAGTATGCAAAAGGTCTAATGAAACTATTTGCACCAGAGTAGTCTGTGTTGAAGTTGGAGGGGAGGAGAGGAAGAAGAAAATTATATGTAACAGGAATTCCCACCATTAGGTGGTTTGGTTTGGTTTTAAAAGGAAAAAAAAAAAAGGCAAAAAACCCCCCCAGTGGTTTAGATGCCTTTGTTGTCCTGTGCACTGCCTTGGTAGGTTCATTATTTATTTAACTGGCCAAGAAGGTAGTGGAATCACCATCCCTGGAAGTGTTCAAAAAATATGTAGGTGTATGTGGTTCTTGGGGGCATGATTTAGTGGTGGGCATGGTAGCTGGGTGGATGCTTGGGACTGATGATCTCAGAGGTCTTTTCCAAAAGATATGATTCTAATTCAACAGCTAATATTCATTAGCTATCAAAAACATTATCTGCTGTCACATATATTCATTTGGTTAGATTATGTAGTTGAAAAGCCATTTCCAGTCATGATTGAATGTTTCCATATTTTTGGCAGCTATAAGACAAAGAGAAGCATTAATGCCATGATTACTAGCCTACCTCCAAGAATGGTATAGATGTGACAATTTTTTACTAGTGGTATTTCTGCATGAGATAAGTAGTCTACACAGTGAGAAGTTATAGAGACTTCAACCGTGGAATTAATTTCCAACCTGTACAAAAAGGTTTTAGAACTGGAATAGATCAAACTATCCTACACATGCTTCAGGGCAAAATGTGACAATTAGGCTGTGTTACAGCTTAGTCTACTGGCCAAAGATGTCTTCAGGCTAAGAGAGTTTTATTGTCAGCTTTTTCCTATACCTGAGCAACTCACACACACAAACTTAGCAGATAATGAATACCTACAGGCATGCCTCGGGTTTCATTAGGATTGCTGTAAAACAAACACAAAGGTTTCCTCAAACCTCTTACTCCAAAGCATCATGCAATTTTTTTTCAACAGGAAGCCATGTTAAAGATATTTACTTGATTATGCATTTCTTTCATGGGTTCTCAATAAAACCCTGGCACTTTCAGTGAAAATTCAACAATCTTTCCCCCACATCAATGAATTCCAAACTAAACTCTTTTTTTCTTAGTTGATGAAGGTCTTCACTCCTCACTAATGAAAGTTTAAGGCAGCACACCTGTACTTTTTAATTTTTGTTACAGTGGAGTACAGTGTCTCTATTTCCAAATTATTTTGCCAATCCTAATATTAATTATTAGTACATTTCAGTAGCCAGAAACTAAAACAAGGGATACTAGTAAACAGGGTAACGAACCTGTATATCTTCTCTGTAGATTGGGTGACCATAACAAAGCAATTATTAATAAGTGTTTGTTGGATAATTGCAATCGTTACATAACATATAACATGAAATTAAGCACAGTTATGTATGAAACTGACTCTTATTAATGAACTACACCTGCTAATGATTTTGATTTCTGCCAAGCTTTGCTATGATGGAGTATTCAATTTAAAATGTTAATATCTGCATTCATGCTAATTTCTGAGTTTCTCAGCTGTTGTAGTTGGATGTCTGTCAAGTATGCATTATGCTATTGACACGCCATAGATATCCAAGAAATTGTGTGTCATTGAGCTTGACATTATCCTTTTCCTCACTGTCAAAAAAGGGACTCATTTATCCTACAGTGATATGAAATCTCCAAATCAAAAGATGTAATTGCAACAGACTGCAAAATACTATTCATTCCTCCTGGATAGACCTTTCCTATGTAAAACATCACCGTTGACAAGATATCTACAGAGGTTATTTCAAAGGTACATGTCACACTGGTGCAGGGGGGAAGCACAACTAAACAAAACCAAACAAAACCAACAAACACACCTAGTCCAGTCTATGAGTCTGAGCTTCTTACAAAATTGTGCTTATTCAAGCCTGTTCTACTTGTCTGGAATAATCTCATACCTAAAACACGATCAGGACACCTAAACTCTAAAAAAGCCTAACTTAAAAGTTTCATGCTTGCCATTTAATGCTGTCGCTATGTTAGGTTTAATTTTCTTAAAATGACATTTCATTAGCACTTTCCTTACTTTAAATCTCACTATGGTGACCTTCCTTAAACAACTGATGGTAGCTATACCATTGTATGTTTATGTCAATGTGAATTTATTATTATATCATTTATGTATATGGCTATGCACAAGTCATCTGAAAAAAATGCAGGATATTTGTTTGGGGATTTTTATTTATTAATTTGTCTCCCTGAGAATATTTTTTCTGATGAGTTAGGAAACAGCTGATTTATAAATTACAAAAAATCAATTTAGTGCATAATTTCACAAGCATTTCAGACTATGAAAATATTCAGGAAATCATTTAATCCACTAATGTATTCAGCAAGCACGAACTCACCTTTATACATGACAGAACTCTTAATTCTGTGGTAAACCTACTGTAGTGTTTCTGAAAAGTAGATTAAGTTAAAAACAAACAATGAACTCAAAAGTGTAACTATTCCATGTTCTTATGTTACATATGACACATCACAAATTGACTTTGATGCTTAAACACTTCCAATTAAGCGGTTGCCAATTCTAACACTGTGTTGTTACATTTAGTATACAACTGCAATACCTGAAAATACTTTGGTTCTAATAATAAAATGTTTTAAATTTTAGACTAAAAGAAGAAAATAATTCCTTCCACTTGAATGCAAAATCAGAAAGCAAGTGGGCATATTTTTATTTGAAGGAAGGAAAAAATATTCTAACCTAGGCTTAGACACTCTATCTGCCCAGTTGCTGATCAAGGTCACAGTCCACTCCAGATGCTGGTACAGACCCCCCTCACACTCTCTCTCACACACATACATGCAGAAACAATGTAAGACTGTCAAAAAGATCTCAAAAAGTTACTGAGTTACTGAAAAAATTATATCAGGAGCTACTGGTGCAAAAAGGATCATAAAAGAGGACTTCTCCCTCTGGGTCAAATGCAGTAATCATCAGGTAAACCAGATTTCCTCATATACTTAATGAAGTTTCTCATATAATAGAGGAAATGATTTATCAATATAGTATTAATATAGCTCTTACAGTCCTTTGGTGGTGATATGAAAGCTACAAACTGCATTTTCTTAAAAGTAGAAACCTAACCTTATACTTTGCACTTTCCACACTTGGGAGTATATGTGGTGAACCTGAACACTTTCTCTTCTGATGTTTTCTGTTGACTCTAATCCATTGGGCATTTACTTTTAATTTTATATATGTTGGTAACATGCATGCTTGTGTGTATAATACATACAATTTCTATGTGTGGACATGTATGTTTATGTACACATACATACAGGCACATATAGATAGCTCAGCAAAAGCTTTTACATTTCATTTTTTTGTTTTCTAAGTGTCATTGGTATTGCATATTATTTTGTTGAATTTAAGATAAACCATCTGCAATTAAAAGAAGGAATGAAAGTAAAATTTTATCATGTACTGTTAATAGTGCTAGCAGTGTTGCTGAGTTACACATGCAGAAGGAATTCAATATGGTCAATGACCATCTGTGAAGTTTCAAGTAATTCACAGCTAAGTTCACTTATTTCACATGCATTTCACACAGTATTTATGACCGCAGCTGTCAGATTAGAGTACACCTTTGTGACCTCCTCTAGACTGGATATTGTTAATTAGTTATTCTTAACAACGCTTTGAAAGGAAAGAAAAAACTTCAAAGGATGCACAGCATATTGTGACCTGATTACATTATGAACTGTATCATCTGCCTATTGAATTCCTGGTGCAGCTCAAGATGCTATTAGGGATCCCGAGCATTCTGTGGTTAGGACATTAGTTCTCAGGAGATACCACTAATCCACTGCATGTCAGTTCAGCCAAGTTCAGCTAATGAACTCATGGTAACATTTTCTAGATTAAATTTTACGTCAAGCTCTTTTCAGCCAGAGATTTTTGCTCACCTATTAGTGAAAAATGAAAAAAAAAAAAAAGGCATATAAATTCATACAATGCATTTTCATATGTGACACATTTAGAAATGACGTAAGCACATAAGCAACAGACTGCTTTAATTTTCATACACTTGAAACTAAACAGATTAACACTGTAGTAGCATATCATGACTTATGTGACCCTTCTTACTAATTTACAATTGACACTACAATAATTCCATTAAACTCAGATATTATCTAGGTATATTCTGCACATTCAACATCACTACTCTTAAAAGGATGCTATCATTATCAACTGCATTTTAGTAACTGTGACATCAACATATGAAGTGGAATTTCCAAAAATCCACTATCTGGCCAATAAAAGATGAAGCAATGTATGCCAGAATGGACCAGTTGGTGCTTGGAGTTTACTACAATTCTGTCTTTTCTGTAAATAATATTATTTAGGTAAGTAAAAGTAATAAATCATGATAGCTTCATCCATACTAGTAAACAAAACATATCAGAACTCGTCCTTGGCACAGCTGATAAACATGATGCTAAAATCTTCCCAACCCAAAGGATTGTGATTTCCCTATCAGGATCCATCCCTGGGCTATGCTATGTCTTATGTCATGCCCAGACACTGAGATAAACCTTCTAAAAGGCGTAGGGGATAGAAGGCTGCTTGAACTACTGTCTTGCTCTGTGGTGTTTACAGTAGAGACTTGGCCGGATGCTATTATTCCCCACTGAATCCTAAACTCATTTCAGATCGCACAGAAAGTAAAAAGGTAAATAGTGAATTGGCCTTTGTATTTTAATGGGTTTTTCAAATAACTTATTAAATGAAAGCTCCTATAAGCAATTAACTTATTAGCATGAGATGCTTTTGAAAAAAAGATTTAAATAGGATAAATGAATAGTATTTCTAATAATGACACCCTCTTTTTCTTGGCATAGTTCTGATGAATAAAATTAATAATTATAGTATTAACATTTTATATGTGTTAATTATGTTTGGAACAATACATTTGTCGTGTCTTGCAAAGCCCTGTAATAGTTAAAACATTGACTCCTTCATGCTTCAGCACAGCTTGAGGTGAAAAGCAATAGGGTTTGTTTTTTGACAACAGCATGTATTGCATTTTGAAAGTTCTTTGAGGATGTTTTACTGAAAGAAAAAGGATTTGTCTGAACTGTCATGTTGTGTATTCTTGAAAGCCCATGTGTTCAAACATACAGGCAGATTATTCTGAGTTACAGACGAACTAGCTTCAAAGCCTACAAGCAAACTTATGACAGCTTAAGCACATTAAACCAAGAAGCTAATTTAAAGAACAATAACACAAACAATGCATGGAAAATAACATTTTAAAAAATCAAAGCATTAAAATCACATTAAAAGACTTAGATTAGTTTATTTCCTCTGTCCTAGTAAAGATAGCCTGACAGTTGAATGTTCACACTTCTTAACAGGTACACTGTCATCCTTCACCCCACAAGCCTCTGCAAGGAGAGGCAAAAAGAGAATTATACAGTTATTAGCAAGGGGGAAAAGGAAGAACTGCTATCTTCCTAGAGCCCATAACATTAATCCGTTTAACAAGATTTTCTTTTACAATCCAATATGCACTTTTCACTAACAGTCCTTACTTATTAGCACAGGTATATTTCACATTCACAGAATAACTTAAAAATGGCAGAATCTAGATAGATTTTTGCATAACAGTAATACTAACACTTAAAATTCTAAAGTGTGTCACAGTTGCCAATCCAATAGGACAATTTGTGGGGTGCATACAGTTTTGTACTATTGTGAAATACATTCTACTTTCAAAATGAATTAACTTTGTATCCTTGGGAAAGGATTTGACTTCATTTTAAAAGGATGATAGATTAAGTAATCTTTTTAAAGGTTTGGGCATGAGATAATAATTATAGACAAAATATTTCTACTCTCAGACAAAATGGTGGCCACTTTCTGGTGGCTTTTATAATAAAAAAGAATGCTTAGAAATATAAGCTATTGTTTTTAAGAAAAAAACTATTAAAATATTCAACCAAAACAAAATCCTTTTCTTTTCAAGTCAAAAAAACTTCCAAACCTGTCTACCCTAAAAAGATGCTTATCGTCCTAACAATATTTTGAATACATACACACATAAATCATGACATAGGACATACCAAATAATCAGCTATTGTTCTATTTTAAGATTAGCTTTGCATCTTAATTCAATTCCAGTTCACGCTGATAAATTCCTAACCTCAAATAATAATACTCTCTAGTATAGAGCTTAAAACCCTTTAACATAAGAGAGAGAGACATGGAGCCAATACAGGTTTCTTGTCAAGTTTTATTATGCTGTCCAAATGAATAGTAATTCACAGATGAAATATGGTATATGAAATGACCCCTAATGATCTTAACAGCTGTTTATTGCCATGCCCTGGCAACCACTGAAACAAACATAAATTCACTCTTTCTCTTTACTCTTAAGAAATATTGTCTCAGCAGTGACTTACCTCTTATTTAAATTTTGCAAATGCACACAAGGCAGGCTGATTCACATGTGAAACTACAGATCTAGCAGATTTTAAGAACCACAATAGCAGATATTGTAACCTTTTACCAGTTCATTCTTGATTGCCTGAAGCCCTCTACAGCTTGAAAGAAAATAAGGCCAGATAAAATCTTCCTCAGGGTGAATAAAATCAGAAGGAGATAAGCCTAATTTAAAGTTCATTACAATCATAGGTATTACTAATGCCTATTAATTCCAGAAATTAAATTAATGCAATGCATCTGATTTTTCTATAGGTAGAGTGCCAAAAGAAAAAAACAAAACTTGTTTGTTTCTTTACAGCTACAGTACTGAAGGCTGGGACACCTAATCAAGTCAACAGGGAATAGCAATGAAAGGAATGAGACTGAATTTCCTTACACCATGTGAGCGGAAAAGCTTTCCTCACAACTGCAGGCTAGCACAAATAGAAAAATGAGATGAAGAGACATATACCCATTCCAGAGTTATTCATCGTGCCTTTGGAAAGAGTAGTAGTCCTTAACGGCTCAGGGTAAGAGGAATCTGTTCAGGCAGTGGGAGATCTGAGCCCTGTTCCCAGAACCCTGGATTCTGTACCTACAGCTATCCAGCACAGGAAAGCTTTTTTATTCATTTGATTATACACTATTCTGAGCTGTAAGCCCTCTCTACACATCATTAACAATGCCTTATCATGTAACTGAAATGTGTCAGCTATGGCTTTAGAGAAGATCAGGTAGGAGAAAATTTCAGTTAGTGGCTTGATATTTTCTTAAGCTTGAAATTTAGTGTTATGCATAAGTGATACTATATCTAACTGAATAAAACCACAATGGCATCTGTTCTCTGGAATGATCTTATACTGCTGTCCATTCATAATTCTCCTACTTTATAAATGGACAAAGAGTATTAAGCCTATTTCAGTGTATTTCACGCCACATTTGCTCACTACATTTCAAACCACAATCACTTCCAACACTATCTTGAGTCAACATAAATTCCCCTTCCTAAACATATTGTTGAAGGTTTCTAGATGAAACTATTCTTACAGTGCATTTTCACCAAACTCTGCCTTCACATTTGGTCTTGTCATTTTACGGTATATAATGCCAAGCTTATTGTTGACAGAAAACAAAAAATAATAACATATTTTATGGGGTGCTTCAATTCAAGACCAAGGGCCTGAAACAGTGTGCCTTCCCCCAGCCCCACCTCCACTACTTTGCAGAAATACTTAGCCTTGACTGGGTTAATTTTAATCAAGCTTTTTACATGTTTTTAACAGATGCTAGGTTTGCATATTAATTTTATGTATACTGATGAGCTGTATATTCTGAAGGATTCAAGTATGTATTCACAATCAGTCTCTGAAAGCTCTTTAAGCTGTTCCATACCATCTTGTCAATAGAAAACATATCTTTGATGGAAACAATTCATCTAATTCCTTTTACCAAAGCTGGAAAGACACATTTATTGTTCAATATACTGCACATATTTAAATTTATCTTAATCCCTTTAATCACAGACTTTTTTCCAATTATTTTTCTTCCAAGTTATCTGCCTTTCAGCAGACACAGCTTTTAGTATTTACATTTCAACAGAGACAAAATAGATCTTTTTTTCCTGCTTTTTTTAACCTACCTTACATTACTTGTTTACTACTCTAGAATAAACTATTTCAAAATCTTAAGATTCCTTGGCAGAATACAAATAATTCCAAGTTCTGTTTTAACATGTTCAATAGTCCAAATTGTCACTAATATCCCTGGAAGAAACAGATTACTAAGTCAAAGATACAGCAGGATGCTATTAAATACACATTTATCAACATGTTTGAGAGGCAGAAACAGCCCCAACACGCATGGAGAAGTATGCAGCCACTCATATGTGAATATACTACATGACACAGAAGGGCACGATGCAGCAGCCCAGGGTTGAATTCACCAGTCATCTCGAAAAACACACAAAAGAACTCCACTGACTTCAGTAGCAATGCCAACATGTTTCAAGTTAATAATATTCATTTGAATATTCTGCTTGATCAGAAAGGATTAAGGATTAGCAAGACAACTGAAATCTCAGTCCTGAAACCCAGAAAGTCAGAAATTGTATGTTTAGCAAGGTAATGCTTTTGCCTGAAGCCTAATCTTGAGCAGACCATTTGTCAACCTTTTCTTTCAGTACAGAAATTAAATTACCCTGTTTATTAACTTTCTCTAAAGTAGAATTACCAGATAATTCTTTTTCATAGTTTTTTTACTTTGCTTTGTTTTGTTTTCTGATCCATACTTTTCTTAAAGTGGATGTAAGAATAGGACATGTAGTTCTTGTGATGGGATCATCATTGCCACTTATTTGTTTCTATTTTCTTACTTAATCTTTTCTTTATGCATTCAAAAGTTGTTGACACTCTCTTTAAATTGTTTTTATGTACCAGGATGTTATTTCTTAGCTCATATTTTTATATTATGTTTTATATTCTTAGCAGATATACATGGATACCTTTCAATAGCCTGTGTTCAAAAGATTCTCTTTGCAATATCCTATCACTAGCAGTGATGCTGATGTATCTGTATCACTGGGCAATTATTATGGAAGATCCCATAATTTCTGAATCATTTGCAGATTACATCAGGAATTTATTTGTATTTTTTTTTAAGACTAATTATGTATTTATGCATGTTGACTTTATACATAAAGTCCAGAGCAGCTAAAATTAATGAACAAGAGAAACTCACACTTCATTTATCTGGTAAAATCCCCTATTTTTGTTTAATTAGAAGCTTATGAAAGACTACTATATACCCTTACAGGTGTCAAAATGCATTAGTGTTATAGGATTGTACCCATCTATTTCTTTTAACAAAGATAATGAATTGATTTGATAAAACTTATCTTCCATGAAGCTCTTTTGTTTTGCATTAATTCATTTATAGTGCTTAACATATCAACTTTTCTATTCTTAGCCTGTAGCATCCTTTTGTAATATTAGGAGAAATAAACTTTTCCTTAGATTGCTGGATCTTCCCAAACATTCTGATCTTTTGTTACACTAACTAAAAGACCTGTTCAGGGAGTTAACTTTCAATAAATGTGTATATTACTAAAATGTCTGCTATCTATTATTTAGTTTTAAGAGTACATAAGTAACATCCTTACAAATTGAAACCAGATCAGGAAACATTTCAGTGAAAGAAAACTGCACCATATCAAGCATAAGTTTGTTTTATATTCAGTATGCAATACCAAGTTCTACTATTAGCAGACTATATTTCTTCTTAATTTTTAGAAGAATGTTTATTTTAATCTTAATTTATCCTACTCAAATTATTTCATTGGTATCTTTAATATCTTTTATATGCCTGCAGTTCCTGACTGCTGTTTTCAAGTGTCTCACTACATCTAAGTTGAAGGACCCTCATGTACATTTCAAGACCATCCCCATGAAGGAATGAAAACTGGAAGGCAATGTTCTTCTTTCCAGTGTCTATGGAGACTGGTGGTCAAAAAGGCTTGATTTGAGTTTCCTGAGCTATTGCTGATTTTGCAGGCATGCAGGAATATAGAGGAACTTGAATTATTTTAAAAGGAAATCTCTACTGCTGTCCATATCACAGCTTTGTCTCCAGTCCTGACTCTGCCCTTGTCTCCCTTTGCTCGATCTCTTGGAAGGATCCTAGCCCTGGTTAATTGCTTGCTCTGCTGGGAATGTCAACAGTCCTGGTTATTTGCCTTGGAATCTGTCTACTCTGCTCAGATACTGTAGGGCTGTACCCCTTCAGTGGAGGCACCACTCGTGCTGCAGTTACCCTTGTCTCCCTGTTCACCTTCTCATAGGGAGTTGCCCTGATCACCCTTCTGCCGAAAATATGAGATGTATCTCCACAGTAAGATCCTTTGTGAACAGTCTTTCATGAAGTTAAGGAAGGTGAGAATTTCAAGATAATCCACTGATTGTTTTCTTTTTGAGTTGAAAGGTAGTGCTATAAAAATATTCTGTAAAAGTTACTTTTATTTTCTACCCTCCCCTTTTCTCTGTTGTTTTTTTCACAGGGAACTTCATACATGTAAATTATGTCTTGACCATGAGAAATAACTACTCTGAATGAAATGGCAATTCAAAGCTTGAACTTGTTCTCCAGAGCTTGTTCTCATCATGTCCTATGAGCTTATTCGCATTACCTTTCTACAGGAAAATTTCAATGACGGGTTGGGAAGGGAATAGATATAAGGAGGACCTTTTGGGAGACTTTTACATATTTCTGGTTAGGGAGAGGGATGAAAGACTTTGCAAGTAATGAGTTTGATGAGCACAAGTAGTAGCATAAATTACTACATTTGTTAATATGATCTAGTTACAAAATGATAACCTATTTTAAAACAAAATTGCATTTATGCTACATGAAGCTGAATTTCTGGTTCAGATCTGCACTAACTGATGATCAACATTCAGCATAGATCTAAGAACAGCAAAAATACAGGGTTGCTCAACTGCAGTTGACTTTTTCAGAAAAAGTTTTTAAACTTCTGTAAAGTTCCTTGCTGGTACTTCAGTTACGGCAGGAATCATGCTGATTCCTGAGAAAATATCCTGAACTGAGAAAACAGTTGATCCACAGATTGTTTACTTAGCTATCTGTGTCTTAAAAAGGAGAAACCTATAAGGATCACTTCTTGCAAATATTTTAGAGATGTGGATTAAAAAACCCCAAAAACAAAACCAAAGCCCCTTTGATGTTAATAAAGCTGAAAAATATCAATAAATACAAAAAGTTAACTACAAAAATTGAATATACTTTTGATAACTATGTTCCATCACCTCTCACTTCATGGAATGAGAGAGCAGATGAGCAGAGAAACAAATATAGTCTCAAAATTTCAGCAGAATTTTTTGCTTCATGGTAAATAGCTTGGTTACATAGTAAGGTTACTCTGAACTTCTGAATAAAATAATTTAATTCCAGGGTTTTTCCCTTCTTTAAAAATAATCTATAGCAGTACAGACTTTATCCAGGTTTAGACAGCAATTTTTGCTGAGATAGCTCACACTGTACTTGCACTGCAAGGTTTTCTCTGCATCACGCTTGTGTGTGCCTATATGCGCAGAACAGCACATGAAATTGGAGACATGGTATAATCTTAAGGATGATCTTAGGACTGTACAAATTTTGAGAGAAAATGCATTTTTCCCTCTTGAGCTTCTCTGTGGAAGTATCTTGGTTTGACAGCAACAATACTACGTATTTTTCTGTCACTTCTTTCCAATGCTTGGGTGCTTCGCAGTAAGGTGAGTTCTTCCTTCTTTTCAATACAGTTAATAGCAAGTGCCCAGTGTTACTGAAGAGGACAACTGAGTAGCAGCTTGCAGTCCTGAGAATATAGCAAGGCAGGGAGCAAAGCAATCCTGCAAGAAAGATGCTGACTTGTCAGAATGGGAGATGGCTAATACAAATAATGATAGCTGTGAGTTTGACACCTGTGGACCAGTTCTTGTGAAATGTTCAAAGCATCAGCTAACTGAACTATCAAGTAATGTGAGTTGGGATGGGGAGACGAGAAAAAAAATGGAGCAGAGGGAGGCTGCTATTGTGATCTAAAACAAGGTACAGTAAGATACAGACTTGTTTTGCCAGCCCTGTTTCCTTATTTTCTTACATGGTATTGCTGCAGCCCATTTCTTTGGGTAATGGTACTATCAGTAAACAGAACAATTCTAAATTGACCTGAGATTTCTAAGGAGACATAGATGCACATTAGCTGTGCACCAGGAGGTACTGATTTAGAAGCACACCACTGACACTGTCCTTGGACAGCAGGTCGAGAAGGCTAATAGAAGGCATGGGTAGAGTAAACGAGTCACGGCAGGTTGCTTAGGAGATCAGGCATCAGCTTCTTTTGGACAGCTGAGGACTTCCTATTTTTCAAATAACACTGGTATCATGACAGTATTTGTACACAGATGTCATTTATGACCGTATGGGACACTAGTTTAACTGCGCACTAAATGTCTGACAAACTCAGAACAGGGTGACAGGGGTGACACTCCTGTTCATGATGTTTCTGGTGCTCTGTGACTGTAAACTACATGAGGCGGGGAGGGAGCATTTCTCAGGGGTTAGTCAGAGGGGTTCTGGTGAACAATCCAAGTGCTAATGATTTGGATGTATCTGACCAAGCAAGGGACATAAGAGATCATTATATTAACTGTAGTGAGAAGATATATCATGGGGATGAGAAGCTAAACTGTAGTGTAAATAATGCCTCTGTTTGCTGTTGCTTCTAAAATATTTTATGAATATATATTAGCTTTTTCTTCAGGCTTTTTATTTCCCCAAATCCCCACACTAAAACTAGAAGGGTATAGGCTGTCTAACTGTATCTAACTGTAATTTAGAAGGGGGAAACTATACGCTTATTAAAGGGTCGCTTGAATATTCCATCTTATTAGTGTTTGCAAGATATGAATACATAATATAAAAACATGAATAAAGCCAAAAAGCATCTTGAGCCAGAAAAGCCAACTATAACCATTCAACGTCATCTTGCTGATAACAAAACAAAGAGCTGTTCTAACCCATACTGTCATCTCCATTCAGCCTGTCCCTTAATTATTCAGAAGCTAGTTGCCAAAAATGGTGTAAAGGTGAAACAGATGCAGTCTTAACTTTCTGAGCAGTGTACAGTTTGGTGACCTGTTACTTTCCTGAGACAGCCAAAGTGCCAAAATCATAGCAAAACTCATTAGTTACCATCATGACCACTCCTGCTCACATCCCCGGAATTCAACATTTTTCCAGTGCTTTCTAACTAAAAACTGAATTAGAGGACCAGATTATTCTGGGTGACTTCAGATTTCCAAAAGGAGAAAGCAAAAGGAAGTAAGTTTAACGGCTCAGATTCCATACTAAAGGCATACAAAATTACAGAGTTAAGCACTTGAAAGTAGACCATGCTATAAATGTGAAATGTTTGATCTGAGGCTATCGTGAAAAAGTTAAACAATAGTTCTTTCTTAAACCAAGTTCAGTTTATGGCTGCAAAAAATCTGACTTGAGAATTGACATGAACTTGACAGCACAACTGCATGGTAAGGGTTTCAAACATAATCCTGAGGATGAAAAATTAAACAAATAACCCACCGTTACGTGGTTAGGGCTGGGCCGACCACTAACCCCCGACAGTCACTCTCTACTACCCCCTCTCCCCCCACAGGGAACAGAAAGGGAATAAGGGAGAGAGACTTGTGGATTGGAAAAGGAAACTAAAACTGCCTTGAAGAAAATAGGAACAATAAAATGAAACATGCCAATATAGAATCCAACCCCCCTGATGGCAACTACATCACTGCCACCACTGATGCGGTGGCAGAAATCCCAAAGTGGACTCTAGTAGCAGATGGGAACTAGATTCAGGGACTGGATCCTGCAACTAGATTGAGGAACTCAGGGATGGAGATTGAAGGCAGAAAGGAGTGAGTCCTCCTCAGATGCTGGCTATTAAAGAAAAGCAAGAGAAGAGACTGACCCCTGTGATCCCTCAGCTTTATAGTAAGTATGGTGTATATGGAATTATATACCTAGCTGATCAGTTGAGGGTCACCTGAACTATCTACTCCTCCCTGAAGGTGTGACATTTTACTCTGCACCCCCCACTCCAGTGTGGTACACTTGTTACCTTGATGTTACCTTGATCTGCATACCAATGCACTCTAAATATTCCACAACGGAAATTTAAGAGACGTGGAAGAACTAAACAGAGAATGAAGTCAACATTGAAATGGAATAAATCTCAAGAAATTAGTTAACCATATGCCTATTTGTAATTAAGTGCACCTAGACACTTACTGAAAGATATCTGCTTAATTCTCAAAACTCAAAACTTTTCAGTGAATGAGACTCACAAATATCTATAATAATCTCTTTTAGTGTTTAACTATGTCTCTAGCAAAACATGTTCCCAAAATGGAGTAGACATCAGCTGGTCAAAATTTCTATTCCTAGACACAGATACTATAAATCTGAAATAGCTTATCCTTTTTTGCAATAGGAATAAATTAATTCAAATTACCTTGCATTTGCTGTGGGATATACACATCTGTGATTATTAAAGCAGTACCCATGGGTAATTTGCTTGTGTGTCCTGAGCCTTGCATTTCAGCATCTAGACTTCAATTTACTTTTTGCCTTTTTCCTCCCAAGTGGTCCAAGATCAATGTAAACTCAGACTTAGGTTTGCAAAAATTTTGGGAAGACTTCTGTCTTTCACTTGCAGATTGTATGCATATGTTTTTTATTCTATTATTCAACAATTAAAATAGTGAATGAAATTGACTTCAGGACATAACTATTATTCACTAGATATCTATGCATGGGGAACTAAACTAAGCTATTACTGGAGCCTAGAGAACTATTCATCTGAACGTTTATAGGAATTTAGCAATGAGATGACCAGCTCTCTGGATGCCTTAACTTCTCTTCTAACAACGTGTGTTTCAATTGTTAGACCACATTCGAATATCTCTGTTACAGGCACAGCAGTCAAGTAAAATAAATCCCAGTTTAAAGTCTGCTCCTAAAAAGCCCATACAAAGATTTAAAAATGTGTAACGAAGGAACTGAAGTAGGTACTGTTTTGCCCATTATATGCAAAATAAGAATTTGTTTGTTTTTATATTGCTTGAGTTTAATAGCTACATTGCTACAATTTAATCTTAATAAAATTAGCAAACAAGAACAACATTGAAAAGGATTGGTACAAGCATCCAGTTATGCAGTAAGAATTATAAATAATGAAATACAAGCTCAGAGCTTTGGATTTCTGTAAAGTCCACAAAAAAAGAATTCCACATTTCATCAGCTAAGGAACTGCTGAGTATAAGTTTTATAGTAGCCACATACAGGGTGATCAATGGATAAATACTCTCTTAACTGCTCACATATCATGAACGTTCTTTACAAAAGAACATTCTTTAAGACAAATCTCTGCTCAAGCTGGAAGGGTCACACCAAAGCTGATAAGTGGGAGTAACACAACTGTCATCCTCAACAGTTATTTGCATATTGTTGGTAGACGGTGGTACACAAACCATCAGCTGTCTCATGTAACAAGCTCATGGCAATACTATGATTTCCCATGCATCACTTTGTGGGAGTGATACAAAAATGAGTATTTTTAAAGCATAAACTCTGTATCAGAATTGCAAAGCTGATTCTCTTACTTAAAATAAATATGAAGCAAGAGCAACAAAAGTTTAAGCATTTTATTCTGCTGAATGGAATTTCAGTGATTTTAAAGACTCTTAGTAGAGATGTTTGAAGAGACATAGATGTATCATTGCCTGCCTGCCAAGTCATGTTGACATGCAGCTGGCTAAGTACAACAGCATGCAATTCTCATTTAATGCTCAAGGATAAGGAGCTTAGTTACAAATTTTGTTGTAAGGAGGTATCTCCAGTACTTGTTCATTGATTGATCAACAATCCTTAAGGCAAACAAAACAGTTAGGAGGGAAAGGAGAGTTCATTTGCCTAAATCCATTAATAGTATATTTTAAGAAACAAATGGATTCAAGGATTTTCAATATGTGGCAGTTTAGACTTAGTTTCAATTTATTAACTCAGTAATATTTGTCTATATAAACCTGTTCTCTGGTTTAAAAATACTTATTTTTTTCAATCTGTGTTTACACAAGAAATAACCATTGCAATATTTCAGTACATCTCCAAAGAGTGCTTTTTTAGATCATCCCTCTTTGGAAACTTTTACATACATTCATGTGTAAGGACATCAGTTTGCTTTTATATACTTTTTCTTTTGATGTTAGGCATACAGACTTAGTTTACTCTAGTATTATGCTAAAAACAAACATCATAACAGATTACAGCTTTCCAGCATTGAACCCATGTTCATTCAGAACACTCTCAGTGAAATGTGGCTAACACAACACATTTCTTCAGTTGGATTAGTAGAAAAATACGTATTGATTGTGAATTTCTAAAACCTCCCATGTTTTTCTGCAAGGTATTTAAAATCCTAAGACTAGCAGTCTCATTGAGGGTCAGCAGGTTTATGCTTCTATATTAGAAGGTAAAAATCTATACCTATTTGGATTTTTGTCCATATTAAAAATAAAGCTGTTTCCAGATGCCATTTAATGTGTCTGATGGTGAATTCTCTTTGCACCTTCCTTTAATGCTCATGTCATAGGATGTCACAGAAGGATGTTGAGAAGTCTACAGGATACTACCATGGGCAATCTAATGTTCTGGATAATCCTGGACTCACAAATTACCAAAGTATGATTCCTTTAAGCAGGATTTCACATCATGCCCCACCTCACAGCCTAATAGGGTCAAGAGTAATGGCTTAGAGTGGAACAGAACTGGAAGTGTTTTCTGGGAGTAGTTTCCCAATCTTCCCAGATCTTCATAAATGGAGGCTGACTCCGTGTGTGTTACACTACCATATGTTCCTCTACTCTTCTCTTGCCACTCTTTGAAGGAGTCAGAATGCTGAAGGTGCTAATGAGGAAAGGCTCAACCCATCACACTGAATTAGCTGCAGGTAACGGACCTAAAATGAGCTAGATTACCTCAAAATATTTTTATTTTGTAACTGTCATTATGGGGAGTTCCCATGTTCCTCATCTTTATGCTTCAACTAGATGCCTAAACCTATGTGTTGTCAGTCAAGGCTAAGAGCTCGGTATGGGCTTCTTTGTGAACATAGTGGGAACGCACATAGGAAGGAAACATCTTTTTCCTTCACTTCCCTGTGTAGCAGAATGAGGAACATCACCATTGCTTTTGGCCCCCAAACTCACACACATATTTTATCTTACTTACGACAACACTGAAAACTACTGGTAATTTTTAACAGCTCCTAGAACTTTTTAGGATAAGGACTTCAACCTGCATATTCCTGAGCTATCTCTCATAAAGCTTTATTTTTATCATGTCTCTATGTCTACTCACAATGATAGAAAAAAAATTTAAAGATCTTCCTTCCCATTCTGTTGGTTTTTTTTTTCATATTACGAATTCTTACCTTTTGATGCATTTGATAAAGCTTGACAGAAAAAAAGCAAGAGTCATAGAATGGTTTGAGTGGGAAAGGACTTCAAAGATCATCTAGTTCCAACCCTACTGCCATGGGTTGGAACAGGCTAAGTTGCTCAAAGCCCCATCCAACCTGGCCTTAAGAAGTTAAGAACTGAACAACTTTTCAGTTTTATGTAGAATTCTAGCAATTGTCTGAATTCTATTAGAGGGAAATTGATATAAAAATAAAATAAGGAACATCATTCACATATACACTTGGATACATAAGATACATTTGAAAGTCTCAAACTGGCTTCTATGGAGGAAATCCTCCCCTTGCAAGTTTTAACTGAGTCATATGAAGGAACCAGAAAGTATATGAATATGATATCAGCAATATGTACTCTGTTTTGCAATAAAACTTTTGTTAAATTCTCCCATGAAAGCCTCTGAAAGAACCTATCATATTTTAAAGGAAGAGGAAGACCTTTAAGAAATTAATAAATAAACTAGCTAAAAGACATAAAAAAGGGGATTAGAATGAATGGTCATTTTTCATGATGATGAGACCTCTACAGAGGCATCCCTGAATTAATCTCTGTTACTGTTTTTTTGTTAATTATTTACACAAGGAAAATAATCATGCAAACTCTTTTATTTAAATAATTAAGGATAATCAAAGCTAACCTGAGATAAGAAGGTGTAAGAAAGATCTCATGAATGACTAATACATTTGAATGTTAATAAAAGTAGATTAAATTCAGTGTTGAAAATTGCAGACTCAAGGAGACTGGAAAGGAATCCCCATATGTGAGAAACAATAGGCTCTAAATTGGCTATTACCACTTAGAAGAAAACTCTGGATTCATTACGGATAATTTTCTTTGTCTAAAGAAATCCAGTTAAGCATTTGACACTCGTCAAATTTCATTATGTTAAAATATATTAGCAGCCCCTTCTTAAGTCAGATTCTGGGATCTTTGATCTGGCAGCAGGTTTTTGTCTTTAACTTCTCAAAAAAGGTGATGTGACAGTAATTTAATTTTAATCCTGTTTGTTTTAGCATTCGTATTTTACTTTCTTAATAAAGATCATTCTTTTCTTAAAAACTTAAAATAGAGGCATAGTTTCTTTTTGATAGATTTCAATAGCTTTATCCTGTGAGAACAGAAAACTAATCTCTTTGTGTATATGTCTGTGTGTGCTCTGTAATGCATGGCATACCATCACACTGACTGTAGTTAAAATAAATATTTCGTATATTCATCTGTTGAATTACATGCCACAGATTTGAGATGCAGAGCATCTTATCCCTAGTTCTGCCTTTCCTGCACTGTGCATTCCTTCAGTTAGACAGTTATTGTTAACATCTTCCCACTCTACTCCTTCCAGATGTAAAATGAAGAGTCAATTCTATAGAATTTCATTGAACCAAGCCTTCTGAAAGTCCCCATGAAAATGTGTATGCAATGAAATTAGAACTAGACCTTTATAAAAGAAAAGCTAGTACACAAAAGCTGTGAAGGGTTCCAGCAATCTGGGCAACTTTTGTCTCTACCTAAGGGTTTTGTGGAGGATCATCACTCTTATTAATATAAGACCATCAAACATAGCTTTAAGCAGCCTACTTGCAGCTGGCAGAAGTTGGCATAACTGGACAATCCCATCTAGCTCTGACCAAATACTCTTAGTCTCAGCAATGATTCTTTAGGTGGACTTTTTTAGAATTTTTTTTTTTTTGTGGTGTTGTTATCGTTTATGATCTTGGTTTTTAATTTTAGTGAGATCACTGCAGTCAAGCAAAGAGGTATAGCCACTTGCAATTAACTGAAAACTAGTTCAACCAACAGCATTTAACTCTCACAATAAAATGGGTTTTGCAAAGACCTTAATCTGAAATACAGTATTTGTTTTCTCTTAAAATACTTTCTGGAGGGTAAAGCTTTTACCAATGCTTATTTCAAAATACACTTATCCTTGAGTGGTGATATTTCTAATTGACATAGGAAGCATGCATACTGAAAACACAAAAGCTGGCAAACATTCCCTTTACTTCTATGCTTGGTATTAGTAAAGTAACCTTTTCCAAAGGTTATAACTAACCTTTTGATGGTGTTTTTGTCAAAAAACCTGAAGGCTGACATTGAAGTTGGTTCTTGTAACATGAAATATTCACAAATGATTTCAGTGCTTTCTTCTTTGTGCTAAAGAACCCCTTTCAAAACATTCTTATTCAGCAACTATCTTCTGCTGATGTATTAAATTTTTATATCAGAGTTAAAGTTTTATGAGGTTTAAGGTTATAAAATATTAAGACAAGAGTTGAGCTTGTGGTAAGTTCTGTTTAAGAGATAGCAAATGTATCTACCAAAAAGGAAAGAAATGCACATTTCATTACCTTACTGAAACTGTTACAAACTTTCAAAACTTTCAATTACTGGATCTTGACCTATCACAAAATTTTATCAGCACTATGGGTCCAAGGTATTTTAGTCAAAACTAGTAGCAGAATTTTCAACAGCTACAGGTAAATTTGGGTATTTACCTTCTGAACTTTTCATTTTGTATAGCAATTTGTGTAGCTTATAGAATTTTCAGTACAAAAATCTGTACTGTGCAATTCTTGTTTTCTGTATTTTGCTTAGTGTTTTCTGCAAATTGAGTTACATTTTAATCCCAATGTCTTCTTTCTTATCTTACCAGTTGTAATTTCAAGTAAATATGCCTTTACATGAAAGACAGCAGCTAAAATTTACTTCTATTGTTGAAAGCACAATCATTCACTTTTAATTAATGCTTTCTATCATTTTAAGTTAATCTGATGAGGCTTGGGCTGCTTTCCCAGAAAATGAAAGTACATCAGAAGGGTAAAATTCAGACTCTACCTTGCCTCAGTCTATTCTACAGAACACTATTTTATTGAATAAAATGAAACTCTTAACATTTAAAATTTTCAGTCTTAGGATACAGGCAGATGGTATCAAGTAATCAGGCTGACCTATCTTAAGCTATTAGTCAGTTGACATACAGTAACTGTCCCTGCAAATGCTCCTAAATTGATGTAGCTATAAAGTTAAACGTATTAAACTGCCATGATGACAGTAGCCGTTCACATTCTCCTTACAACTATTTTTTTCTCATGTTTTGTTTTACACTTTCTCAGATCTAATTTTTCCAGTTAAAAAAATCATTACAGTGATTTACAGTCAATTACAAATTAAAAGATTAGAGTCCTAACAATCACAAGTGAAAGGTAATTTTTTAACCAAGATTTGGCTGTTAACATTTTTATTTGAAGTTAAAACTCTTCTATATACAGAAAAAATTACAGTGTAATAAAATTAAACAATCCGTGAGCCGCAGAACTAGTGAGGCTTGATTTCTTACACATTTTTGTTCTTTGGATTGATTTAAAAAAGACTTTTTGCTGTCTCTTCAGAGATACATGCTATCCTTTCACAAAGTACATTGGTGGTGGAATGTAGGCTACTACGTTCCAGGGATAGTGTTTTACGAAAGTTGTAGGAACATAATTATTTTGGGTACTTATGTAATACCTTTGGGTTTTGTCTGGTATTATCATCAGAAAAGGCTGGAACGCAAGAGGTACAACACAAAATTATACCGAGATGGTATAAAATATGATCTGAAAGGAAATCAACACACAAATGGTAAGTGGTTAAAGTATTAAGCATGTATACTGTGATTTCTTGCCACCTTCCAGTTAGTGTAATTTCTTTAATCTGCATCTACAGCACATTAACAGAATTACTGTTTGAGTATTAGTAACCAAGGATCATCCAAATAGTTGAATGTCAGACACTCTGGCACTTGCATTTGAAGCTATCTTTGGACTGTATAATGAATTTTTGCTTTCATTTGTTTAACTAATGCATGTACTTTCATCACACAGACAAAGGACTCACGTGCAGCATATCACATATCTTTGTTCATATAAGCTATATTCAACTGTTGAGTCCATCAGGTTGGCTAGATGACTACTGGACTAGATGTCTTTCTTTTGATGAGTAAAATTAAATTGGACTAACTCCTGTTACTAAACCATTGCTGAAAAAAAAAAAAGACTCAAATAATTTCATCAATGCAGAGTGACTGCTATTTTAGCAAAGAAAATTTCGCGAAGTTGTTAAATTGTTTTGAACCTGTTAATCTAGTATACAAAAATAATACTATGAAAAGTTACAGTAGTCTGCAGAGAGTTATTAAAAATTTAGTACTCCTCTTGCTTGCATGCCATTTCTCCTATATTTTCTAAGTGTAATACCTAAAATTGCTCTTTTATTCTCAGAAATTAATTTCTAATGCAATGTAGAGATTGAAAAAAAATGTCATTTTAAAAGGTTACAGAGCCAGGGACAATATACAGCATGTGACAAAAGGCTTAGCAGAAGAACAACACTGCTTTTTTGCCCCTATTAACCTTTTAACAAAAATAGTGTCTTTGATGTAGGACTGCTATAGCCCATACCCCTTTGACACTACATCTGAGTTCTCACCAGCAGTAATGGAAAATAAGATTGAAATATTATGCTGATAGTAAACCAGAAGCTTTAATGTAAGACTAATTGAGTATACTTGTTGAAAAGGCAAGCAATAGTGTAAAGTTTATCAATCTAAAACTGATCAGTGTTACTTAAATCCTTGGCTGTTTTCAATGATATACCAAGTACGCATAAACACAGAAGACTGTAAAAAATAATATTACTGAAGTGAGATAACTATACACAGAGAACAGCTTACACCAACAAAAAAAGTTCACATTTTTTGTGGTGGCGAAATTTCCCCGAATGGGACCTGTGATCTCAGAACTGATGAAATACATTTTCCTTCTTCCACTAAACTTGTAACCATCTCTTCAATCATTTGATGGGATTTTGAGATCAACAATTTTCCAATGCAGTCAGAACCTTGATGATTTCATGAACCAGAATTAAAAAACTAGAAATAAGAAGTCTAATCAGCTCAATTCAGCATGTTCATTTGAATAATTTAGTATAAGTTTCTCTAACACTCTTCAGGCTTTTTAACTATCTAATCATAATCTTTGAAGAAAAAAAAACAGTTTAAAATGAGACTGTAGCCTTTTTTTTCATATGCCACACAGGATGCCTCCATAATTCTGAAAATATTCTTAATTACTCATTTTAAATCAATAAATCACACAGTGGAATCACTCCTTCCTGCTGTTTTCATATAAAACAGTTTTATCTTACAAAAAATGTTTTCATGGAATATTAATGTTCATCTCTGCTTTTGTGTACAGAAAAGAAACATCAAATCTTTTTGACTGACTCTTCCACAGTGAATGAATATGAATAAAATGATCACAGTGTATACATGGATTATTTCCACCACCCCCAACACATTGTGGTTTCCATTAATCTTCAAAGAAGCCTAAAGAAATTTACTATATAAAGGACTCATTTAAAAAACATGCTTAAAAATCAGACATTATTATACAAATTAGCATGAGAAGTAATTTGTAAGATAATCAAGCACTGAAAAAAAGAAAACAATTTTGTAAGTTTATCTTGTGTTTTCATTTACCATGACATGAACCATAAAACTGAAATTTAGACATATGCTTTTAAACTTAATATATGGTTGGCCCCAGTAAAAAAGACTGCAAATATTTAAAATAGTTGTCAAGAATACAGTTACTGGAAGCTGGCATAGATTCATTTCTGAAGCTCTTGCTTCAGATTTCTGGTATGTTGTATTTTGGTTTTCCAATCATATCCATGTTTCCAATTCCTAATAATGTTCTGAAAATTCCACAATGCAGTGTGGAAATTTAACTCTGCCTAGAAGTTCAAAAAAGAAGACTAATATTACGACAGAATAAACATTACAGAAAAACATACAAAAAAATCCCCTAGCCTTACAAGATTTTCTGAAAATCTGCACAGCAAAGACAAGGTACACAATATAATTTACAGAAATAGTCATTAAAAATATTTGGTTTCAAGAGATTACTTATCTTTATATTAGATCAGTTTTAGANTAACACTCTTCAGGCTTTTTAACTATCTAATCATAATCTTTGAAGAAAAAAAAACAGTTTAAAATGAGACTGTAGCCTTTTTTTTCATATGCCACACAGGATGCCTCCATAATTCTGAAAATATTCTTAATTACTCATTTTAAATCAATAAATCACACAGTGGAATCACTCCTTCCTGCTGTTTTCATATAAAACAGTTTTATCTTACAAAAAATGTTTTCATGGAATATTAATGTTCATCTCTGCTTTTGTGTACAGAAAAGAAACATCAAATCTTTTTGACTGACTCTTCCACAGTGAATGAATATGAATAAAATGATCACAGTGTATACATGGATTATTTCCACCACCCCCAACACATTGTGGTTTCCATTAATCTTCAAAGAAGCCTAAAGAAATTTACTATATAAAGGACTCATTTAAAAAACATGCTTAAAAATCAGACATTATTATACAAATTAGCATGAGAAGTAATTTGTAAGATAATCAAGCACTGAAAAAAAGAAAACAATTTTGTAAGTTTATCTTGTGTTTTCATTTACCATGACATGAACCATAAAACTGAAATTTCGACATATGCTTTTAAACTTAATAATATATGGTTGGCCCCAGTAAAAAAGACTGCAAATATTTAAAATAGTTGTCAAGAATACAGTTACTGGAAGCTGGCATAGATTCATTTCTGAAGCTCTTGCTTCAGATTTCTGGTATGTTGTATTTTGGTTTTCCAATCATATCCATGTTTCCAATTCCTAATAATGTTCTGAAAATTCCACAATGCAGTGTGGAAATTTAACTCTGCCTAGAAGTTCAAAAAAGAAGACTAATATTACGACAGAATAAACATTACAGAAAAACATACAAAAAAATCCCCTAGCCTTACAAGATTTTCTGAAAATCTGCACAGCAAAGACAAGGTACACAATATAATTTACAGAAATAGTCATTAAAAATATTTGGTTTCAAGAGATTACTTATCTTTATATTAGATCAGTTTTAGACTGAATTTTGATATTCTAAAGCTTTTCTACTCTACATGACATGAGGTTTGTGTTTGTTTAGTTCATTTTTTAACTTTATGTTTTCAGATAGTGTTCTGTTCCAGAAAATACCTACAAATGTAGAAAAGGAGTCACTACAACTGCTACACACTCTGAAAGGATGATGGAATTCAGTCCTGCCTGCTATGATAATGGTAAGGAATTTGAGAATCACCTGCATGCAAAGGTGAAATGTATTTTTCTGAAGTTCCATCAGTCTCCTCCAATGTAGTAGTTTTATGAAAAGACAAATACCATTATTTTTATTTTTTCCAGGAAAAATTGGAATAAGCAATGAAGAAACATAAAAATAAAAAGTGATAGGAAAAGAAAAAGAGAATCAATGACAAAACTGCGACCCATCTACTTAGCATTTCAATATGCTGAAACTTGCATAGATCTAAGTTTTACTACAGTGTTGTGGCCCTGACAGCAGAGTTTGGAACATATAATTAACACATGACATTTGAATAGGCAGGCAGCAGTACTTCAGAAATTAGTATTGTTCCCGGTTTCCTGGCTTGTCAANAGGGGCCACAGAAGACCCCAAGTGATTTTCAGACTGTGCCTATGTCAATTTATATACACTGAAACATACAACAGTGCATATGTTAAAATATGCAGATTCTTCACCTTTTAACATAAAAAGACATATTGACACTTTTCTGCTTAATTTTGGCCATGATCATACTTTCTTCAAAACTTTCAGCAGACAATGTTATCTGCAAAATACTAGTCAGAGCACCTATTACTTGCCTCTAACAGAATGCACAAACCATCTGTTAGGTGGGTTTTTTCAACTGCTGTTTTCATATGTTAACATAAAAAGCAAAACAAAATAAAAATCCTGAAGTACATCTGAGCTTTTCCTACAGCACAGTAATCATGGGTGGCTCTGTCTAGACTACACACGCAAGCAAGAGAGAAAAACAAGCCCCTGAAGAGTGAAGTTACTTGACTTCACCTTGCAAAACAACATATGCCTAGATATGCCTCTGTTGGAATATCACAATTACTCTGTTTGTGGGGGGAACAAGAGTTCTTTCCAAGATTCATTGTTGAGATGAATCAATCAACTATTTTTCCGTTTTCAGTACCTTTTTGAAACGTTCTGGTGTCATGCAGAAGGGGATTTCAGTAGCAGACAAAAGATGTAATAAACATCTGTATCAGTTCTTAATCACTGAAATTTTTAAAGAAACCTTCAACTGAATTTCTCCTCAGAAGGCCTCTTAGAAAATGGTTCATAAGACAAGGGAAATAGGCAAATTCCTTCCTTTCTAAATTACTCTCTTCCTTTTTTTTTCTTTCTACATAACTCCCAGTCATCACTACAAAGAGAACAGGACACTTCAGACGACAATCTCGTTCATCAGACAACCATGTCTGATTCTGTGACTTACACTCTTAATGCTATGTATTATTATGAGAGTATTAAGAGTCTAGAACATAAAAAGGTCTTATTTCAACTCTGAACTTTAGTAATGCTTGAAGTGTCACCTAAAATCAACCTAAAAATCTAGGTGGTACGAGACAGATGGTATGAGAGAATACTTAGTGCTATTAGGAAATGATATAAAACTACTTTTAAGTCTTTACTTGTATCTAAATCACTAATTGTTTCTGGAAGCAAAAATCTTAATGATATTTTCTACAATCTTTTTAAGATGATATAATGAGAAATATGACATTGAACAGGCTCATTGAGGGGTTATCAATGAAGATATCAATGAAGATGGTCCACAAAAAGTAACACACTAGATTTCACATAATTAAAATTTCAGACTTTCAGGAACTAAACACATAAGATTTGATGATGCACTTTAGCTTCATTCTTATGAGTACTGTGGGTGAATTTATTTTACTACAACATTTATCTGAGGAAGATACAGAGCCTTGCCTTTAAGGACTCAAAACATCTAGTTTCAGTTTGCATGTTTCCCCATGTATTTCAGTCAAATTTGCTTCCGTGTTCTGTCTTAATAGATAATAGTATTGGGATTTACTTCCAATTAGTATAATTTCCTTAAACTCCAATTTTTTTAAAATATGACTATGTGTGTATGTTAAATGTCTTAATGTGGGACTGATTTTGGCACAGTCATGAGACTGGGCACGCTACAGTACTCCAGGGGAAGAGCAAATCAAATGAGGAAGCCATAAAATGTAAAGAGAGGACGCACTTAAATTATAAAAGATATATTCAAAGAATGTAAAAATAGAATAACAAAACTTTTAATCCCCATACAAAAGGCTAGGGATTTTTTAAATTCTCTATCAGCATCTGTAGCCAACATTTTCACAGAAAGATATTGACTCAGACTTTGTGAAAGATTATTTAATGCATTTCCTTCTTCAAGGCAAGCTGTCATGCTTAAACATGTGATGATTGACAGACATTTCTCTAACCCATTCTTCTAATCCTGGATATCAAACAGTCCACAACACTCCCAGGAAATCTGTTCCTGTGCATCAGTACCTGTAGAATCAGTTTCTTACTGATTTTCTCATGTGTGAGTTAAACCCTTTAAGTCTTTTCCAACATTCCATTCACAGGAAGAGTAGATTAATACTGTTACAAAATATTAAAAAATAAATAAATAATTTTTTCTTGTGGTAATCTTTTTTTTGGTACAACATGTTTTCTAAAATTTTAATGACTTTTTTACCTGGAATTTCTGCAAACAATCCATATATTTCTTGAATGTCCTGGAAAATACAGTAGAGCTAAAGATCTACCAAAACTGACCAGAGAAAACGAATTATTAAATTGGTTTGCAGGCTATGTATCTGTTTATACATTCCTATTAGTATATTTTAGCAGCAGCATGGCATTGTTGACTCATCTTTTACTTGCTGTTTACTAACTGCAAAACTTCTGCAGAACTGCTATCTAGACATTTCAACCCACTAGGTATCTCTGTGACAAGATCGCAAGCTGAACTATTCCATATTCATTTTTTCAGAGGATGTCTCTGATTTTCAATATCATTTTGCATTCTAATTCTCTCCATTAACATACTGGTGAATCCTCTAAGACTCTTTTCATTTTTATTTTTAAGAGGCTGTTACGATTTAACCCCAGCTGCCAACTAAGCCCCAGAGAGCTGCTCATTCAGTCATACCTGGGTGGGACAGGGGAGAGAATCAGAAGGGTAACAGTGAGAAAACTCTTGGGTTGACATAAAAGCAGTTTAATAGGTAAAGTAAAAGTCATGCATACAAACAAAGCAACACAAGGAATTTATTACTGCTTCCTATCAGCAGGCAGGTGTTCAGCCATCTCCAGGAAAGCAGAGCTCCATCACAAGTAAGAGTGATGGGGTGGGGTGAGAAGCAGAAAAGGCCTTGACTCTACGTAAGCACTGCTCAGTAGTAACTAAAACACCCCTGAATTATCAACACTATTTTCAGCACAAATCCAAAACATGTCCTTATATCAGCTACTATGAAGAAAATTATCCCAGAAAACAGCACAGAAGTATAACCTTTATTTCATTATTTAGTCATTAGTGACTACAATGGAAGTTCTAATCCCAAAAGAAATGTATGAAGAATTCCAACTGTTACAACTATTGTTCCTAATTTTGCATGTGAACAAGGCTTTCCTTTTGCATCCCTTTTACAGCAGCTTTCATAAATTCCATTTCCACCCCAGATGAACATTTTAAAGAAGCATTCACTTTCATGTAAAATTCAATCCTCTCAAAGACTATTATATTCTCAAACAAAAGTCATTAATCTTCTAATTTAAAATAACAAGAGTCGAGATATGCAAAACTCAATTTAGGAGGATTAATTAAAATCAAACATGTTGGTGAAGGCACTGTTGATTAACAAACAATTATTTATTGAAGCCTTTTGTATTAAAACATCTTCTGAAATGTGGTAGTAGTTTGAAGTTCTCCTGTCTGTCAATAGAAGACTAAAAAGATTTTAAGAAACTGTCCTCACTATGTGAAAATATTAAGATTTTTTTATTCCATATTCTTTACTTCTCTCTCCTCTCTTCTTCCTTGTCTTGAATCTTATATATTTTGAAGCTGTGCTTACTCTTTCTGCTTTAGGGGATTTTTATTTCTTTAGGGGTATTTCTGTTCGGAACTTCAGATAATTGATACAAAAAGTAGGCTATTATTGTGAACAAATTATTAATAAACATTAAGACAAAACAATTGACAAAGAAATCTACATGCAAAAATAGAGCCAACAGAAATTACACACAGAAGGTGTACATTTAGCACAATTAGTCCTACAAAATTCGATCATTTTACAAAAAAAATCTTTCAGATATTCACAAACAATCATAATTCAACTTCATGCATAAAAATTTAACGGTGCATATGGAGACTAATAATGAATAGATGTATACTAATATTATTCCAGATTCAAATTTATAAGTAGACAAATAACAAGGGATATGTGAAAAAATGGTGAACCAAGTCACCATTGGCTTGGATTAGTGAGGCATCTGATCTGTCTAGAACATTAAAAAAATCTCTTATATCTCCATAGGCAGCCAGAAGTCTATCTAAGAACAGAAAGTTGAGTGTCTGCAGTGCCACATATTCTTGCAAATACAGATGCACTGGTTTTTTTTCACCACATTTATGACACTTGCTCAAGAAACATGAAAACGGCTTCTATGCTGAGAAAAAAATACATCACTAATGTAAGATATTCTGGAAGGACATAGTTTCAATAAAATCATGCATGAGCTATGTAACCTGTATTTTCTCTTTTTACATATTTCTACACTCTTTTTATAGGTATGAATCACTCACCCAGTTGAAGAATTAGAAGCCCAAACATGATTCAATCCTGGGTCTACATTCAGCAATGAGGCTATAAGTGCGTGATTAGACCTGTTTAGATGAAAGGATTTTTTGTCATCTTCTATTTGGTTTTGGGTTCCTCTTTGACCTTTGCACAAAGCAACACTGCAATAGCAGCAAAAAGATACCATAAGGTTAATGCTGCTTTCTCCATATGGTTAGAGTAGCAGGAAGGATAAAAACAGATGACAGGCAAATCCAAGTGTTATAAAAAGGTTGAACATTTTAATGCTGGTAAGACAGAAAAGTGGACTGACACAACTTAAAAAAGAATGAACATCAGGTGATGCATTCCCATACAGTGAGTCCAACCACTTACCAGATAATAAGAAGGCGCCTTAAACTCAGACAGGATTAGGTTAGATTCAAGAAATAACTTTTTTAAAAGACATTTCTCTTTCAAACTTATTTTGAGATAATGACAAATGTTGAAACAAAGGCCAAGAGACAAAATCTCTTATTTTCAAACAGTTCTAATTGTGCTTGTTTCATTTCTAACATTCAATTTTAATATAACAAGTTGGAGCAAATAATTCCAGACTGTGGAATACACACAACACTGAACTAAATTTTAATTCTTTCTGCACATGTCTGTTGGTTTGTTTCTGAGAATTAAACACTCATGCTTATCCTTTATTTTCCATTTTATTTCATTAATTAAAGTCAATATTTTTAAAGTCAATATAATTAATATGAACTCTTGTAAATTGATGTCTTTGGACTGAGGTAGAACTAGCTCCCATCGACACTAGGCTGGGCTGAGTGCCTTCAGATTTCTGTAAGTTACCCCTAGGACTTGCCATAAATCTTACACTTTAAAGCCTCCAGACACATCAGTCCAGCTAGGTCAAGTAGAACAGACCAAATTCCACATGAAGCAAGGAAATCTAGAGATGAGGTGTGCCTAGGTAAGTGAAGGATGGATTCTGGGTCCTAACTGCTAGAAAATGAATATGTGACACAGCCAAAATGTGGCAGTAAAGCACTGAAGAGTGAATAAATAGAAGATATGATTAGAAATGTGATTTGGAAAACCAGGCTACACATGACAATGACCTGTGATGCTCAGAATATGTATCTTTATGTCTATGTAACATTCAAGACTTATGTTGGAAACAGCAGGTATGGAATTATAGTCATATGCATAACAGATAATACAGTATTTCTTGCACTTGATGAAATAAAATTACTGGGAAGAACAACCTGATATAAACTGAAAGTATGTATTGAGATTTCCAGATAAACCTCAACATGAGATTTGGAATAACGTATATTTTTTTGTTTATTCTGCAGCTAAATGCTTTCACTTCTTATTTTTGTGATAAATTAACAGTGTATATGATGACAATGTTTTACTTTCTGAGTACAGTAAAAATCAACATTTTTCAAAATTTTCAAAATAAAATATTGAAAATATTAATGGCAAAAAACAGCATTATACTCTGTAGTAAAACAGAGTTTGGCTTAAAATATTGGTAGTCTATGGCTTTTTGAAACAAAAATCAGAAATTTTAGGCACTGCTGAAATTGCATTTTTGGTAAGGTTTAAGTTTGGGGATTCTGTGGGATTCTATTTCACTGTTACCAAGGATAACCTCAGAGTTACTTACCTTTCTGTGGAAGTTGAAGCAATTGTCAACTTTTTACAGGGTGGATTTCCCTTCTGAAGCTTTTAATGGCACAGAACTAGCTATTTCCCTGGGGCAAATAGTTTATTTTAGGTCATCAATCCTGTATTCTAAAAAATTGTTCAAACAATACCAGGAAATTTTTACCCTAGGAAATTCTGCCAAAACATAATAGCATAATATTTAAGGAGTATTCACCTAAAAAAATGCACGTTTGAGATATAAAAGGAAAGAGCAATCGCTTAAGCTGCTTGTAAAAGATATAAAATGTGTCACAAGGATAAGAAGTAGCTGTTAGAAAGCAATGATCACATGTTAAGAATATGTTAACCTATATGTAGCAGCACCACCCTTACAAATTTAGCACAGATTCCAAAAAAATGCTCTATTTTTTCTCCATGTATACTACTTAAGTGAACTTCACTGCTCACAAAAATAGCATACCGGAATCAACTACAATGTATTTATTAATAACTATGTAGAAATCTAAAGATTAAAAGTATGTGTATATGTATACATATATATAATATGTATACATATATGCACTTTTTATATATGTATGTGTTACAATGTTTATAAAAAGAAACACGGATGACACAGACTTGGAGGTCTGTGCACATATATAGACATATGTATGTCCATACTATTATGATTACAAAATGATTTTTATTGGGGAGGGAAGGAAGAAAGAAAGATATTCAAGCCAAGAGTTTTCTGGAGGCTTATCTATAAAGATTCAGCATCAGTTAGTTTTTCCAAAGATATCTGTTCTTCTCTTTTGCTTTTAGTATGGAAAAGGTGAACAGTATTTCCCTTTTCTAACGCTGTTTGATGTTACCCTTAAGACAATCACAGTTTCAGCAGTATTTTAATGATTTAGCCACTGTCTGTGCAGCTGGTATTTTCATTGCCAAATCTTTCCTTCATGTTGAATCTTTTGGAAACACTCCATCAAAACAGTGCAAGCTTTTCTGAGAATAATACCAGAGGAAAAAAAATCATTGGTTTAGCCAATGTTTAAAGTACGTGAATAACAACAACAAAAATAACTATCACATATTGCTTTCTAGTGGGTTTAAGTGGGCCTATGTTTCAGAGCAGCAGTCTTATATTTGCTGGGATAAGAGATACGCTCTTTACTAATGCTACGAAAATCTACCAAGATTTAATTAATTCTGTCCTTTTACAACAGTTTGAATTTGCAATGTAGACTTCAAATGATGTTCATTTTCTCAAATTTAATTGAACATTAGACATTTAAATAGAACATTTAAATCTGAACCAGCCACTTTAGACTACTGTTACACTCAATGAAGAGAAACGGGCATGTCAGCAAGACAATTCAACTTAACTCCAATATGTGTATCTAAGAAAGAGGTAAGATAAATCCCCACCACTAACAGAATAGATTACTGAAAATTAGGTGTCTTACTGACCCATTAAACATAGCAAATGGTACCATCATCTTGGCAGCAGGTCAAGGAAATGCAGTAAAACTGGGAGCTGAGAAGAAAACATAGGAATGGGAATTCTATTAGGATTCCATTAAAACTGTTGCAGGAGCTGGAGGAAGGCCTAAAGGATACTGGAATTCAAAGATCAGGAAATAGTGGCAAAGAAACAAGAGAGACCTGACAAGCTGTTAAGGAAATAGGGGGCGATTAGACTTGGCATGGGGAAGTATCTAGGACAAGATACAGGAAAGCATGTACAGTTCTGCACAACAGTAAGTAACTTGGTGAGCAAACCAAGGAGGTAGATCATAAAAGAAACCAGTAAAATCAAGTAGCATTGTCAGGGTAAGGAACCAAGGATTTTAATAAAGCAGTTAGGAATATACATCCTCAGAGAATGAAACAGATCTTTGGGAGCAGAAAGGTCTGCAGTCTGTGTTGTGTATGAACCCTGTCTCTTTTGTTGTGAATCTCAGAAGTATAAAAGCATAAAAGTTATATAACCATTTTTAAAAGTTTTATAAAAGAGTTGAAAGGCCAGCTCATAGTAAATCCATGACCTAGAAATGTGGAGATGTATGATCTATATTCCACTTCCATCATTAAATTACATTCCTAACAGAGTAGTTTATATGAGATATCCAAGTCAATGGAAAACATACGCAGCTATAAATTTGATGAGCATATTCCTTCAACAAGACTAGGAGCTACTGATGGCTTGATCTGTTGTTTCAGTAGCAATGTATGAAGAACATAAATAACTGTATTATAAAAATCTAAGAACAGTAAGAATAAACAGATATATATTATCACAGAGTTCCCATGCGATGAAGAAGTTTGTTCTAGCAGGTCAATGCCTATGGACAAATCAAGCGGTGTCATTAAAATTCAGCAAGCTTCTGTCAGTATACAGATCTCTGAAGATTCTCAGACCTATGACACACTTAATATAAAATCTATTGAACAAGACTATATTTGTACCAGTTTTTAACCTCTTTGATTCAGTACAGAAACCTTGAAGAGGTAACTTTGGTTTATTTTACCTGCCTTTAAAGTGTACCTCAGTAACACTTTGTATTGAATCCTACAATAAACATTTTTGTTCAGAATAACTTGCAGTGTTCATGAAAACTTCAGCAGCACTTTTTCTTTAAAAATGTGCCCTATTTCAAATGTACCCTATTTGTCAGCTATTCCACATTTGTTTAAATAATGTAGCTTCTATGAAATGAACTATGCTGACAAAACAATGAACAGCTTCAAGTAGATAGTATATGCTTTAAGGATCTATGAAAAAGCTTAACATACTCTAAGTTAACACAGATGTATGTTTATCTACAGTCATATTACCCAAACAAATGCATAATGCTGTCTCTTTATCCAATAAAATATTTAATATCATATGCTTTACTTCCAATATGAAGAACACAAATCATTATTTTCTTTTCTGTTTATAAAGAGAACTATACATTTTTTTCCCCATGGAAAAGTAATAAATGACAAGGGAAATGAGAACGAAATTATTTCAAATATGGGGAGGCAGGGGCAAGCAGAGTTAAAGTAATGAAGTGTTTTATCTTCAGAATATCTGTATCACAATATTTCTGAAAGCTCTGAGTTTCCTCCTAATGATTTCTGTTTGGGTTGTGGAAGGAGGAGCATGAGACTGAGAAAGAAAAGCAATTCCACATTAAAGAAGTTTCATATGAAATACAAGCACCTGGATGTGTCTTGCTTGTCCTTAGATCTTCCCAGGTGTCACTCAGTTGATGACTCATAAACCAAAATCTCATTTTTCTTTAACGTAGGCTGTTACACGATTTAGTCACTGAGTTCCAGGAAACTGGCCGTTTTTACTTTTGAGCTTTCACCTGCCACCCCACTATTCAGAACAGCATCCCCTCCCGCTAGCATCTTAATCAACTTCTGAGAAAGTTGGGTGGAGACGATCCCCAGCGCGGAGTGACGGCTTGGAGGGACGTGTGTGCCCGGGCCAGCCCGGGCTCGGCAGGGGCTGGACAGGAGAGGAGCAGGACAAGGGCAGTGACAGGGGCAGTGACAGGGGCAAAGCAGGACACGAGCAGAAAAAGGACAGAGGCAAGGGAAGTACCCCTGCCCGCTGCACCCCGACCCTGAGGCTAGGTGTCTCTCCTGGGACTCTCGGGCAGCTCTTTCCTGGCCGCAAGGTACCCCTCCGCCCCCAAACTCTGCCATTTCTAACGTAGGAGCTCTCCCGCCCCCAGACCCCGGACCCTCCCGGAATAACCCCACACACTTGTCCACCTGTGCCCCCACCCCTGTCACTCCCGCCCAAGGCCGGGAGGCAATGACCCCCCTCACAGCGGCCCTCCAAACCGCAGCCGCCGCACAGGTCTCTCCACAACTACCCCTGCCCCTACCTGTGCTCTCCTCCGTCACCTGTTGCCCGGCTGCCTTCATCCGCGCAGCCCCCCGGCGCCTCCTCCCGCTCTGGTGGCGCCAGGGGCTTCTCGGGCTCCCGGGCCACTTCCATCCCGCTGGGTACCGCCTCCTCCTCCTCCAGGGACTCCACGTAGAAGACAGTGCGTGGCGGCGGCGGCCCTGGTCCGTGTCCGTGCCCCAGCCCGTGCCCCGCGCCTGGCCGGCCGCCGGCAGGCATCAGCGTCCCGTTGGGCAGACTGGCCGTGGTGGTCGCTGAGGAGGCGGAGGCGGCGGATTTTTTCCAGAATACGCTGTTGCCTCTCTCCTGGCTCTTCAGCAGGCGGTTCTGGCTGGGCCCCCAGTGCTCGAAGCTGCTATCGGGCGGCAGGCAGCCGCCCCCCGCCGAACCGCCCGCCGGCGAGGGGTGGCTGAACAGTTTCCAGCGGAGGCGCAGGATATGCTTCACGTCGAAGTCTTTCCTGCCGGAGCCGGACATGGTGTCGCGGCGGGCGGGGGACAGGCGCAGGCTTAGGCGGGACTCAGGGCGGCCAGGCAGGGCCGGGCAGCGGCGGCACTGGCAGCGAGGGGCGGCCCCGCTACCGGCAGCGGTGGCGGCGGTTCCTTCGGGCAGCCCTGCGCCTGTAGGGCGAGGGGTGGTAGCCACCAGGAAGGGAGAGATGCGCGCACACACCAGTGCAGAGCGAGAGGGAGGATGACAGGAGTGATGCACAGAGCCGAGAGGAGGTAGAGATACCCAGCAGGGAAGGGAGAAAGCGGGAGAGATGCCCGGAGCTGACGAGAACTGCACGGTGATCAGTGGAAAGGGGAGGAGATAGCGGCAGAAATGAGAGACACCTCTCAGGGGAGACAGGCACTTGCGAGGGAAAAGCGGGTGAGGGAGGCTGCGAAGACGCGCTAATCTGATTAACGGGGATGTGAGGGGAGCTACAGCCCAGAGAGGACCGGCGGCGGCAGCAGCCACAGCAGAAGGCAGGTGGTTCGTTCTCAGTCTCTTAGAGCTCCGTGACCGAGTGCAGCCAGAGAGGGAAAAGTCACCTGGAAGCGTCACTCCATCTCTCGCCTTCCCATCCCATTTCTCAGGGGAGTCCCATGCCTGCCGTTACCTGGGATGGCAAAGCCTGAGAGCTGGCACAGAGAAAGCGGGGCTTCTTTATATATACTATACGTAGGGGGGAGTGGGGAGAAATCATGCCCGTGAGGCTGTCAAGGTCCTCAGTGTACAATTTTCTGTCTATCTAAGCGCCTCTCACCAAGCCGCCCCCTCCCCTGCATGTGACGCAGGTGTGCCCTGGGGCCGTTAGTGTGAAGAGGCAGGGGAAAACGCTGCTTCAATGTTCCTCGGGCAAGTAATTCGCTAGGTCACTAACAGTCCCTCATAACCGCCTCCTTCCTTCTCCTCAGTGCTGGTCTCTTCACCTTGGTATTTTGGTTGTGAGACCATTGTGTAACACTGGGTGCAAAATAAAGCGAAACAACAGCAGCAAACACAAGAGTGTGAACCACAGAAGAACAGACTTAATAGACTGCATGCAGACTGGATAAGGTTACAGGTTAACGATTTATTCTGCAGGCTCCATTCATTAGCCTGTTGGCTCAGTGTTGCTGTACCAGTAGAAAACATTGGATAGAGGTTCAGTGTGTCAAACAGAAATAGCACTACACATCTGCTTCTTACCTTTTATATCTGTTCTTAATACAGTCTGACAGTGCTAAACCCAAGGGAGGTTCCTTCACAACAGAGAGATCTGTTCAGGAACATCTGCCCACTTGGGAGGAGTGTCACGAAGTACACTGTGCATCTGGGATATAATTACAGAATTAAAAGTTTCATGGAGAAATGTGGGAGACAGATACAGGGCAAAACCACGTATCATCACCTGCTAGCTCATAAATCCCCATACATGAAAAATTGCCAGCAATAAAATGATATACACAATGCCTGCAATCCACTTGTACCTCAGATAGCAGTATTCTAGAAGAAGATTTATCCCTAGGAAAATGATTAAAAAGATTGCATTTTCCTCAAAGTACTCCTTGCATTGGCCAGCTTTACCCATGCACTCATGAGCTATCTAAAATTTGTTGTACTAACTCTTTGTGAATTCAAGAAATGGAAGAATTATTTCCCCCAAGCTGGAATGTTTTAACTCCTCATTCATAAAACACTGTAGCTTGAAAATTCCTCCAGAGAAGCAGAGAAGTCAAACATTAATTAACAGTTTTATTAACTTTATCAGTGAAGTATATTAATGTTTTATTTAGTTTATCACTGAAGTAGCGCTTCTAGGTACAAACTAGTATTACAGTTTGTGTTTAACATTGATGAAGTTCTGGATTTAACAGAACAAGAAATTCAGCACACAAAGTCCTGCTTTCAAAGGAAGAAAAATTGCCACTGTGCATTTGAAATAATGATTTATGCCACAACAGCTGGACTGCAAACTCTCTAGTGCCTCAATTTTACTCTCAGTATTCAGCGATAAAAAAAAGACAAGAACCATTCTAAAGCAAAGAGAAGAGACAGTTCATTTTTATCCAGGAACTGATCTGAGTGAATATATGCTGCTTGAGATGGCAGAATGAAGAAATTCCTAAAAAATCTTCATCTAGATTAGGTCAGGTGAAACTTTCATCATTTCAGAGACTTCAGAAATGCATCTTTTATGATGATAGATGTGAAACCATTTACAGTCAATCCTGGTTACTTAATGTCTAGTTACAAGCTCAAAAAAAAGATGAAGATATGTACATATAAAATAATGAATACACAGATAGAAAGTATGCAATCTGTTCTATACTTAATACCTTTTAACAGATTAGGAAAATTCAGAAATACTCTCAGAAATACTTTTAAAAAGAGAAAAAAGGAAGATCTGGACAACTACATGCCAGTCAGTCTCACCCCTGTGCCAGGCAAGATCATAGAGCAGATCTTCCTGGAAACTAGGCTAGGGCACATTGAAAGTAAGGAGGTCACTGGTGACAGCTAGCATGGCTTCACTAAGGGCATATCATGCCTGACAAATCTGATTGCCTTCTACAACAGGGTTACAGCGTTAGTGGATAAGGGACAAGCAACTACCATCATTGACCTGGGCTTGTGCAAAGCATTCAACACTGTCCCACGTGACATCCTTTTCTCAATGGATAAGGAATTGGCTGGCTGATAGCTCTCAAAGAGTTCTCAACAGCTCAAGTTCCAAGTGGAGACTAGTGATGAGTGGTGTTCCTCAGGGGTTGTTATTGGAACCAATGCTGTAATATGTCAGTAACACGGACAGTGGGATTAAATGCATCTTCAGCAAGTCTGCTGATGACACCAAGCTATGCTTGATGCACTGCAGAGAAGGGATGCCATCCAGAGAGATATTGACAGGCTTGAGAGGTGGACATGGGTTGGGCAAATCCCCAGTGTCAATACAGACTAGGGGATGAAGGGACTGAGAATAGTGCTGCAGAAAAGGACTTGGGCATGTTGATGAGAAAGTGATCATGACCTGGCAATATGCACTTGCAGCCCAGAAAGCTAACTGCATTCTCAGCTACATCAAAATCAGGTCAAGGGAGGTGATTCTTCCTCCCTAGTCTGCACTGGTGAGACCCCACCTGGAGTACTGTGTTCAGCTCTGGGGCTCCCAGCAAAAGAAAGACAATTGATCTGCTCAAGCAGGTCCAGAGGAGGTCCACAAAGATGATAAAAAAAAAGTCCTTTACTGGAATTCTAGGAACCTTGTTCATAGGAATTACAATAAAATAATTATTTTACTAGTCTACTCATATGGCGTTGATATAAATATATGAACAGAATTGTGAAAATGCATGTGTCTCTAAATTGTTGAAGGGAAACATTTTGATGCTTGACAGCCTTCTGTCCACACTAACACATTTCATGAATTTTAGCCAAGATAATAACAAACATGGTTAATCTTCCTGTGTCTGTTGCTCTCACACTGGAACACAATGTGTCACATTGTATTTTTGTTTATTAAACAGAGTGTTTCTGAACTTCCTCACCCATTTCCTTAGATTATTCATAACCACTCAAATATTGAATAACTTTACAGACTTTACTTGAATGTGCTCATGGCCCTTTCCCTTTTTTCTTTACCTGTTAGGCAGGCAAAAAGATGAAAGTGGTTAATCTTTATGTCCCCGTCAGGAGTCAGATTCCTGACTCTCTTTGTGGTTTTGTCTTTTTAATGCTCTTCAAATGAATTAAATTTGCATATTCATGTCCCTAAGGAAGTCTCCTGTTCATGTTTTGTAGAAAAAAATGGCCTAGGGATATAGAATCATAGAATCATAGAACAGTTACAGCTGGAAGGGACCTTGGAGATCGAGTCCAGCCTTTGTCCTAGCCCTATGAACCTGCTAAATAATGCCTCCCAATGCAACATCTACCTGTCTCTTAAACACCTCCAGGGATGGTGACTCAACCACCTCCCTGGGCAGCCTGT
>VWZO01002757.1:0-108970 GCA_013396975.1 Bucco capensis | reverse complement strand
GCAAGTGACCGTGAGATTTCTCCCAATTGCTTATAGAAAGTTTCATCTACCTCACTACTCTGGTTGGGAGGTCTGTAGCAGACCCCCACAGCAATATCATCTTTGTTGACCTTTAACCTAATCCAATACTTTCAACCTCATCATCACTGTGCTCAAATTCAGAGCTTTCATAACATTCCTTAACATACAGGGCCACCCCACCACCTCTCCTTCCCTGTCTATCCCTCCGGAAGAGCTTGTAGCCATTGATTGCGGCACTCCAGTCATGTGAGGCTTCCCACCACGTTTCTGTGATGGCCACTATGTCATAGTTTTCCTGCTGCATCATGGTTTCAAGCTCCTCCTGTTTGGTGCTCATATTGCGTGCAGTGGTATAGATGCACTTCAGGTGAGCCACTGATCCCAACACCTTTTTGTGTGTGTGGGCCCCGTTTTCTACC
The DNA here is from genome assembly GCA_013396975.1 of Bucco capensis. Classification (NCBI taxonomy): domain Eukaryota; kingdom Metazoa; phylum Chordata; class Aves; order Piciformes; family Bucconidae; genus Bucco; species Bucco capensis. Next base: position 108,530 of record VWZO01002757.1, on the reverse strand, counting down.
AGACCCATCTCAGCTGTTGCTATGATCTTTAAACACATATCCCTTGTCCCAGTTGAAATGGAAGAAGTTTCTTAGTTAGTCCACCATCCTATGGGCCCTGAGGTGCTCCCGCTGGGCTTATTCTTAACAGTCCCAGTTGTGTCCCCTTCCCCCTTCATACCTAGTTTAAAGCCCTGTCAATATATACTTCAAATAAATCCTCCAAGTAATAAAAAGCAGTTCCAAAGAGAACAATCTTGAAGTAGGTATCCAAACCAGTCAGATTATATTAACCCTCTTTTTATCTTCTTTCCACTGCAAAACTGTGGAGTATTATTTATTTTTAGGTTCCAGATATTTTACATTAAGCTGTTTACATGATGTACCCTGTACCTCAGGGAGAACTGGCGGATCAGGAATGAAGTTAAGTTGTAGTTGCAGTTATCGTTTGGTAAAACAAGCAACAGAGGAACTACCATGCAAAGTAATTTACTAACAGTACACATAGGGTTATGTATAATCCTAGTCTGTGTGAGTCTCCACGTTACATTTACATAAAGTCAAAAGATATATAGTCGGTCTGAAGGTGATGAGCATATGTGTTACTGTGAAATAATAGTTTTTAATAAGAGAAGAGGTATACTTCTCAGAAAATTAAGAGCATAGAGGCTAATTTTTGTATTGAATTTTAACCTGTCATGTATTTTTAATTGAGAAGACACTAGATTTTGATGAAAAGAAGCAGGGAAAAAACCCCAAAAACCAAGACGTCACTGTTCTTTGGATAAGGACAATACTAGAATGAGTGGTTTTAAAACAATTCTCACTTGAATGTAGGAATTCTCACATGAATGAATGAACATGTACTTCTGTTATAAAGATGCTGATTCTGTGAGTTGCTAATTATAAATTCATAAGCAAGAATCTGAGGGTGTTGAAAAGAGGCTGTGAATCAGATCTGTAGAACATTCAAGCTGAAGAGAGCAGAGAAAGGAATTGATGGGATTGGATGTCCATTGAGAGATCAAAACTTACTGAAGACAGTGGCAGTGTGCTAAGTGATAAACAAATAAATAATGTATTAGACTTATTCTTTAAACTTTTGCTGTGTACAATGCCTTTGAACAAGCTTTATGAAATGTAGATATATTCTGAATTGGTTTGGATAAGTAAACTGTGAAACACTGTGAAAAGATGGTAGTAGGGGGAAGTTAAACTATTACTTTGCTTATAATGTACACATATAATGCTATAGCATGACTGAGTCAGGAAAGGGAGTTTCAAGATGAGCTAATTTTCCTTTCATAATAATAAATGTAGACATATTTAAAATACTATAAATATGTCTATACTTATCAACTATGATTGTTTTTGAATGGCAAGAAAGGAAAAACAAAACCAGATGAACAGTAAACCAGAACAGATTCATCAGCTCTTTTGTGTTTTTCTTGTAGTGAGTCTTCAACCGAGACTGAACTTTTGAGAGTGAGTTTGCCTTTAGTAAGTTAAGAAGTTAAATGATGCTATTTCTCAAATTAACAGTGAGCTAGCACAGCACAGGACAGATTTTTGCAAGTGCGGTGACATGACCAGGTATCTTTATTTCAGGGGGTAACAGAAGTTACCTCTCCATAGTCACTTACTGCCTTCTGAGTAATGCTGGGTGAAATAATGATACATGAATTGCCCCCAGTGGTGGTTTGAACAGACACATTTTATTCTGCTCTGCAGGAGCCTAGAAGAGCACAGTCAGGTATCTTATATTAGTTTGAGGGACAGTCTCTTCTTAAACCATTTCATTATGATCACAAGCAGTTGTATAAACATATCTTAAAGCATTTTTTAAAATGGTCAGAGGATTTCACTTAAGAAAACAAAATGCCACATGATTTATCGTGGATAAAGATTCACAGATAAACTAAGGCTAGAGAACATGAAAGTATGAAACTAGAGAAATAATTACTAAATTTAGAAAAGTAGGCAAAATAAAGAATATTGACATTCCTCAATTCTAAAATCGATTTCCACAGTTTCTCTGTTTGCAACGATTGTCAGTTCTTCTGAGAAATACATATTTTTATATGCAGTTCCCAAGCTGGCTATAGATTACCCTTATTTGAAAAAAGTGTCATGTCTTCTTTCCCATGTTATGGTCAAGAGAAACAGCTGAACTCTATCTAGTACAATTTTGACAGAGCATACACTTTTGTGCTCCTACATCATGCTCCACATAATATCCCTAGACCTTACCATTTGGAAGTCACTTATCTATCCCACTTGCTGATTCACACAGAAGCTATTACTATCTATTTCAGGTAATAGAATTTCTTAATAAAACCACTCTGTTGTTTTGTTCTGATTTAAATCTAACATTTTTAGCAGTGCTTTATTAATTGTATCAGTCTCTCTCTGGAAATTCTTGTGATACAAAGAAAATAGGATGCTTTTTCTTAGCTAGATTCAATAATAGCTGCTGTCATTTTTTTTTGTGACTCAGAACCTTCTTAGAACTGTTCTGCTTTCATGTTCTGTTAAAAAAATATGCAGTTTCCTGCTGATCTTTTATTTAACGTTTATTTTTCGACCTGAAGTAAAAACTTCTGTCAAATATTATATATTAGCAAATCATAACAATTGAGAAACCCCTAGTTTGCCAAACAGGGTAAATGAAAAAGAAATAGTTAGGATTTTACCAGGCATATATACTAGTAAATTAAATTAGACCGAAATACTGCCAATGTAAATGCATAAGATGTTCAATACTGATAAGGCATTATCACAATCATTAAAATGGTTTTGGGCTGTACAAATCATTGTCTTGCAAACTAGTTCGCTTTCGTTTGCTGTTCTACACATGACGTCATGGTGCTTATATTTCAGCTTATGGGTTCTTTTAAAGTTTTAAAAATAAAACAAAACAACAAAAAACCACAAACACACAGTCCCCTCCCCCAAAAACCCCAAACCAAATGAAAAACAAACAAAAAATCCCCAAACAAACAAAACCACCAAAATTATTTTGGGGGTGTTCACCCTTGAAAATCTTTCACTATATGACAGAAAACAAAAAACATCTAGACTTCTCCTAAGAAAATCAGTAATTAGGCAGCTGTGATGGCCAGTATATGTGTTACCTGTCTAGTAGGAGCAGTTGAGTACTGTGAAGTACTATCTTTAGGTAGTCTTGAGCTTTAATAGGAGGAAACCCACAAAAAAAGAAAACATGATTTCTGGTGATTTAAAGAAGACAACTGAAGAAAATTTTAACTGGTAGAATCATTTGGGTAACCTTTTGGGTCATTTTCATATTTGCCCCACACATTCACATATGCGGTTTGACAATCACGCTGTAGTTTTTAAGTAATGATAACAACAATCTTTCCTATTCTTTTAAGATAGGAGTGCTTTACTGTCAGCAAACATTCTCATTGGGGTTTTTTGGAAGATAAACAACTTCAGTTCCTTGAGATCATTTGAATTTTAATATGGTCTCCAAAACCTAGTGCAGTCTGGAGAGATCTTCAAATTGAATGGTGTACTCTATTTTCTATTATAAAATGATAAATGTATTGAACAGTACTGAAGTAAAGACAAATACATATGTAAACGCACTCAACATTTTTTTCTTGTTCTACTGCAAGCAATGAATAACAACCAAGTAATGTTTTCCAGCCATTTATACACTCACCTTGCAGCAGATTTTTCTTCACTGTAATTTTCTAGCTCATTTCAGAAAATAATACCAGGTACTATCTGAAATACCTGTTATTTCTAACATACTAATGAGATGAGGTACCTTGTTGAGTGAAATTTGTTTGTTATGACATGATTTATTGGCTGACAATAAACACCTTTTAATTTTCCATATCTTTGTGATAACATATTTTTCATCAACTGAAGCTAGGTAACTGTGGCCTTTTTCCTCCTTTAAAATAAATAAATATTTGCCCTTTTCTAATCTTCTGGAAGATCATTTATTCTCTTTGTGTTTCCAAAGATAATGCTAACGTGGGATTTCCTCAGCTATTTTTCTAAATACTCTACAGAAAATTTCATCAGCCAGATGATATTACGTCTGACTTATCTAAGTAACTTTTTTTCTTATTCTGTCTTGGTGTGATGTCCGTAACATGCATAATCTCCTTAGCAAAGCTGAATCAGGAGAAGTGTAAACATTTCATCCTTCACAGCATCAACAGTGTTTGATGCTCCCTTAGTAATGACTCAGCTCTTTTCTGCCTATCTTTTGCTTCCAATAAACTGACAAGTGTGTTTTCCCTTCCTCGTTAGATTTTTCCTGTGCCTTGGATATCCTGGCTACTGTTAATTTACTCAAGGCAAAAAAATGAATACTAGTCCAATGGTCAAAGGGAAAAGACTGCTTAAACTTGGGCTTTTTAATGACAGATTAGTCTTGGACATAACTCATGACAGATGTGCAAGAAAGAGCCAGTAGTAAATTAGCAGTTAAGCGTTGCAGACAGTCGGGAGTAAAAATCTTTCCCTTGTTTGCTTTTATCCACAAGTGTAACTGAGCACTCTGACATTTCCCTAAGGTGATTCTTCTATACTATCTTTTTAAACATGCACCCTTGATCACAATATTTTCAGACTGTGCCTGAACTGATCAATAGGAGTTTTCTTCATAATCAGTGGGAAGAGGATGGCATCTCCAAGGAGTGATTCATTGTAGCTATCTTGACCATCTATCTGGGATCTTGGAACCAATCTCTGGAAGTTACTGTTAGCTGCAATAGAGATAAAGATGAGGTGCTGATGTACTGTACGTTATTCTATATACAGTTGCACACGATGTAGAGATTTATTGTATTAAAATGATAATAACTGTCTATTAAAGTAATTAGAACATTCAGAGTTAACATATATTCAAATCTAATAAAACGTGGATTTCAGGTTCAATATTTATCTCAAATATGTTTTCGCAAATTTCTAAAAGCTTGATTTCTTAATATTGGTATAATTTCTAATTTTTAGAGGTAAATAGCTCATTTTCTAAACATAAAAATTGGAATAATTTCTTCAACATTATATGTAATTTTGTGATTTTTGAGTACTTTTCTTAATGCCTTTAAAGATAGCTACCTGCTGACATTACCACTAGGGAATTTAGGAACTACAAGTGCTCTGAATCTTGAAGCACCTAACATTTAATTATAAATTAGGTGTCTTCTTTAAGTGGGCTGTATGTCATTCTGGAATAAACTGGCTTATACACTTTTTAATATTTATTTAGTAAAATGTGCATCAAAATCAAATTTGAATTTCAGATATGCTTTAAACTTTGTTGAACACCACTTATATCTTGGCAATAGAAAAATGTATTCCTTTTAATTGGAATTTATGTGAAATACTGTCCTGATTACATGTAAATTAGTATTCATTAACACGTGGTAGTAAACATTTCTTGGAAAATACCCCAATATAGCCTTCATTTCTATTCACATTAAGAGCATGGGAAGTAATAGTATGTTTTATTTGCCTCTTGTTTTCCATTTCAAAATAATTTATAAGCCAGGCAGTGAATATACAGAAATTTTACAAGCATTAGTACTGTACCCATGTTAGGTATTCAGGTTCAATATTTAATTTTAAGGATAAATTAGCATGTTAGTTACATTTATAATGTATATATAAGTGTATCACATAGTTGAAAATGAGGAATCCCATTACATGAAGGATCCCGATGGCCAGAAAACATAAATACAATAGAAATATAAAATAACTAAGAGGCAAAGGTTTTAACTGAAAATGTTGTCTACGGGAGTTGAGGTAGATGAAGATACACATGAGTTAGGTATCTTCGTGAAAGAGTTTCATTATGTTGAAAGAGCAAACTGATTTAAAAAAGTTAATTAAAGAATGCATTCAAAGTAAATTCCAGTTACAGAGGTATTGATTATTCCTTCTGTGCTCTCCATTTTAACTATATAGAAAATTACCACCAATTGCTGGAGGGTTTTTCTGAGAACTTAAAAATTAATCTCTATTTTGGCTACATATTACGTTTTATAATTTATTTGTGAAAGAAACATAGCTGAAACTTTCTTGATAAATGAATTATTATAGATTTGTACATTAAACTTCAAAAGATATCTTTGCATTTTAAAAGTGTGGAAGTAGCATGTCTGTGGATTTGTTCTCCTGTACACATATGAACCAGAACTTGATCTTCCTATGAAGGTGCCTCACAGTTAAAATCTTTGGACTTGCTGCTCATGTATGGAGCAAATGCACAGACCATGCTCTAGTGCCTGTACGTTGTCTTCAGGTCTCTTTTCAAATGCGGGTTATTTACTGAGGCAGATTTTTAGGGATAGCTCTGTGGCCCCAAGAATGAATTTGGCAAGAGCAAAGTGGTAAAGTAGATGCAATGTCATTGTCACACAAGGTGAGAATTAGCTCCAGACTGCAAACACTAAAATTTGTGCGNCCAAGTGATTTTCAGACTGTGCCTGAAAATCCTGTGGTTTAGGTTATAGACAATGGCAAGATTGGACACCATCCAATTGCCTTAATGTTCAAAGAAATACAACAGTTATGACAGAACACTGTCCCTGTGCTCTTCTCAAGCAACAGCTGTATAAGGTACATAAAGAAACCTGTCTTCTAGGGATGAATATTTTTTTATATTTGACATATTTAATTAGCTATTTATTGCCTATTTATTAGGAATTTGTTATGTACCGTTTCAGGTTATTCTTGCTACACTGTATTTGAGCCCTGTAGGAGTCTCTGATTTGTCTGTACATTGTGTTTGTGTATTTGCACAACAAATTCTTTAATGTTGTGTTAACGTTTATAGCTGAACTGTGTCATATGGATAGGTAGAAAAGTGATACCTGAGTCCTTTGTGCACTTGAAAGTTAACTGAGTGGCACCACTGTCACTAATTTCCCTGTCAGTACTTCTTTACCTGTGGTTTACTAACCTATATGTTTAGATTTATATGGATGCTAGAAAGACTATCTAGTCAAACAAATCATATAAGATTGCTTTAAAATTTGATTAATATCCAACAGAAATTACTGAAGCACAGCCTAACATCATTAGTCTGACATGTAATACCATTCCTCCTTGATAGAAATCTGGGTGGGTGGATAAAAAAGTAATTTGGTAATGTACCCTGCAGAGCATCATATATGGGCTAGTTTTGGCCAAGTAAAATTAAGAAATATAAGCTCTGTAAGTTTGAAAGCCAGTGATGCTACAGAAATGGTACTAAAAATGATGATATGGAGAATGGCTTAGAAAGCAGATTAAAAACAAAGAAGCAAACAACCCCCTTACATTTGATTTGGCATTTGCAATGGTTTTGTTCCTTCTGTACTTCTAAAGGTTTTTTTGATCTTCATGAACTTTTAAGAATGGTATCCTGGCGATGTGATGGAAGAAAATGGAAGAAAAGAAGGTGTCAGAAAACATGAGAGACAGAAGAAAAATTTTCACAAATTACATACCTTCTGTTAGAGTTGGACATGAGTTCACTGACAAAGATTTATCTAATGCTGTTGCTTCCTTGTACTTTAAAGAGTATTGCTTAATTTACAAAAAAAAAAAAAATCTATCCAGAAGGTTTCAGAAATACCTTTCAGGATTTCTTTTTCATTAAAAACAGAGTAATAATGGTTTGCAATATGTTAGCCTGGCATTTAATAAGGTGGCCCAGAATCATAATAATGCCCACAATTCTATTTTTGTTTTAAATTCTTGTTTGAGCTGTTGAAGATTTACTCTGCCTGTATACAAATTTAAATTAATAATATTACATATAAAACAATTAATATATTTTCTGTCATATAAACCATTTCTCATTATGGCCATCAAAGATAATTTATTCGGTTACATAGTCCCAAGAAGAACTCAAGGCTGTCTTCTGAGTCCTCAAAGAACTAAAATCTCTTTTCATGCTCTCATCCAAATAAATCATACTTGTTCTCTCTCTCTTTTACCAGATTGTTTGGGTAGGTTAGGAATTATTTTTGCCTTTTTTTTAAAATTTTGTTTGCTTACTTTTATAGAAGTGATTAAAGCTGTGTACTTCAAAATATGTTATTCCAATTTCGTGACATAAATTAGTTCAATTATGTTAAAAGCAGTCTCTTGCAGTTTCAAAATTTTTTGCTTGATATAATTACTTTATATATACTTTCCTTCTGAATAGCTCATTTTAAAACAATAAAAAATACTAGTCATAAAGTACCTCTATAACAAAGATGTTTACAATATGATTTACACACTCCATTAATAGAGTGTGTTGTCTAAAATTGATATAAGATTAGATCTGGAAAGAATTTAGGCATTGCAGCATATTATTGCAGTACCTCTTTTTTAAGTCTAGTTTTCAGATATGTTCATTGCAGACTGAAATCCCAGTCATTTTTATTAGACTATTAGCTTCCTAGACAAAGTTATATATTAGAGACTGACTAGAAGACTATATAGTGGTGAGTGATAAGCCAATAGTTAGCCAACGGTGAGGAGTATCTATTTAGTGTCTTCAGACAATACTGATCTCCAGGGAGAGTATTCACTCCACTCATGATTAACAGTCCTTCTTCTCAAGATACAGAGCACAGCAAGAAAGGTTTTATTTCCCCTTTAACAAAGCAATTTATTAGGGTACTGCAGATGCAGATTGAGATTCCTTCTTCTCCCAGATTAAAACCTGCTTTTTTGTTTTGTTTCGTTTACTTCATATGCTGTATCTTCCAGGCTACAGATTCTGGTGGAATAAAGCTGCAATTTCAAGAGCAAGATTTAAAATATTTGTCTTGCTAGAAAGGCATGTATAAGCTACTGAATGTCCTTATTTATCCATCGACCTGTTACTTATGTCCTTTGTAATATCTTAATGTGTTTGATATAAGAGTCATAAAGAAGTTTTCTGCCGACTTGTGAAAATGTCTTTAAAAATGAGCCACATTTACTCCTTTGCAATCCAGGTATCAATGCAGTTTTAGACAAAAGTTCAGATGCTTTTGGTACAAGTTCATCTGATTCATTCGCATGACGTGATTTGTTCTTTATTTATGTATGTCATAGCTTCTCCTACAATCCCCTCAGTTTCAGGCAAATCCTCTGCAAAGCCCATTCCAGAAAGGATTCTGTTGTAAGAACTGATCTCTTATGTCAGTTAAATAGAGTATATAAAATTAAGCAATTTGAAAATATTTAACTCTTAATAAGCAGATCAAAGATTGTAATTTTTGAATTGAGAGGTTTATAAAATGTAATTTTGGCCTATATCAATTTATTAACAGAGAACAAGAACATATAGTACTAACCTTAAAATTCTACCTATAATTGCTGTCTTTTATTTGTCCTCAAATTCTTTCAGGAATTAGTAGAAATTATTCTTACAGCTTTTCCTAGTTTTCTATTTAAATAAAAGCACACATTTCAGGTAAAATTATTTATTTATTTCTTTTACTGAGTGAAGTAAGTAGAGTGTCACCATCCAGCACTTAAAGGGGCCCTACAGGAAAAATGGGAAGGAACACTTTATCACGGAGTGTAGTGATAGGACAAGGGGTAATGGTTTTAAACCGAAAGAAGCTAGGTTTAGATTAGATAGTTGGAAGAAATTCTTTTCAGTGAGGCACTGGAACATGTTGTCTAGAGAAGTTGTGGATATCCAAGTTGGATAAGGCTTTGAGGAACGTGGTCTAGTGCAAGATGTCCCTGCCCATGACAGAGGTGTTGGAACAAGAGGATCTTTGAGATCCCTTCCAACGCAGATCATTCTATGATCTTGTGATTCTGTGAAGTCATCAGTAATACAGGAAGGAGGCATTGTGGTCAGCACTGCAAGATGAAGTTCATGCAAGATATAAAACTGGTTGTTGGATTATATCATCCATCTCTAGGCTTTATTTATGTAATGAATATATTTAGAGCTGTCATTTTAAAACATGTTTTTTTAGTTCCTCCTTCAGTGGTGTTTTAATTCCTACAAACTTACTTGTTAGTTACTGAAAAGAACTTTTTTTTTAAATTGTGAATGCTACTGATATACGTTTCTAAGGTAATTTTTATGTTCATTACAACTTATGAAACAGAATAATATTTGTTACCTGTGTTAGATGGAAGATATTAACTTGTGAAAGTATTAACCTGTGACATGAATGAGAGGTAAATGTGAGTGCTTTATTTCTAAGGACACTGTAGGTTCACTTTTGGAACTTAATAGCTCATTACCTAAGGAATATTGGGCAAGTTATTTTTGCCAAGAGTTATATAAAAATAGATACAGTATGAAACATGACAAAATTAATAGCTAGCATAAATCATTGCTATACTGGAATAATACTGGAGAATAATTCAACCTGCTGTCCCTACAATAATTCACATTCAATAAAACAATGTAGTATTCATAAATAATAGGACTTCTTAGTTACAAAGGATTCGAAGAAAACAGGAGATCAGATAATGATGTTGGCTGACTGTCTTGCTCATATAATTACAATGCAGCAATAGTTTATCATAAGCTTAATAAAATATGACAACTGCTGTGGTTTTTTTTGGTGGCACTGCTGGTTCTGCAAATGCCATATGTTCACTAGATTTTGTACTGTGTTGTGCTTAATAGTGTTCTTGTAGCTATAAACAGCATTTGTGTATTATAATTAATCCTTGATAAACGAATGTCCAGATTATAGTTAGATCATTTTGTTATATTTTCTCTACATTACAATAGCAGAGGTAAGACTCTTACCATGTTCTCAACCATTCATATTTTGTGATACTGAATGCAATTTAATTTTGTTTCTCAAAATCTACTGTGAGAAATCAGGTACATTGATCACTGTTAGATGTCTTACTGGCATACAGATTTGACTATTCCACACAGGTCCATTTATCCAGACCGGAAAGTACTGATGTTTTACAGAGGGCTTTTCAAAATAACAACTGCATGTGTAACTGATAGACCCAACCAGAAGCAAGTGATAGCCCTGAAATTTGATTAGAGGCAAGATCAAACTTTGGAGTCTTAATTTGGATTTGGGCAATTCGGCTTTGCCTAAGCCCAAAACCACATTACTTCTAAGGAAATTCAGAGTTACAGAGGCACATAGTGAGCTTAGGTGATTTATTCACAGTACTTGTGAATTGTAAGGTTTGTACCTCCTAAAAAGCAGGATTCCCTACACATTACAAGCATGCTAGTCTTTAGTTACAAGAGTACAATATGCCTGTGTATAGCAATTTGTGTTCTGAAACAGAGCCATGGTTCATAAAGCACACTTCTGCCGGAGCCTGATGTAACTGAATGAAAGTCAGTAACCATAAGAGTAAAGGAACCAATGAGGAGCAAGGTGGAGGACATGGAGTGGCAAACTGTACTGAACAGTTCTACTGTTTGAAACACCTTCTGCTGAAGACATTTCATAGAATCATAGAATCATAGAATGGTTTGGGTTGGAAGGGACCTCTGGAGGTCATCTAGTCCAACCCCCCTGCAGTGGGCAGGGACATCCCCAACTAGATCAGGTTGCCCAGAGCCCTGGCAAGCCTCACCTTGAATGCCTCCAGGGATGGGGCCTTGATAAGATCCTACTGTTTGGAGATTGTTTTATTTTCATTCATAGCTGAACGTCTCTTTCCATTAGGGTAATACTTTATTATGTGTTCCTACCTAGGGACATAATACACAATTTTTTGATAAATCCTAACAGAAAATAAAGACAGAAGAGTGAAAAGGAAAAATCATGACTTCTAATAATCACCCATCTGTGTATAAAACCAGATTGACTGGACTATAAATCAGGCAGATTTTGGCTCAAAGTACTGGAATGAATATTCTCAGGTGGTGTATGTAATGGAAATCAGTTCTTTATATCTTTTCCAAGATATTATTCACCAAGATATTGTTCACAGAAACTTATTAGCAAATCAGTTGCCAAAATGATTTCTCTGTTTTAAGCTCTGTATCTGACAGAGCAATAAAGAAGAACCTGACAGAAGCATCCAAAGGGACTACGTCTTCAGAGAAATATACAGAAAATATACATTTACTGTGAGCCATCCAAATATTGCACAATTTTGGGCCTTATTTGGAAACCAAAATTATCTGTCAATTATCTGGTAATCCAGCAGAGGAACTGCTTTTATACTCATTTTCCAACAACAGAAAGAGATAACAGAATGGAAGTCTTAAATTCATATATTCCTATGATTTTTTTTTTCTTAAGTATACAGGCATATTTGCATTCTGGTTTATTCTCCAATACATCCTGCAAGTTATTCCTCTTGTTTGTCAGAAAACAATATAACATATGTCTGGAATGAATGAAAATTACTTATTATAATTAGTAAAATGAGGAACTGGGACAGAAATTGTCCTCTTTCATGCATAAATGAGATTTATATGTCTAATGTACATTATCCATGATCAAGAAAGGAATAAAAATAATTATTTCAATGTAATGATTTCCTCCAAACTTCAGAGCTGTTCTCATTTAAAATCAATAATAATGTTTCCAGGTTAACACTGTACTCATTTAATATACTGAGGCCCTAAGGGTAGGGGACATTTACATGGCAGCTCTTAAGTGATTTCACTTGCTAATTCTGCCAGTAAAATCAGATGATCTCCCAAATGGGGACAACTAATTAAAAATTAGATGTATTCCTGACTTTTTCACTTAGAGTAAAACCTCAGAACTAGAATGTCACAATCATTCTGTAGGGAGGATTTGTCAAATCTCTTTTCTTTAGGGCTGATGAGCTTTTGGATATGTAAAGTTAACAACTTCAATCCACAGATTGAATCCTCATGATATAAACAAGAATTTTACACAAAGATGAAGAAAAGTTCATGTTGTCATGTGTTTTAAGCCTCTCCAGGAAACTTTGATGAGTCAGAAAGACAAGGAAAAGGGGGATAAGCACTGCAAAACTGCTGCACATGGAGAAATTCAGCATTTCTTTAATAGATAGATTCAGACATCTTTATACACCACATCTAACAGTAACAAAAAAACACAGCACTCTACTAGTTACTAGGTAGAAAATTAATTTTATCCAGGCTGAAATCAGGACAACACATTAAACCAAAAGAATCTATCTAGTAAATATATCATACCCCAATCAAATCATAACAATACTTCCCCCCCCCCCTTTATTTTTACACAAAACTATATATATGTATGTATAAGAAATATCTGATAACACTCAAGAAATTTAAAAGTGTAATTTAGCACTGCATGTGTCCAGGTCAGACTTAATTCTGAAAAAAAAAAAAAAGCCAAGATGTCCCATTCAAGTATCTGCAAAATTGTTAATGATAGTAGAAATCTTAAAATCACACAACCTCCTGTCTTGGCTTCAGCTTTAGCTGCTGATCCTGTGCTCTAATGCAGTTCTTTAGAATGCCTCAGAAAGTGAAAATTCAGCAAGTTTCAGATTGGGAAGTAACTAGTTTACAAGTCAATAAAAACAGTAAACCTGCCTACTGGGAGGAAAAAGTATATATTTCACATATAGTAGAAACAATGAAAAAGACTGTCCATTAAAGAAGTCTTCAATCTTAGTGGCAAAGTATGAGAGTGAGCTCTGAAAAAGTGACAAGGGAAGGAAAACAGAAACCAAGATGTTAAATTTCCGTATATCAAATGTAAGCGGCAGGTTTGGAAAGCCAGGAGCTGCAGGATGCCCTGGATGGAAGAGGGCCTGAGAGTTCTATTGGATCTGACACCATTGTAAACAGCCCACTGCATCCCAAACTACAGCCCCAGATGCTCTGGCTTGTATCTTTGGGAAAGATGAGCAGCTGCAAGGCACATGACACAAATCTGGGAGAGGCACATTGGACACCTGCAGGAAGAGGTTCATGGGGAAACATGTTGAAAGAACACTTGGGGATAGGATCTTCGGGAGACACAAGGAGAGGGGCCCTTGGGGATAAATATGTTGATGTGCAAGGTGCCGTTGGATGTTGTAGTGACAGAAAAGAGACTCTAGATGTGCACTACACAGGATCTAAGGCAGCACTGATGGGACTGCAGAAGGCGGCACCAAAGTGCCACCCAGCAGACGCCAGAGCCCAGACCCCTGCTTGTGCACCAAATAGCTGGGACCACCATGCTGACCTATTTGACCATGTATCTGTGATTAAAGTGTTTTATAACTGCTAATGTCACCTTAAACTGCAACATTTCAGAGATTTGATTCCATGACTCTTTTGACATTATGACTTTCTATTGCCAGACAGTATGTAATTATCTTTACCTTTGTGTTTCACAGGCTCTATCATGGAGAACAATATTACTCCCAAAATAAAGGAAAACAAACCAACCAAACAGGTATGGATATGGATTCAGTAATTCTATGATTATTTTAAAAGGTATTTTCTGAAGCTAACCTGTTTTCAGTATGGTATTGTCCCTTTAGCTTTAGAAATCCAAGAACATTCTGTCTTGAAAGTAGTCTGGCAAAAACAAAGTCTGATAAACCCTAACAAGTTATAAATTTATTTCACTCTAAGATGCATATTCAACAAATTACATCTTGAAAATGCATTCACAATTACTCTTAGAATAATAAAATGCAAAATAATTATTAACATATTCCATCCAACTACAGTATTGTAATATGAGGCATGACAGGGGAATTGATTTGTATTTCTTTTGACATTAGTCTGTAGCTAAAGGCATACCAGTGTAACCCATGAAAAAGGAAAAATTACATGTCTTCTTTAATTTACTGGTGCTCCTATATATCTTAAATATTTGATTTTATGAGCCCTTTTGTGTTATATAATCTTTACAGAACTTTTATTTTACTTCAGTGATAATAGTATAGGACCTAAACCCAATGTAAATTATCTAATATTTTTCTTAGAAAATAAAATATTATTAAATAATTTTAAAATAATTTTAATTGTCTATTTAAACATGATAACTACATTCTTTACGAAGAGTAATGAAATCAGGTCATCATGTATTCTAGAAGAACTCCTTTGGTTTTATGCTATAAAATTTGAAACCATGTAAATTCCTTTGCCATCTTTGTTCAAAAGCAGTAGAAAACATTTATCAAACTGGATTTCATCATGAATATTTTTTCTACAAAGAATTTGTATTTGTTTTGAGGTCATGTGAATATTTGGTGAATTCCTATAAAGATTAAAAAAAAAACTTCTTGTCTTATTTCTGTGAAAGGTGCTGTTATAGAATATTCATAATATTCTTAAAGTCATTATATGAATTTTAGCAAATATTAGGGACATGGCATAAAATTCTTTCAAAACGATTTTGGAAATTAGAAAGAAATTTATGAGGAGCAGCAAATGGATGCCACTCAGCCATTTTTCAAACTTTAACACATTAACTTTTCCTAAATTCTTTTTTAATATAGGCCCTGGGACTGAGAAAGAGTGCATAAGGATGCTTCTTGTGTATCAGTTGTGTGTTGAAGTAGTCTGCTTGCAAAGCAGAATTTATTTGCCAGCCCTTACTATTCCATATCTGACACTCTGTCATGGGCTGCTGTTTTGCCCCTTAAGGAAGGGAAGTGGAGTGGATGTCAAGGCAACAATCAAGATAGTGTGTACTTTGAAGACACTATAGTCTGTTTATCCTAGCAGGGTTATTCCTTTAAGGGACTCTCTGCTCAATCTCATATTTATCAAATCCATTAGGAAGGATTACACAGAATCCACCCTGCGGAGACTCTCAAGTCTGCATTTATAAGAACAGAGAAAATTTCAAATGTGAATTTTCAACTCATGCTCTCTAGCTAATCATTATAAAAGCAGTGGAGGAAGGGGCTAAGGGTCATCCTTCCATATCCTCTGAGCACTGACATGAATGAATGGAAGACGTGTTTCTTAGAAGTGCTGTACAAAAACTTAACACTGTGAAAAAGAGAGAATGTCTATTAAAAAAGTAGATTGAGGATAAATTAAGGACATATACTCTTTCTAATAACATTAGAGCTTTTATTTTATTAACATTATTAATAATTATTATTAGTAATGAGTAACAATAATTATTGTTAACATTTTCTTTCTTTATTGTTTATAACATTATCAACGTAGAAAGATGTCAGTCAATGCTTCTCTTTTCTCTCCTTCTACTGTTTATTTCTACAAAATAATATTCAATTTCAGATCCTCTAGCTCTGTGCATGTTTAATTCAATATATTGCCCAGGCTACTTACTTTAGCAAACTGATGTGTAGGATTTACATTTTCATGAAAGCTCCTTCTTATTTGTTCTTGCCAAAGTGTTGTATAGGTAGGTACCTGTGGGTGAGACAGAGTAATAGATACCAGAAAATAGACTGGTTGAAGGGAGATGTATGTGCCGAGGAAGGCAGCATGTGAAAGCATCCCAAGACTATCAGGCCTATAGAATCTACATGAAATTAAAAACTTAGGACCCCATGAATCTGCCACATCTAATCAAGGCCACTAGCACATTGCACTGGATAACTCAGACCATATCCAATAAGGCAGTGGCTACCCACTGCAGGCAAAGACAAGAGAACTATGCTTTTATATACAGTTGATAAAACAAGGAAACCCTTGAGAGTCTTTCTGAGCACCTACCTAGAAGCCATTGAAACATCAGTATAGACTCTCCATTACATAACTATGAGTGTCTGTATGAGAAACACAGAGACAGAGACACAGAGATGATAAAGGGAGAGGGAACTTGGTGAGGGAATGATTGAATACACTGTGCAAGCAGTTATTTGCTGTGAATAACAGCTTGATAATATTAATAGCAACAGCTTAATTAGTAAGAGGTGGTCTAATAAATGTTGGTTGTGATCAGTTTCTGTTTCCCTAATTGAAAAGGGAATTTTCAACACTAGATGTTTATTACTGACTGCATCCAATTTCTTTATTGAAGTAGATGCAATATTTCTCTTAGTTGCATTGTCTATATGCAAGCTTATCTCATTAATATTAACTTTGTTGTTGTCTAGCCCACTGTCTTTTGCTGGTTGTTTTGTTTTGTTTCGTTTTATCAAAACCTGTTGAACATCCTTATTCTCTTGATGTTCTTCCATGACACATAAGAAACTATAACCCTGTACATGTCTTCCTTTTTCTTTTATATGCTTAAAATAATTTTATCTTATTTGTTTCAGCCTCTATCATAAAAGGTTCTTTATTTCAAGTGCTTCAGGAAACTCCCACTACTAGGAATATTTGGGTTTTTTATTCAAATTGTTGAATTGGGGGTAATTTCAAGTTAAAAGATAGATGAAGAATTTGATTTAAAAAGAGAGTATAATTTAAGGAGTAAAGGGCATCTAAAGGAAGCTCCTGTTGGATTTTCTTATGATTCAGTCTTGAGAATAAGCCTATTTAATATTTTAGAACTGCTTGAAATATAAAAATATGAATATTTGAAGTAAATATCTATCCCATTAATCACTGCCCAGTGCTCCAGTCTATCTAGATCCCTCTGCAAGTCTATCTTGTCCCTCTAGAGAGTCAAAAGCACCTCCCAGTTTATGAGTCATAGTCTAAAATTCTACTGATAGCTCTGTTACTCCATGTAAGAAGAGAAATAAATTTGCAAGACACTCAGAGAAAGGTGACTTAGGTGATTAGGAGACTATAAAACTTAGGTTAGGAATAGCAGCTACAAGAGCTAACACTGTTAAACCAGATGAAACGAAGCTTGAAAAGATAGTAGTAAGAAGAGCATAAAAATAGGAGTCATTAAAGCTAAAGGATAAATGTTGGTGCAAGAACAAATGGGCATAAAGTGACTAGCAATAAAGTTCAATTTAAATTTGAACTTTCTTTTAGTAGCAGAACTGGTGAGACAAAAAAAATTGGCATGTTTTGTATTGGCATTTACTCCAGAGTAAAAAGATGGGATGCTGGGGTTGGACAGCTTCCTCTATGTACAGGGAGAAGAGCTGAGGAGGGAAGAGATTCCTCCCAGCCCTCTGCACTGGTTGTGGTGGTACAGCACTCCCTCTCTTGGCACATGAGCTATTTTGGTATCATTACTTTCTCATAAGTTGTCTGGTTTTTAATTACCTTTGGTTAGTTTCCTTCTCCTTCATGGGGAAACACCACGGTGAAGTACAGACCTTTACTTAGGCACCTAAAGCCAACTGCAAGTAACAGTTAGTTGTTGATACAAGCTTTGTTTTTCTCCCACTGCCAGAAAAAACCCCACAAACTAAACCACAAACTGAAAACTAAACACTCCAGAGAAACCTAAACCACAAAAAACCCAACCAAACAACAAAACAGAAAACCAACCCCAAACCCAAACCAGACAAGATGCAGTTTGGATTTATATTTTGCTTGTGTTTACATCTGAAGCGTGAGACAAGGTTGCTAATAATAGAGACATAAGTATGAAATCTGTTATAGGCATACTGACAAAGGAGAGAAGAGGATAGGCTCACAGCATAGTTTGTATTAGTTGAATGTATTATTTGAGAAGTTCAACCCTATTCCTACTCTCTGGCTTAAAAAAAAAAGGAAATTCAATAGATCTGGAAGACAATATATATTCTAGTCTTTGATACCTGCATGTAACTTTAGTGAATAAGTTCAGGAGAAAATTTGGTTATGCTATGTGTTCACTATCCATTTTTCCAATTCCATATGGGTTATATTTGCACAACTTTATAACAGGCTTAGAAATACAGCACAGCAGTAACCTTACACAATTTATACATTATTGAAATCTTACCCTAAAATACTGACTGTAACAAGCTCATCATGATATACTTATTTCAGAATATGATTTAGGAATATCATTAATTATATTATCAGCAATTTGTTTTCCAAAGTTGAAATAACTTTTGATGGTGTGTTGTATATGCATAGAATCTTTATTTGTTAACTAAATGCCTCACAGGATTTAGACTAGAAATGATTTAATTTTTTTATCCCAATATGTAAAAAAATTGTCCAGAAAAATTAAGTTATAAAGCTAAAAGCCTAGCAGAAATAAAGAATCCCTAATTCTCAGAAATTATGGCAATAAAAAAAAGAAAAAAAGTAATAAACCTAAGAAAAAAATAAATCAAAAGTATCTTAATCTACTCAGAAAAGATAGGGTTTTTAGCCTAGAAGAAGATCTTAAAAACTATAGATATCTTAAACAAAAGACAGGTTCCTTCTTTATACCTACAGGTAGTTAACATCTTACTGATTACATGTCAGGCATTCTTCAGTGGATTTTCTTAAAACTCACTGCTGTCTCTGATAATGAACTTTATCAGAGATCAACTTTTTCAGCAGTGATTAAGTGTTCCACAGACAGTTCTAGTTAATTTGAGGGGGAACAAAATGGAATAGAAGAAACGCAACAGAGCATAAGTGATCTTGGAGGTTTCAGGAATGATGATAATTTCCTCCTTCAAGTGACAGAGAGGCCAACAAGGAGAGGCACTATGCTGGATGTTTCTCTCACCATCAATGAAGGGCTGGTGGGGAATATGAAGCTCAATACCTCAATCTTGACTGGCAAGTGCTCCAGCCACACTGCCCAAGTCACAGAATGCAAAGGCAGGGCCTGGGAGAATGAAGAGCAGCTCACTGTTAAGAGAAGATCTAGTGAAAGATGCCCCTGCCCATGGAAGGGTGTTGGAATGAGATGATCTTTGAGGTCCCTTCCAACCCCAATTATTCTATGATCCTATGATTCTATGATTCTATGACTCTATGAAATTCTGACCGGGAGTAAATCTGCAAATTAGTCAAATGCATTCTTGGGAAGATGACTAGGAGTTCAGTTAATAAACTTGTCTCAAGCCAGTCCATTATCTCAACTATACAGATAACTTCTCAGGGAATTTCTGGACCAACCCGAGAATTAATTACTTAAGTGCACTGAGTGCACAAAGGCTCAGAACTCATACCCAGCTCTATGGCAGTTATAGCTAAAGAACAAATTTGAATCTAACTTGCAAATTATATCCCATACTTTTTGCCACAGAAGAGAGAACTAACAGATGAAGTCTTCTGCTGATGTTGCAGACATGAGAATAGCAGAATGACAACAGCTTAACTGGAATCAAATGCTCTTTTAATATGTCATAGTGAATCTCCTTATTGAAGCTGAAAACAGGACTGAATGTGCTGAAAAATGAGATAGGAGAAACACCTACCTGCCTAGTATTTTCCAGGTCTGCAAGGACAAGGCTTGCACTGACCAAAACCTGAAATGACTTTTTAATGAGAAGAGTCTCAAATAAATCCCATGGTTTCCTGTTGCAGAGCATTTTTGTCATCCTCATTAATATAAAGTTTGCATAATATACAAATATAATTTGTAGCAGTACATCTTAAAAAAATCTCAGCCCTGTAATTCATTGAGTTATCTCTGCTACATTTGCAGTGGCAATATGCACAACAATGGTTTTGTTTTAAAAATACAACTTTTGAAGTATACTATTCCTCAATGTTAATTGAATTATTTAAATAATTAAACATGGGCATTTATTATAGGCATGAGATAATAAATATATTATAATTAAGGAGCCTTTGTTTAATCATATATTTAGATGCTAGAAAATATCTTGCTTCCCAACTGTATTCCTGAAAGATATGCACACTATTTTAATTTTAGTCTTGGAAGCATCTCTCCCAATAGATTAGTTTTAAATGTCAGTGTTCCCAGCTCTAGCCAAATGCAGCAAATGAAAATGTGATAATAAGAGATGTACAGCATCTATAATGCATTAATTGACACTGCCTTCTAACATTTCTTACATGCATTACCTTGGTAGGACTCAGAGGCTTTGTAGTTCTTCCATCAGTTGTTAGTTATTAAAATCATAATGATTATTTTCTCAGTTGTTTGTTTTTTCTCTGTGACTCTTTCCCTTGGAAACTCAATAGGAGATGAAGCATAGCATCTTTTTGTGATCATAAAAAATCTCGTATTCTTTGTAGGAAATTTGAGAAAGGGACTGCAGGATGATCCTTTGGCTCACAGTGACCACTCACTGTACTTCCACAATTATTTCTGTTGAGAGGTGAGTCAAATACCTAAAAATAGAGATCTAAATTTAAGCTTAGTGCTTCTTCCAAACAGCATTTAATCATGAGATATCTGCCTTAAGGCAGACATCCTATTCCCCAATTTACACAATGGAAGATATTATGGATAGACAGCCTTCAGCTGGAGTAATTCAGGTGACTCAGCTTTATCAAGATGACAGTAGAGCAACATGAAGGAAAAGTGCTGCAGGGCATCACACTAAAAACTCCTCCTCCCACTCTTTCCCTCCATATTTCTGTTCAGTCTTGGTCCTTCTTCAAATCTGTCATTATTTTGTTTTGCAAAAATCCCAAACCTTAGAGGTTTATTTTCCCTTCTCTGCTACCAAGACCTCTTTCTCCTTACTCTAGATGAACTGTCTAGAATATAGAAGGGTCAGTGTTCATGGATAAAAAGACATAGCCTCTGAAAGACAGTTCTGAAATAAGAGTCACAGCTTCTAGTCTCTCAGATGCACCAAGCTTGCAAAAACTGGTACACGTGGACACCATAGTTTCTGTCTGTCACAGCCAGAGCCAAAGAAGGCAGACCATGCAGATATCGTATATGTTCAGTCAATAAATATTACAGCTGTTGCTTGCAGTGCAGAGTGGTTGATCATTAATGTGCTTAGTTTTTTACTATAGAAACATAAAGATGTTGGCAGGTGAAGATTGCACTCTCACTGAGTGACATGTAGTGCTTTTCCTCTTTGTCCTGTAAGGTGGAAGAATAGCACAGGACAACATAGACTGGAGGAGGTAGGCCTAGCTAGGAGCTAGTGGATGTCTCAAAGGACATATAAATAATGTTCTGAGTGTGCCTGGGAAGATATATAGACAAAGTTTCTCACTTCCCTCTTCATCTTCACACTGTATACAGGATTGAAATATAGGAGCCAGGAGTATTGCTTGCAATAAATGTATTCATGCAAAACACTTACTGCAAGTAGTTAATACTGACAGATTGGTACAGTCACACAATCCTTTTGTTGATCTGACAGCAATGTCTGACTTTTCCTGTAGTAGTACCAGCATCCTTCCAACTGGGTAAACTGTTCAAGCTCCATGGCTAACCAAAAATATGCAACAAACTCCCATAGGCACATTGATGTAGTGGCTGTCCTTGAGCCATAGAAGCCAATGCTGAATCATCTACCCCAAGTATCAAGTGTTTTGCTTCAGGCAGTCAGAAGGACAAACCCTTCTTCATAAGGCTAAGCTTACATGAGTTCACTTTGTCTTATGGCAAAAGAAGCCAGAATTTATAGTAACACAACCTATAGTTTCATTTATTAAGATAGAGAAGTAAAAGCCAGAGACACAGAGCTTAGAAATAAAAGTGACACTGAATAAAATCTTAATTTGTGCCTTTTCTTTCCGTAGCTGTTAGTAATTGAATCTATATCCCTCTGACATGTAGAATAATACCTAAGGAACATAGAGAAAAATGGGTTTATGAAAGGCTTAATAGTTCTATACCTTTTCTCATCCTCCCTCACAATCCTTTCCATGTCACATTAGCCTAAGTTGTTGGAGTGTGATAGCCGAAGATCATAGTGTCTTGTTCTGATCACTGTCTTTAGTTGCCAAATTCAGTCCTGTACAATATAAAATGAATAATTCAAATTAAACTTCCTCACATTGTTAGTGAATGCACTGACTGGACATCTGCAGGTACCATGTACTGAGAGAGGTTTGGAAGCTGGATGGAAGCTCTCTGTGTCTTAGCACTGTTAATTCAGATGATCTGTTCCCATGCTTGTGTAAACTGTACTTAAAAGCATTAAGGCTCAAGCTGAATGTATAAAGGAACTACACATGACCATTTCCAAAAGGCAGTCAAAGAGAGGTATGATATTTAGTCTTTGGAAGCAAGTGATAATCATATGCCGTCTTGGGTATGATACTTCTGCTGGTGCTGTTGCTCAAACCCAGATGTAAATAAACATCACCATATAGAGACAACAGTTTAATAATATTCTAGGACATAATGCAGGATTTATATACAGATACAGATGCTTGCAGAAAAATATGCAAGATTTTCCACAAAGTTCAGTCTTTGACATAAGTATTCAAATTAAAACAAGTTAAAAATTTCTTAAATTTCAAGATAATGATGTGTACAGGAATCTATGTTGTGGAGTAGTTTCAATGGCTGATAGTTCCTTAACTCCACAACTTTTCACTTACAGAACTTGTACTAATGTGGAAAACCTGGACAGCATTACAAATGGACCTATTATTAACTCTCAGAAATATTCTTTCTCAAAAGCTTGCAGTAATAAGTAGATAGCTCTTCAGGAAGTTTTAGTGAAGAGTGGATGGATCTTTACATTTAGATCGTTAAGTCTACAGCTGTCATGAAACAAGTCCTTTCCTTTCCTGCTTTCTACTTTTTTGGTTTTTGGTTGTTGGTTGTTTTTTTTAAATCCATTCATTCCTGATATTATCTTTAAGTGCACAGGTGCACAGACCACAATGACATCTTTACTCTGTTACTAATGATCTGTGAATAAATGAATATGCATGAACAAATTAATCAAAATAATTTTAATAAATGTATCCTTTATATGCAGATTTTTTTTTAAGTTTTTTAAAGGGTAAAACAAGAACATTGTGGGGAAAATTTTTATTTCACATAGTTCACAGATAATATTGAGTACTGTGATGGATGACTTTTGTGTTTCAAAGGAATTTCATAGTCTGATGGAAACATTTTAGATTTTCCAAAGGAAGAGGGAAGAAGGATGGAGGAAGTTTTAAACCTTTAAGTAATTGATAGGCAAGTTCCCTTATCATTGCCTAGTGCCTCTTCAGTCTGTAGCTTAAATTCTTCCTACTTCAGAGGAACACAGGAAAATGGAAAGGTCTGGAGAAAAATAGTAAAATGTATGTGCTCTTAATCAGTACTTGAACTAAGATCATTGTCAAAGGTGGACTTCATCTCTTACTAGTTAGAGTTCTGTTAGATGAAGACATAGGAACTATAGTGATGTGCTGCAGCCCAGCATTTTCATTTTGAATAGGTCCTAAAATTTACCTGGATTTACAGCACATTTCATGTACATGCTCCATATGTTGTAAAGCTATAATAAAGTCCTTTTTTTTCTAAGTTTTGCAGACTAGAAAATATTTGCTGAGTACCATATATGCTCAACATATATTTCATGTCAAATTACTTTAAATTATACTACATACTACATCACATTTGACCTTGAATCAAACAGTTTTTAACATATCTTCTATGACATATGGTGTGTCTAATGGTATAGCATCTATTTTCTGTTTTAGGTGAGATTGTTCCTGCTAGATTATAAAGTAATACACATCAATTCATGACTTCAGTATACCAATTCATAATAAATATTTTTTTCCAATGCCATGAGTACAGATAACTTTATAGGTGCCCCTCTGGTTAACTTTCCAACAGCAGTAGTATACAGTGCAGACCAAGAGGTCATGAGATGTCTTTGATCTTTGTTTAAGTCACCCAACTTTCAGACTAGGAAAAGTCATGAAATGCTTTAAATGAATTGTATTTTTCTGTAGCTCTATGTAGACTTAACAGCATTTTGGAATACCTATAGCACTATGATAAATATACATCCCCTACCCTGACTGTTTTCCTTATGAAGGAGCCTGTGGCATTATTGTTATCCTAAAACTCCTCACTGGTACTATGTAGTATGATTATTGTCCCAAAGAACCATGGCTTTATAACAAGCATGATGTGCTACACTGGAGGCTCAGACCATTATTTCTATTAGAATTATTCCATGATGATAAACCACAGGATACTGTTTATTGTTCTTCATTATGGTACGAGTAATAAATAGTTGATTGCTTTAATGAAGGAAAACATGAAATAGCAAGAACTAAATTCCAAAGCAAAATTAATTTGAGAAAGGATCCCAAACTTGCAGCCAGTTACCCACTGTGTAACTTTATTGAAAACTACATTCCTTCTAGATATTATGATCCATGAACAAAAATCAAGAAATTTAAACTATTTAAGACAGAAGTTATGTTATACTTGGTTATTGGAATGTGTTATTGCAGTCATAAAACAATATTCTGAATATTAAGAAGAATAGATTTGTAGTAATTCATGAAGTAATGAAGTACTTTGGTTTAAAGCAAAAATAATTGTGAAGGAAATGAGTTTGTGGGATTGCACAGCAAGATCTTGAAAAGCTTAGTTCTCTGGCTCAGTAACAGGTGAAGTAATTCAGTAGTGTCCTCCTGTGAAAATAGTTTACATTTTCTTCTGCACAACAGTTAACCACTAGCATCAAAAATGGGCAAAAAAAAACTACCAGCAGCTAAAAGTTTGTCATCCATGAATGGCTGTGTAACATCAGATTCATAGCACTGGTGGTGTTGCTGCTGTGCCTGTTAGAATACACAGAAAATAATGAAGACAAATATTTTTTTCCAAGTAGTTTATCTAAGTGTTGGTACAAAGACTATTTTCTTGCCCTCAGGAGACAGTGGATACTGTCAACAACTGCCGTGCTTCAGAATCACAAATGATTTGAATCCTAAATATTGCTTTTCAAATAAAATCTAAAATGTAAGTCATAACTATAAGGTAGATAGAGCTATTTAAGCCTAAGTGTACTATACATACTAAAATGTTGTCCAAGGCAACCATTGTGTCCTAGGTCTGTTTAAAAGTCTTGTGTTCCTGCTAAAGAGCTTATACATGTGATGTACTTAAATGGTATTCTAATTTCAGATTAATTATACTTTTCATTCTCACCACATCTATCAATAGATTTCCCTAAAACCTTAGAAAACTGGAAAAGGAAAAAAAATAAAGCAACAAAAAGTATTTGCATGCCATATTTTCTACAAAGCATGAATCTTAAGAACTTTATATTGAATTTCATTTCCAATATAACTACATTTTTTGGGTGTTGGGGAAAGTGGGGCCCTCAATCTAAGTTTCACTACGTATTTATACTTCTAAATCCTATATTATCTTCTTATTTAACCATGATAACAATCAAATTAGAGTTAGGAGCCCTTGTACATTTGTACACACTCTTCCATGATGTGCTAAAGTTCAAGGACAGCTTTCTTGTCCTTTCCACAAGCTGCAGCTTCCTTCAGGGGACATTCACCTGCGTGGCGTGGGGTCCTCATGGACTACAGTGTAGGTATCTGTTCCACTGTGGTTCTCCATGGGCTGCAGGGGTCTAAATTGCTTCACCATAATCTCCTGCAGAGACTCCAGAATCTCTTCTCTGCACCTGGAGCACTTCCTTCCCATCCTTCTTCTTTCACCTTAGCGTTACAGGGCTGCTTCTCAGGCTTTTTTCTTCACTAGTCACTGCTTGTTCAGGCACAGTCTGAAAATCACTTGGGGTCTTCTGTGGCCCCTGGTGCGATAACTGTGCCGACAGCAGAGGGAGCATTAAACTCATTGCCCACGGGAAAGTGTGGGGAGTGAAACCCATGTTCCTAGAATCCTTGTATGAGTAGGATGAGCTCATTAGCCTTTGGCAATCATCCTAGGAGAAGGACAACTCTGATTCCAAACCTGGGCAGATGGAGCTCGTTTAGCCCTGTAAGGCCTTCCATCTAAGAGAAGGACACTCTAATAAAACCTCTGTCCTAAGGACTTGGCTGCCAGCGTCCAAGCTTGCTAGGCCCCGGCAGATGACCCTTAGGACTAAAGGGTGGGTCCAGCTCTGCGCATGCTGTGTCTCACCTAAAAAAAATCCATAGCGCAGGCTCGAGGGTGCTATCTGCTATCCTCTTTATATCAGAGTACTTGGAAAAGGCTCTGATGAGGAGCTTGGATGGAGCCCTCCCTGCATCTTCGTTCACGAAGCCTAGCCATACACTGCTTGTTCAAGTCTTTTGCTCTCTTAAGCATGTTCTTTACAGAGGCACCACCAGTTGCCTAAAGGACTCAGCTGTAAAACCTGTTCTGCTAGAAAATGACATGCTACACATAGTATGTTTTCTTATAAAAAGGTGGTGGCAGCAAAAGCATGCTGCTAAAGAACTGGAAAATCCACCAGTGCTGCATTACAGTATATGCTTTCATTTCGCCTTCTTTCTCCCAAAGATCTGAGTGGAAAAGCTGGCATAAGAGAGAGTTATTTCAAAGAAAAGCTTTTTTTTAGGATGATAGTGGATGTCGCCAACTTTGTGCTGACAAATGGCACTTTTCTTAGGCCACTATCATCTCGTGATAAATATTGTTGTCCAATGCATGATGCCACAAAATAACATCAGTGACAAATTCTGAAACCAGCAATAGTAGATGAAAATACAGAGACACAAAACAATATACTTTCACTGGTCAAGATACTGGCTAGTCACTGAAATTAGCATTCCATACACATGCTTCATCTTGTTTCTTAGTGAAGAAATTGCAATAAATGTCTTCTAATTGTTTTTTTAATAGCTATGCAGAGATCTTCGATTATGTTTATGCTTTTTACCCCAACAGCAGCTGACTTGACATTTACACATACAGCAAGAGCATACATTTCCTGCTGTTACTAGACTTAACAGTTTCACAATCTGTGAATCAGTGACCTTTGCAACTAAATTCAGACCTTCAGCATTTCTCATTAAAATAATAAAATGTTTTCAGAAGAGAAGAATACTTCGCTGCTTACTATCTAGGCCTACAGAGTATATCAGAATGTTGTTAAGATCACAATAATTTAAGTACAGACCATGTATTCAAACAGGGGAAAAATTAAGAGATGTTACACAGCAACATATCTGAGAAACAAAAAGTTTAGGATTGTAGGTTTTTTTATGAAAGCTATTCCCTGCTGTATGACTGTACTTGTAGGAAGATAGAAATGATGTACCTGGTTTTGAAAGGCTATACCCTTCATAGACTAAATTGGAGTGGGTTACCTGTAGATGAAAGAACAAGGAGCTTAAAGTGGAGACACGTCCAGATAATGAAAGATAACCAAGCATTTTAAAGATAATTAAGGATCCTGATGGCGTGGGCAGAAAGGTTAAATATGACATGCTCATTGGATTTGGAGGAATGAATTGTGAAGGACTGTTAAGTCATATCTGCTCCTGTACAAAGTAAAAGAGATCTATAGATATTTCTTTGTATAGCTAAAGCATGAACACTCTCTATTTTATAACTTTCGATAAGATATGAAACAGTCTCAGTAAGAAAATGAAATGAAACCATTAGTGTGTCTGGGAACTGGAATGTAGGTTCAAAAGGATTGTTTTCCTTATTTTTTCTTTTTCTTCTTTTCTGCTGACAAGTAAGTCATAATTTTAATGATTTTGGATTGTTTTCAACAGATGATACCCAATATGCTGTTTTTTATTAGACTTTTGCTCCTTGCAGGCTTCATTATATTTTTGTAATATACTGGTTTTTCTCCACAGACGTTACAGGTTTTTTCATCTCTGTTACAGTGGATA
This sequence comes from Bucco capensis, assembly GCA_013396975.1. Taxonomy (NCBI): domain Eukaryota; kingdom Metazoa; phylum Chordata; class Aves; order Piciformes; family Bucconidae; genus Bucco; species Bucco capensis. The sequence goes on along the minus strand of VWZO01002757.1, from coordinate 80,131 downwards.
CCTTTTAAAGGATCATATAACCCATAGAAATATTTCCTGTGCTTTTTTCAAAGTTTTTTCAGAGTATTTCTTAAATTGCAGCATTCTCAATGTTATCAGACTCACTAAAAGCAGAAGTTAAAAATAAATCTTATCTCAAAGAGACTGTTAAAGCTAATGAACTGCCAATCTTTGCTTTTGTATGTTCCTAAATAATTTTAATTCCTTAATTCTCAGTCTAATTACAAAACATTGGATTTATATAACAGACCTACTTCAACTGCTTTTGTTATTTCTCTTCTATTTTACATACTTGAACTTGAAAAAAATCATGCCTAGTTCAGACTTTAAAACTACAGATTTGACATCATATGTGACGCTTTAATCTCATGGAACTGTATTTTAGTGTATGAGTTTCTCTGTTGCTTCAAATAAGGACAGATTCTTTTCAGTTCACATACACATTATATAAAGATCTCCTGCCTGCTTCCTTAACTTACTGTATAGCAGAGTTAAAGCAAATGCTTTCTAAAAACCATCTTTTATAGTCTACTTCTACCTACCAGAGAGTTTAAAGCTACAAGAATCAATTTTAGCTGGAAAAACTATATTAACAAATAAAATGTCTTCATTAAATAGAAAAAAGAATACACAAAATTTTAAATCTAAAAAATATATTGGAACAATGTAATTGTAGAGAAAGCCGTATAACTAGAGAAGGAGTAAAAAAGGCACCTTTTAAAGGAACTTCAAAATCACCATTTTGCATCTGGTTTTTATTGAAAGCTCTGGCACTTGTCTGGCTTCTTGATGAGCTAGTTCAGCCCACTAAACTGGTAAGAAAGCAGTTAAAAAAAAAAAAAAAGAAGAGAAAAGAAAAAACTGTGGGGAACAGGATACCACTTTAGCCGTGCACAGTGAAGTGTTAGTTCAGCTTTCTGTATTGTGGAAATATGCCTATCACATGCAGAAGTCAACCCATAGCACTATCTTATTCTGAACTTTCTTATTGCTACTGAATAGCTGAAAGGCTAAGGTGTTTTAAAAACAAACAGCATCTGGCCTTCTATGATACTCCCAAAATTGTTGCAATGGAATAACTTTATCAGGTGATGAGCTGGCTATGCAGAACCTGAACATGACATTGGGGTGTTTTACTATGGATTATTGTTTGGAGTTGTTGACCTGTTACTCTGCCATGTAGATATGGAAAAATAATAGGTAGTAACAAGGATTTTACAGTTATTATATTTGGAGCTACTGTGGTTTGGGATAGTAAGAATTTAGGGTAATACGTAAAAGAGTGGTGATGTATTACCTATTCATTTTGGATTAATTGCTTCACATTTCACTTTACCCATCAGTAAAATGATAAAAATCATCAGATCAGTAAAATGAGAATAAGGATATCTTCCTTCCTGCCTAGAGGAGATTTAATTAATGTCAATGATGTCATGGATTTAAAAATGAAAAGTATGATTATTTATCAGGATCAAAAGAGTATTGGGATGCCACAAGGTAACTGTAGTGATCTGTGTTATCTCCCTTGACTCATCATAGTTGTAGAATTTTAATTAGCTGGTCAAAAAATTTTTTAGCATAGCCTAATGAAATATCTCTATATAGTTCATACAGAGTGTGTGATTTATAGAATCATAGAATCATTTAGGTTGGAAAAGACCTTTAAGATCATTGAATCCAATCATAATCCTCAAGATCAACCATAAATAAATGGTTTACTGTTTAAAAGACCAGACAAACATGGCTTATCTGATAAGCTTTGCAAGTATTTGTGTCATCACAAACATACATGTCCACTGCATTAGATGGGAATATAAGACATGTATATATAAATACACAGAATGATATTTAGGATAAAATATGTGCATGATCAGTCCTTCTTGCTTATTTCTTCAAATGAATTAATGCTATAAATTAATGGCTAAAATTGTTGCTGTTCTGACAGTTCTTACCTACTCACATTTTTTCTTGGTCTATGAATGACAGTTGGGGTTAATTCACGCAATTTTTCAAATGACAGCCAAAATCCAGTGTTGCTTAAACTAGAAGCAGTAATGTTTAAATTCTCCAGCCTCCTCTTCAATACACATTTTTTACTATAAAATCAGTGCACTGCTGTTCCAGTTAGGTCCAGGCATCAGCCAACATAAACTGAGGTGTCTCAGTTTATATAATAGGACTACATTAATATGCCTAATGATGTTGACACACAAAGAACCTCAGTGTACAGCTATAGCTTATGGTAATTACATGAAGTTAGCATTCCTGTTGCTGGCTGAGGTTTGTCCAGGAAGTAGCCTTTGGAGTTTTTCATAAGGTTTTTCAACTCCTTACATTCTCAGGCACTCTGCTGATACCCTGCCCACACTCTTGGTGTGCCTTGTTGGCATTTTAGATGTGTGACAATGCAGTCTTTGAAGAACTATAGAGGTTTACTGGAGTTGTATCTGGTCGAAGGGGCCATTAAAAGACAGCAGAAATACCTTCTCTATATGTTTACACAACTATCTTAAGTTGCCTTTACTGAAAAATATATTGAAATTTATCTACCTTTGCAGACTATACGTGAAACTATATGCATTAGAGGTACTGTTTCAATAGGCATCTAAAAAAGAGGTGAGTTAAGTAGACTGAATCAGGCTTGAGAAACAGTCAAATGCAGATTTTCAGAAATACCTAACATCCAAGTCCTATAGAAATTTATGTTCTTTTTACGTCCAGATGCTTTTATAAATATTGAGAACTTAGCCACCTAACACCTTAGCAACCTAACACCTAACCTGGAATAAAAGGAAAGTTTTAACCAGTGAGGGCAAAGTGTTTTGAATATTTACTTGTGAAAGAAACCTCACATCCTTCATATCTTCAAGCTTTTTCCTTTTATTTTTCCTGTTTTCACTTGATTCATTTTGTAAGAACTCAGGTTGTCTAAAAATATTTCCAAATATTTCTTAAAATATTTCAACTTAATACTCTTCTTTTCCCAGGGATTGTTTCAAAGAATATATACCTAGATCCACACTTCTCCATACTTATTATATGAAAAGATTATAAATATTGTATTTTGGTCTTAAATTGTGTGATTATATTCAAAAGTTCAAGCTTCTATTATTAGGTGAATTATTTACATGGATTCTTTGCTGTTTTAACTTCATGTAACCACTCTTTTCAGCTACATATTTTTACAGTAAGGTGTCACAGGGCTTTCTAAGAAGCTTTAATGTGAAGGAGAAATAATGTGCAAAATACACAAGTGACATACTCTGCATATGTCACATCAGGAAGTTACAGTATGCTTAGATGAGCTGAAATATACAAACAACACAACAATTCTAAATCTCTGAAAACCATTAACCAAACTTTGTTCATCTTTATATGAGTGGCTCAGTTTGCATTACTGTGTTTAGAAACGCAAATCTTAAGTCCAAGGAAAGAGCAGGAGTTGTATGAGGCAGTGGTGCAGAAGATTGCTCATGAAGCAGGATTGCATCCTCTAACAGACACCAGCTGCCTCTTCTAGTGCAAAGGCAGAAAATTTGTACCACCAGCCTAGTTTGGAGACATTTGAGCCTGAGCATTCTTGACGGCCTGCAGACTGAATGAATTTGGCTTTTGATGGGGTTTTTTGTGTGTATGATCTCTATGATGTAAGACTGTTGCTGCTGGTTTTTTCCAGCACAGTGTGCAGATTTCTGCAGTGCTATTTTTTCCCCTTTGATTATTTCATGTAACAGTGGTGATCCAAGACAATTGTCTCAGAGACAAATTTATTCTCAGATTTTCCTCAGATTTTTTGCTTTCTCTTTTCTTGTCAGGCATACAGCAACATTTGGTGGGAAAGAAAATGGGGAATTTTAAACTATATTTTCTTCTTCTATGAAAAACAAAGGGATTTTCTGCCTTTTTTAATTCCATTGCTAACACTGGGTTTGAGTGGAATGTTTCAGATGAGACTTAATCTATCCAAGATAAAAAGGAAAAATATGGAGCAAAAATTCACTGATTCCTCTCGCTGAGATTATTTTTGTCTACACAATGGCCAATTTGAAAGTACTTTACAGGGTACCTGGAATGGACAACCTATGATCTGTTCATGAGTCATGGAACATTTTTTTCCCTATCACACAGACCTCCCAGGAGTCTTTTTGCTTTTTTTATAGGATTTACCCAGAGTTCGAGCTTTCAGTTGGAAGCTTTTGATACAGAATTTCTGGAAAAACTCTATGCTACTCCTAGACGCAAGACATTTTGCAAAGAATGACAGTACCTACAAATAATATTATACAATATAAAAATTATATCTATTCAATATCTGTACGCTTTTCCTTTACAGAATCTGTGTCTGCTTGGGCTCATTGCCACAACATTGTATCTATCATATAAATTATGCACAACATTACTTACTCTCTAACTTCAAAATATTATATGGATGAATAAGCATTTTTCTTTTCTTTGATCTACTTAAAAGTTTTAGATCTAACTCTTGCTACAGTTATCTGCAACTTTGGCTTCTGGACTGGACTATTGCAATGCAGATTGCATTGTCCTATTCTGAATTTCTGTGCAAGAAACAACAGCTGCAACATAGTGTTGCTTACTTGTCCGGGAATATAATCAAAGCAAAATAATATTTTATTCCCATCTTCCTACTTCTGAGTGAGATTCAGTGTGTCAATCGTGTTCTATAGGACTTGTTCTTTGTGGCTGTCCTAGAACTGTGTGACATCATGGCCCTTGAGACTTAATGAAGTACCCAAGCTTGCAGTTTGCAAATTTGCTTCCCTGGAGCAAACTCAGCGTTCTCAGTGAAGTAAAGGTCTCCCACTGCCATGATGCAAGGGGCTGACAAGGTAATAATGTATCTCAGATGCTTTAAAAGGAAGGAAATATAGCTGAAGAAGATCAACTGAATTGCTCCTCTCTGAGGGCTCATTTGACATAAGAGTCAAAACTGTGTAAGGCTTTGAAGCTGTTTTCTTTTTCTAGGCAGTCTGAAAAAATTTGCAATGGAAAATTTAACATAAAGAAGGATTGTGTTAATACATCAGATATGATTTGTTTTCAAGTGTAAGGCAAGCAAAAAAAAAGTAAAAATAACCCTTATTCTTAGCAAAACCAGGAGCTGAGTTACAACTGAGGAAAAGCTGTTAAGGTCAAGGGAAGAATTGATTCACGGATTGCCATTGAAATCAATGGCAAAACTCCCATCAGCTTGTGAAGTGCAAAATCAGATCCTTAGTTTTCAAAGTTGAAGTTTTGCCCCACTCCTTAGCCTCAAAAAAAGATTATGGGAAAGCAGATGGAGTCAATTTCCCTGAAAGTCAATGTAGAGGTGCATTTTTATTGTCCTGAGCCAACAAAAAATACGAATTTCCAGTATAATTATTATAATTACTCATATGTGTAAAATGTAAGGCATGTGAAAGTGAAGATTTTAAAGAAATCAAACCTTGGGCACATACACAAATATTTTAACATAATCTGCTGCTGGTGGCATGTAACTGCTGGTGCAGAGCATTGGCATGCCAGTGTTTGAAATGGCTTTATTTTAGCCATGTTCAAATTTGGTAATGGTACAGTGTATTTTTTTACTGGCCAGACTTTAACAAACGAGAGTCTCTTAGCCCTTAGGTGCCATCATGAGCCTGAGGGAAAGATGCATGAAGTGATAATGTGCTTATGTGTAAAAAGCCAAAACACTTATTTATGGAATCATTCCCCATCCTGAAACAGAAAGTGCCCAGAGGAGTGAGAATCACAGCTTTTACCCTCTTTGCACTCACGAGTATATTGTAGAGAGGACTTGCTCCAAGATTTTTGCATAAATATCGCTTTTATACCAGGATAACCAGGCAACATATCAGAATATTTGCAAAGGCAGAAAGGACTTCCTGGAAAACCTTCTGAAATTGTTCAGAAGTTATTCCCATTCACCGCTACTAACCTCCACTGTCTATCTGTCAAGATATATTGGGGTCCATTTTAATAGTTAAAATAGTTATAAACAGCCTACTGATGCTGCAATGCTGAGGAAACATAAATACTTGCACAGTTGCCATGGAAAAAAATCTTTATATTGATGAAAAGGAGGTTAAAATAAAAAAAAATTGACATAGCATGGCAGGTAACAAAACAAACCCCCAAATTTTACCTCAGTATAATGAAAATTCCCAGGATATTTACTTTTAAGTCAAACAGAGTGGACTTTTAAGTTAGCTTGTGCAAGTGAGCATGAAGTAATGCATTCTATGTAACTGCTGCATAAGAAGTTCAGCTTTCCAACTTGTTAAAACAATATTATTAAAACCAGAATTTATTTCCTTGTGGAAAAGCAGCCAATTAATAATTTCATCAAAGATAGAATTATATCAAGTATTCCTATAAGGCAGTATGAATACTAACAAAAGCTGTTTGCTATTCCATTAACTATAGGAAACTTGAGAAAGCAGAACACTGTTTTCTCTTCTTAAAAGGACTTTACTGCAGCAGGTTTTACCACTTGTTATGCTGAAAGATAGTCTAAAGAAAACCTGTCAAAAGAAAAAAAAATTGTAATATAAGCCACTCTAAATACTGCATAATAGACTCAGATCCAGCCAATTTTAACTAGCATATATTGAACACATACTCTAGCTGCATATTCTAATACATTGACAGATGGACTATATTATTGCTAATAAATAGACAACCTAGATACAGAAGCAAATGAATATGTACTTCAGGTGAGGAAAGTATTTGAGGTTTAACTGCAGTTCCTTGACTTTTTAAGAAGTTATGTCCAGTAATTCCATCTGTAAACATAAGTAGATCCATTTTGAAATTATTTGTATTTATTGTCCTCTGTTCCTCTGTATGACAAAAACTCTGTTTTGGACTAATCTTCAAATTTTCATGGCTGAAGTTTTTATGGTGCATTAAATCTTCTTTTTCTCCTAGCAATAACTGCCTTGAAGTCTTTCAAAAGCTGACTTTTCCCCTTAAGATGCACTATTTAAAAATAGCATCCTGTCATTGAACAGGGTGTTCAGAATATCCTTTACAAACATAGATTAAAAGTAACACTTTTTCTAGTAAACTCTTTTTTTTTTTCTTAGAGTGCAGTGCTAATGTGGGCAGTGAAGAAGTGAACAGACTGCAGTTCTTCCTATGGCATCTTGAAAAAATGCCATTACTTATGTTCTAATCACACGCTTCTCCAAAGTAACTAATGATGACAAAAAGGTAGCAAAGACATCACTAGTGTCATATGGCAAAGTGTGGATGTGATTTATCAAGTAGAGTTTGTATCACAGAAGATAATACCTAACAAACAGCAAATTAATTTTGCTTCTCAGACTGATGTTACATAGCAACAATTTAATAAAATGATAACCAGAATGATAATTCTTCCAGAAACTGAGTCATTAAAAAAGAAACTTTATTATGTCACTACCAGGGACATCTGGCAATCATGGCTACAGAGTGGATGGATTTTGAAAATTAAAGAGGAATAACCACACTGTAAAGAATCATATGAGCAACAAACAGTTTGCTAATGGAACATATCCTGTTCTTTGACTGAAATGAAACCAAGACAGATAATTCATAGCAAACATTTAATGTAGATCAAACATTTATTTTCCAAAGTGGTACTGACAGACACTGATCCCACTAACTTACATATTGCTCAGTAGTTGAGGGTACACAACTTGCTACAATTTCTGGAGGCTTTGGAAAAAGGGGACTTTTTCCCTGCATCTGTGAAAATATGGCAACTTTTCATACAATTCTTTTACAACAACATGGTTCAGTCTAATCACCTAGGGTGAAGGGCAACTCAGTAGCAGCAAGATGGCTGGCCAGAGAACTTCTGTTGAAGGGATTTTGGTCTGCAAGATATTTTGAAGATCTATTTCAGCCTTGATTGCCAAACACAAGCTTTAAATGAAGCTAAACAATTTCCCAGGCTGTAGATCATACTGAAAGATACTTACTGGGATCTGTACTCTAATTATTTTCTCCCTCGACTTCTTCACCACCATTTCTCACTTGTTTGAGATGAGCTATGTTCAAAGTCCACAGCATCATTTTCAAAGAAACTTGAGGTCTGATACAATAGGAATGATGACTATAATATACCTGGGATGTTTTTTTCCAGTTTTAATAAAATGTTCTGTATACACAAATTGAATAAGATGTAACCCCTCCCCCCCCAGCTTCACTGTGCTGTGATTTGAAGGACAATAAATGAAAAGTTAACAATGCAACTGGAAGACCAAACAACAGGAGACATCTGAAGAATGAGTGAGAATTATTGCTTAGCTTGTCTTGGACTAATTGTCATATTGCTAAGTTGCGTNGTTTATAGCTAATGAAAGAAAGAAGACAATTGAATTATGTGATTCATCTGAACTAGCATATCTTCTTAAGATGAGGTAAATCACACCCTAAAAGTACGTGCTTATGTATATTGATTATATATATAATCTTAGTCTCAATATATAAAAGACAGACATCCAGNGTTTATAGCTAATGAAAGAAAGAAGACAATTGCATTATGTGATTCATCTGAAGTAGCATATCTTCTTAAGGTGAGGTAAAACTGTCTGTGTCAGATACAGAAGAGAAGCTGAAGGCTTTTCGCTAATTGCCATGGCTTTAGAATAAGGTATTTGTGCCTCTGAGCCGAAATTTCTCTGGATTCCTTATAATGTCTTTTTTCTGTTGTTTTAGTCAGAGTTTGAATTTTTTAGAAAATATGAATTTCTAATGTTTTGCTCACCTGGACTCCAAGTCAGTTTAGATTATGATATCCTGAAATTTAAAAAGTCTTTCTTTCGATTCCCCTTCTTTGTCTGCAAGATGTAGAAGTTTACCTTTCTAAATATAACTTTTTAAATCATCTGCTATTTGAAAGAAATTACATGTGCATAATTGAAAATCTATTTTCCTGTTATCACTGAGTACTCTCTCGTACATGAAATAGCAAGGGTCATCCAGATTATTCACTGAAATGCCTTAAAAATAATCAATCAAATACTACATTTGCTTTTACTTTTAAAATGAAGTTATATTTTACTATAAAACCTACAAATTAATTCGGATCTAAATATATACAATGCACCATACACGTATAAATGCAATTCCTTTGATGCCAATTTACATAACATATCTTCTTTTAAAGGAGACCATTATTTGGTTATAAAAGTGATTTTCCTTATCTTCTATAAATCCTTTAATAACATTCCTTAATCTATATTATAAAATGATATTACAGAGTTGGGACTGACCAGCCTTGATAAGGGCCAGGGGGACATCTCATCAGTGTATATAAATACTTTATTGGAGTATGCAAAGAGGAGGGAGCCAGATTTTTTTCAGCTGTGCCCAGCGACAGGATCAGAGGCAATGAACAACAACCTGAAACACAGGATGTTCCTCCTGAATATCAGGAAACACTTTTCTACTCTGAGGGTGTCTGACCCCTGTCACAGGCTGCTCAGGGAGGTTGTGGAGTCTGCATCTTTGGAGATATTAAAAATAACATCCAGATCTTCTCTTATGGACCATTGACCCTAGGTATCCCTGATTGAGCAGGGGATTGGTACTTTTGACCTCCAGAGTTCCCTTCCAACCTCAATCACTCTGTGATTCTGTGATATATGAGTCGTGTTGGTCAAGAAATGGTGAAAAAAAGGCAGATAATATGACAAAAGCAAAAGCCTCCATTATTCTAAGATTTTTATGTTCTATCTGAAAATTATGAAATGTGTTATGCATATTCCTAGGTTTTTAATGTTTATGGCTTTTTGTGATTTCTTTGTTGAGGTGTTTTTTTTTAACTGCAATTATATTTCAGAGTTGTCATGGAGAAAAATGTGAATGCATGGATACTGAAAAGAAATAGTAAGAAGTAATGGTCAAGCCTCAAATAACATGCTACCCAAATACAACAAGGAGATGAAAGTTAAGTTCAGACTGATTAGGGAGATCATGAGATGAAAGAGTCAGTGAGTCAGCACTGGTCAGGATGACAAGTGTTCTGTGTTCTATGCATAACACAGTAAAAGTTTTCTCTTCTTGATTTCTATTCATATTCTGCAGTAGTTTGATGAAAAGGACATTTATTAATATCAGTGGGAGTCCTGTATACAGGACAGTTGCAGAATATACCATTAGTAAGGACTTTATTGCAGCATTTCTCATCCTTTAAAATAGACTTTCAAGCGAAATTATTCTACTCTTGTCCTGATTTCTTTCATTGTCCAATTTTTATCAATGCATTGCGTCTATCCCTTTCTCACTACAAATTCCTTTTTCTTACCTGCACGCTTTTAAAGCTGAACTACTTTCTGCCCTACATCACACCTGAAATTGCAGACCAATCAACAATGGTCAAGGCCCTTTGTTCTCCTTTGGAAAACATATAGCATGAAGTTCTTCAATTCCATTGATTCTCTTAAGTTTCATGCTTAAATTTATTTTTATAGTTATATATATTGTTGTTACTGCACTTGCATGTCATTTTTTCTGAGTATGATACAGCCTTAAAAAGAGATTGCTATAAAAAGTCACATGCTATCTCTTCTGATGAAAAGTCTAAAAGCACTGTGTTGGAGTAGAAAACTTTTGGTATAACCTGTACATACTAGACTAGACATATGGCTTCCTCTCTAGACCCTTCACCATCTTGAAGAATGATGAATGAATAATGTTTTGTGTATGAAGAGTTCTGGATAGATGCAGGTTGTTATGCAGTGCTTTCTAAGTCCTCTATGCTAACCTGGCATGTTAGATCCATTCCAGTAGCTAAATAAATATTAGCATTAGAAGCTAATAAATATATATGTATATATTTGAAGTCACAGGCTTTAGTTGTTGCAGATTATAAATTGTTCATCCTGATGGCACACCAAAGCAGCCAAATACAGGACAGTCATGTCCAGAATACAATATTTTTACAGGTCTAAGTCTAAATTAACATTCCTTGCCTCTTAGCAAAGCCTGTCAGCCTGAAAACAATGACAGTGTCATTAGGTTTTAGTATATTTACAGCACTATTTCTGGTAATTGTTGAAGGCATTTTTGTCAAAAGCAGTTTATGTCATTCATACTTGCTTATAGGCAACATCAATGAGCAGTAGGCTGGTGCAAAGCATCTAAGCATAATACTTTGCATTCATGTAACATTTTTCTTTTCATATCACTAACATAATGTTCTAATAAGTCTTCAGAAGTATCTCACTGAATTAGATAATATCAACTCAAAGTAAAACTGAGCAGATTAAATCACAGAAAGTTGTCTGAGGTTATAGAACAAATCAATGGCACAGAAAATTAGAGCTCAGGAACTCTGAATTTAAATAAGCAGTCTCTTGGCAACACTGAGGTGATATCTTTGTGTCATTAGAACGATTTTATGCAATTTTGTCACTGTGAGGATGTTGAGGCACTGGGATAGCTTGCCCAGAGAGGTTGTGGATGCCTTATCCTTTGAAGTGTTCACGATAAGGTTGGATGGATCTTTGAGCTGTCTGGTCTACTGGAAGGGGGGTTGGAACTAAATTGTCTTTAAGGTGTCTTCAAACCCTAACTATTACATGATTCTATTGTACCATATCGATTCTGTTGTTACTCCTTGGTGAAAATAATAGAATAAGAATGGATGTGTTGTAGTCATTGAAATCAGTTGCCAACTTCTCTATGCTAGCAGGAAAATAATGAAGAAAAGTGTATATACAATCACCTTCTCCTGCCTGCTTAAGAGGGCAGGATTGCATGTATAAATGACAGAAGAAATTATTTTACTTTGCAGTCCATATCTACAATCAAGTCCAAGATCTCTGAATGGATCCCATAAAGTGGGCAGAGAAGACCTATGAAACTAGAGAATTGTTTTTACTTAGATATTACAGAATCACAGAATGTTAGGAGTTAGAAGGGGCCTCTGGAGATCATCCAGTCCAACCCCCTTGCAAGAGCAGGATAACCTAGATATTGACAAAGTTCATGGTAATAATAAGCTCTGTTATCTTTAAAAATTTGTTTTAATTATTTTAAAAGTCATTGAACCTGTATTTAAATTACTCATATAGCTACATAGACATTGTTAGTCATTTGATTTGTCTTCACTAAATGTAGAGCAGAAAGTCTGAATGTAGAGGATGAAGTCATCCAAGATAGTGATATAAGACAGAAAATAAATACCTAATAGATTCTTTTGGACTCCAAGTGTTCAAACAAAATTAATTAAAGTTAAGCTGCATAAACTGATCACAGAAAGCCATCCAAAATCACAAATACTTGGGAAAATACTTCCTCACACAGAATATATAACCTGTTAAATTGTGCATCCTACATTAAAATGGTAAATACTTCTTTTTAAGGTTTTGTCAAGGTAAGCCAGAAGGCAGTTTTTAAAAGTAATTGACACATAAGTAACTTTAAATCTGAAAACAATGTATATAGTAACTTTTTCCTTTTTTTTTTTCATTTCCTACCAGTGTGAATCCATTCCTCATTTTCTCTATTTGAGTTTTTGATTATGTCCCTGATATACTTTTCTTTAACTAAATATTCTCCTTCACGTAGCCTTTTCACTGCATAAAACTCAGTTCTTCCTCAGCCACAGATCAGATATACTTTAATTAGGATTTAAGAAAAACAAGTAGTTGATTCAGATATGTCAAAAAGCAAAAAGATTTTTTTTTTCACTTGGATCAGTTCCAAAATGTATTCATTCATTATGCATACTATAAATATAAAAGTGGAACCCAGCAGTAATAAGGACAGAATTAAATTGCAGGGTGCCATGTGTGGTTCCTTTTATAGCTGCATTCATATTGATTACATGTAATTTTTGCAGCAGATCTCTTTTAACTGTGTGGGTGAAGATGGCAATTAGGTGTCTGCTGTTTATGTTGTTATATCAAGGGTATGATAGGTTTTTATGTAATTCTTTCCATTCTCTTACCCCGTTAACCTTCAGATTAAATACTAAACATCTATGATTCATTATCTTTTTGGTTTTCTTTTTTTTCCTCCCAAGAACTATAGCAGTTAAAAAGCGCATGTGAAATTATTTTTATTTTGCTAGTACTTTATATTATACATAAAAATGTGAATGTAAGAATGCTAGTTTAAAAAAAAAATTAGAATGCTTGCTAAAAGATTTTACAATTGCCTCTAAATGATGCAGAACCAGAAGATCACTGTTCTTTGCTAGATAAACTTGTTAGAAAACTTCAGACCTTTGCTCATGATGAGGATGAAGCCAGAGTAGAATCATATCTACTTGCATATGCTCTACTTGTAGCTGAGCTTTACAAAGCCTGTATGGCTTGTGTCCTCACTGGAATAAGTCACTACAAATATTTGAAGATGAAATTGAGGCCTAATATCCATTACCCTGAATGACAAGTATACCTGTAATTTCATTAGAAGTTTGTCTGTAGAAAGGTTGGTTAGTTTTTGAATAGCTGTGCTTTTATACATTCTATTTTTCAGAGTCTGAAGTAAAATACTGGTAAGTTGTTGTTATGGCTGCTGGAAGTGGACAGGGAAAAAACGATGGTCTGTATTTAGCTCTGTAGAGCATGAAGTCATCTTGTTCAGTCACACATTAACAGGAAAGCAAACAAACAAAATATTCAAAGATACATAAGAATTGGTAAGATAAAAGCATCACCCAAGTACTGTGAACCATAACAGATGTGTTATTATATTGCAAGTATTTTCCTGCTACCAATTTTATGCTAATGGTGCATTTATTCTGAACTGTGTGTTATTTTCTATTTTCCAGCAATTCAGTAAGAGCTTGTGCAATGTCCTATGATGAGAAATGGGAAGTAAACTAGAACAATCAACAGGTCAGCAGACAGATAACTGAAATCATGGACAAATTCTTAAATGTGGATGGCAGGAATTTAAAAAATAAGTAACTAAATAAAAACCCCTCAAAGTAGAAGGTAAAAAAGGCTAAGCCAGTAACAAGACATAGATACATACACAAAAAAGAGAATATTAAATAAATCAACAAATATTGAATTCACCAGACACAAAACCAATTTTAGACTAAGTGTAACACCCAAATGCCTACACATAAATGTAAATTTCACATATCACTTCCACAGAGCAAAATTTAGGGCCCTGTTCTAAGGTAATGTTTAAAAGGTCAGAGGCAGCATAACAGTTTTCTTCTATTCCTGCAACTTCACCTTTACACTCTTGTTTTATTGGTTCCCCTCTGGCCCTTCCAATCTTGCAGTGAGTGGTGATATAAGAGCAAAATAAATGTTTTTATCTCTTTATCTCCTATTATTACTTCTTCCCTTGAAGGGAATGACCATAAGAATTTTCAGGACTTATTGGGAGAATAAAGAATACAAAAAAAAAACAGTCACCATTTTGATGTAGAATGTAAGGAACATGCACTAAAGCACTAAAATCAGTGTTACTGCTGTTGGCAAATCTGAATAAGGGCTTACAACTATCTAACTAGTCTTATTACGTGGATCCTGTTAATTTTAAAATAATCTTACATGCTGTATTAGCAATAGTTACATTTTGCACAAAAATTATAAAATAAAATTTAATTTCATACAATACCCACAGTAATGGCAAGTTACTAGTAGAGGCATCTGATATACCTGCACCAGGAGTATCTACAGAAAATTTCATTTAGTATACCATCCCTAATGTAACACTCCTTTTAGCTTACATTTTCCATATAAAGAAAACTAGATAATATGCTGGAAGTGCTTAATATTCCAGTCAGAAAATAGTTTCAAACCTTAAAACAGATTTGTGAAACTTTCAAATGCCTTGGAAGGTCTGTGATGACAGTCTTAGAGTCACCACGTGCCCTTCTGTCCCATACATGGCAGTTTTCCAGGAAGCTCCAAAAAGCAAAGCAAACTTTGCCTTTAATCTTGAGTAGGTTTCCTGTCATATGAGCTCCTTTCATCTATCCACTCTGAGGCGGAATGTTCTATAAAAAATAAAGCAGTGATTTTAATCATTTATCTTAATATATAAAATATATTTTATGTATGTCTTAAGTAAGAAGTTATCTTGATGTCTCTGAAAAGATATGTTGCCCCTGAGAAGGATTCTTATGTATTTTTTTTCCCAGTGAAATCATTGGAAGACTAAGCATGAGTTTAGCAAAAAGAGTGAATTTCTATCATTTTTGTTCCTGTCCGTCTGCCAAATATATGCACATCTTAACCTGTAATCTTTCTTGCTACCTTTTGCCTGTCAGTCTAATCCACAAAGAGAATATCTGAGTAATATTTTCCTATTATTTGGCAGACATTAATTTAACAATAAAATATAAATAGTATTTTTAAAAAGGTAACATTTTTTATGCAAAGATTTTTCTTTTTTTTTTACTACTTAGTGTAGTTGTTATCATCAAAAATAGTAAATATTATAGTAGGTTCTTAATCATCCAGATTAATTCCTGTTTTCCTCAGATCTCTTTTGTAAGTGGAAACAAACCCATAGGAGTTTCTTTTGTATGTTTCTTTGTCCTTTCGTCCCAAAACATGTCCATATCATCTTTAAAATAACGAAGTTTTGTTGATATCTTGCAAGTGTTTCATGGTCCTCAATGATTTCAAATAACTCTTGTGCACTAAGGTGAAGGAAGATACGACTGTGACTTCTGCTACCCTATCACTAACTGAAGCTGTCAGAGATGGGAGAGTAGTGAAAAGAGTTTTGGAATGGGAGAGAAAAGAGTGAAATGAAATGCAACAAATCACATGGAAAAGTGCCCTTTATCTACTATCAGAAAAATTCTTGGATAAAGATGAAAAGTGGGAAGCATAGGTTCAGTTTTACCTCTCCTAGGTATCTAGCCAATATTAATATTAATGAGGTGTGAATTGAAGTGCATAAAGTAATTTGGACTTCTACTGATTTCAGGAAGAATTGTGATGGTTCATCACTTTCATTGAAGCCCTTTACACTTTCACTGTTTAATATGTTAATTTCATTAAAATATTTTATTTTTATTGTATTAGTCTTTATTCAACATTACATTAATATGTTAATCTAAACAATTTTGTGATTATATAGCATGTTTCTTCCTTCAAATATTAACTCAGAAGCTTTAATTTTGTGTTGACATGCACAAATAGCAACTCCAAATTGCTAATCATATTCTAATCAAAGGTGAATTTGACTAGAATTTTGAAGTACTTAGGGGGTAAGATTTAAAATGGTTAAACTTCATAAAGGAGGAAAATTTCATCTGTTGCACTAGCTTCTACCATCTGCTTTAGTTTATGGTGAAATACGCATATAAATCTTAAAGGTATTTCAAGAAACATTTTAACATTTCAAATTTTTTATCTTAATAGCTTTTGACCCTGACAAACTTGAAGATCTCCATGTACACTTAACTTTTAATATATTAGGTACAGAGTGGGTTTTTGTTTGGTTGGTTAGTTGATTTTAACAGTCAGGATTTGAAGCAACATTTTTTGAAAAATGCTTTTTGAAAGTTCAGTCTTTTATCAGAGCATTGTTAAAATCCTCTTTTTAACAGTAATTGACTTAAGGACATTTTAATGTTAACTTAGCGGTGACTGATTTTGGATCATTTGACTATCAAATGATATTTCTTTTATGAATTCAGAAAGTATTCAAAATCTGTCCCAAGGTGCAAGAACTTAATCCATCTGTTGTACTTTCTCGGTTGCAAAACTTTTTGGTTTATGTCTCTCTAATTAATAATAGTTAATGAGTATTAAAAAAATATTGCTAGCACCAAGTAGCTACTAAGCACTTGTTCTCATTGCATTCGTATTTTGGGGCACACAGGTGCTTCATACGGCTTATCCTATTTAAATTTCATTATTTCCTAAAGAAATTGATGTAGAGACTACATACATGAATAACCACTGCAGGGAAGGTAAGCAGGGTGTGGCACTCATGTAATCTATAAGTCACAGTTGCTATACTGTATCGTGTTAAATATAGCACCCAATACTAGGACACTTTGAATGGACATGGAGAGACATACAGCCAAAAGTCAGTGGTTACTTTTGCACTTGTGAATAAATTCAGTCTACAGAGAGAAGCTGTAACCTGCTTTTACTTCAAAGTATCACTGGGAAAATTTAGTTCTGAATTGCACTGTTACTGACTGCAGAATACCTAAGTGTAGATACTTTATCCAGTTTCTATCAAAACAACTGGACTGTTTTCCTGGTTTGTTTTATTTTAACATCAATCCATTTTTAGTAAATAAATGCCTTCATCTTTTCAGGGAAATTAAGCACCCTTCATAATGTAATAAAAATGGATCTATATAGGTTCATATTCAGGTCTTTAGCCTGAACTCACACAAAGTCAGTGTCTAACCTTCTGATTCTGTTTGGTCCTCCATCTTTTCCTTCTATCAGTAGTGCTCCCACACCACTGCACACCAGTGCTCCTTAATGTGAGAACATTTCAAGGCTGAATGTGAAAAACTGTGTATTTATTTTGCTTTTTACACTGCAAGTCATTCTGCTATTGTCAGGTAATCTGCTGACCTTGCAGAAAGCAAATGCCTGCTGAGGGAAATAAGTGATTCCTGTAGTCTTCATAATACTTGACTCTCATAACAATTCAGGTATCTGTCTTACTTCTTGTTATTTGTATCTAAGTAATTGCAAATCAGGACCATATGTCTTTTATTAATACCCTGGAACACTAATACTCTGCACGCTAAGACTCCACAAAATATGTAATATAAATTCCCTAATTAGATTTGCTGCCTTTTCTTTTGTTTTTGTTATAGTCTTTCCTAAATATCAGTTGTTGGCTATCCTCATAGACAGGCCTTTGTGTTAGATAAATCATTTCTCTGTCACAGTCCAGACATTTTTATGTTCCTTAGACATTCAGCATTTTCTTGCAAGGCTTTATAATCTCATAGACTTCACATCCTATTATATGGGTACAAAACACTTACAGTACTTCTATCTCTCCCTAGAAACTTCAATAAATAAATAATTTTAAATCAGTAATAGCCAGATAGATTGCTTTTCTATGAGACACACTACTAGGGTAATCTTCTGATGAATGTCTTTCTCCATTATTTTGTGCTCTATGTGGCATGTTAAACTCATTGTCAGTTATTAGTGTGGCAGTAAGTGAAAAACTGTAAATTGAAATTGAAGTTCATGGATAAGGGAGAAGATTTCTCCAATTTTTACCCTATTAAGGTATTTTTATTAATCAAATGTGAAATGTTTGCCTTTTTTCTTAAAAGTGCTGTGTAAACATTGTGTAAATAATTTTCTCCAAGGATACCTACTAAAACGTTTATCTGTGACTTTGTTAGTAGCAAAAACGTATTGCTCCACTGCTATAACGCAAAGTAAACTTTGAGTTTACTACTTCACCACATTAATTAATTTATTAAATATTAATGATGAAAAAGCCATTCAAGTTGTGCTTTATAGACAGCTTCAGCACTGCTAACATATTATTGCCCCATTTATCAGAAGCTATGCATAAGATGTACGAAGCAATATAACTGGTAGATGACATACATTCTACCGTATGTTGTTAATCTAGTTAATGGAATAACAAATACATAGCTGGGTCTATTAGATGTGCCACTTAACAATATATATTTATGCTGAAATATTTTATCTTCCACAGACAGGATGATTACACTGCCTTTTTGATCTCCGGCAAAGAATGGAGCTGGAACAAAAATCTTTTTAGAATTGTAATTATGCCAGATTATGTTTTCTGTCCAAAACATTGCACCAAGAAAAGCTCTATACTGAAAGAAATATACTCTTTTTTTTTTTTGAGAAATATTTTGTAAGGTTATATTAAATGTAATTACGTCTTCAAAATAGTTTATAATTCTTTACATATAGAATCTTACTTAACCCTCTTTGAATTTTCTTCTTTGTCTTCCATGTGTTACCATTTATTGCAATGTATCAATATGAATTGTCACCTTCCTTCTGTTCCTCTGAAGTAGATGTAATATAATGTCAATCTTCCAAGCTGAAACTTTACTTAAATGCCAATTTTGGAAGTTGAAATTTGTTATTCTAACGTCAGCATGTCATAGTTATTGACCTAAACCTTGGAGGCAGAGGATTTAAACTCTGCTGTATTTTTTATTCATTGTACTTCTTGTACAATTCCCTAAACCATGCTCATTTAGTTTCCTTTATCAGTATTGTCCCTAGCTAGTTTTAAAAGTGATATATTTATGAAGCTGTGATTTGTAAATGAACATCTTCAATTAAACAAACATAGTAATTATTTTATTTGTTCTTTTAATAATTTAAACTATAGGCAGTCAACTTTATTACACTGAAAATGTGATAGTTAGGGTTTCAGGTTGCAGCTTTCCTTTTGAAAGCTCCTGTAAAATTTGATTAATCTAAGCAAATAAACCATTCAAAGGGAATAGCAAAATCAATACTGTAAATATTTTAAGGGTAATTCTTTGTTCTACATATTCCAATGAATTAGTTCTGCTTATCCTATTTTCTACCAGAATATTGCATGTATTTGTAATGTGCCATATTTATTAAAAAAGTTTCTGCATTCTGCAGTGTGATAAACCTAAGATATGGGCAGAGTGAGTGAAGAGCTACTCAAGCCATCCAACAGTCAATACCTTTGTTCTTGATGTCCTATCATGGAAATAAGCAGCTTAAGAGTCAGGAAATCTTCCCTTTTGAAGACATTATTCTACTCCATTCAGTAATACAATATACTAACCATTCACTTGTGATAAAAAAAAATGAATTTAATGCAAAAATTACTTCCTCCTAAATAGACAATAACATACCAACTCCACTTTCCCCTCACAGATGAGAGCACCTGCTTGATGTCCTTACTCTCTCAGTTTGTGCACAGACAAAGACTATCCTAATTAGGCTGTTTGAGTTGGGATTACCAGGTTTTGAATTTTATCTGCTGAATTTTGAATATTCACTGATGCAGGGACCTGAACATGAAACTTTCATTTCCCAGCTGTGTGCTCTAGCCTCTAAGGCTGTCATGCCACTGTTTCTCACCAGCTGAATTAATAATTTATTACTACAAAGTGGAACAGCTCCAAGAGGAGAGATAAAGGCTGGACAACATTCTCTCTTGGTAAAGCCATTCATCTCAAATGAAAGTACCCAACTTCACTCACTGATCTGAAGCTACAGGGAAGTGGAGATGGACCGGGTTCCCTTCCACTGTTTTTCTTATTGCCACCTCAGTGGTTGGCATGGGTATGTAAACATTCAAAAATATAGTTTTGCTGAAATTATAAATTTTGTTTAAAAAAATTTATTCTTCAGTAGCTGAAGCTAAATCAGCAAAATAGAAGTTACGAATTCCATGGCAGATTGAAATGAATATTTATTCTTTTCATATTGTATAATGTTGCATATTGCATAAGCTTATGTTGCATCATTCTGTGTGAAGCCCTATAGGTTTTCTAGAGGGCACACCTCTTCTTATGAACACCCTGTCTGTAACCAAATACTGTAATCCGGAGGACCACATGTTTCTGATGAGTAGATTACAAGAACATCTTTACTTGCTTTTTTATTTTTACTGATGTTTGTTCCTCTGAAAATAATGTTTTCTTCCTTTGCAGTATGTTAATTTTTTTCCCCACAGGTCAATCTCCACACACTTCCTGTTAGACCTGTCACTAACCAGCTATTATATCTGCCTTTGAGCAGTTGGCTGTTTAGTTTAAAAGTTAGCACCTCCTATGTAGCCAGTAGTTTCCACTGTCATCTTATATTCAGAGTCCCTCCTCCAAAATACTGATGGTTATATAGACCACAAAAAGAAAAAAGTCTATCCATGCTTACTAATGAAAAATATTAAAGTGTGCTGGCTCTAGATAATCCTCTGTATGTTTACCCTACTTATGTTCTCTAACTAACTTGCAAGATATTTATGAGATAGTATATGGTGAGAACAGCTTAGTTGGAAGATGATTAAAAAGGCTGTATGTGCATGTGACTTCAGCGTGAGAGTACTCTTCAAAACCATAAAAGCTTCTTGCAGATTCAACAACTTGCACCTTCTACACACAGTGAACTATATAAAACATAAAGGAGCAAGTTAGTTATTAATCATTTTTTCTAATGACTAGGAGAGCATAACTAAAATCCATAGTAAGTCTGTGGAGTTTCTAACACTGGAGGCTTTCTAGAACAGGTATCTGTCAGGAGTGCCTGAAGTGTAACTGTGCTTGCGTTGGAGTAGAGAAATCGACATGTAAAGGGAGAATGAAGTTAAATGTATCTCAAAAGAGAAGCAGTAAAGGTGAATGTAAATTATTTTCATCAAAAGACATTCCTAGGACCTGTTTTCCTTTTTCACCTGAATAACCTGATTGCTTGAATACATTTTATACTTTAATAGCATTTTTTCCAGGTACAAGACTTTGCTGCCATGTGAATGAGGTAAAATACATCTTTACTTAGACATTTATTTTTCTACTGTACCAGTATTTTTTTCAGTATGATCCTGTACAGGAAAAAGCTCTTTAAAAAGTTGGTTTTTAAATTCCTAATTGGGGGAAATGTGTGGACTGACAGCAGCAAATAGAGGTGAAATGAAGATGTGTCTTGATGAAGGATATGTTTGGAAACTGGGATTTAGACTACATTAATAAGAAGGGAATCATGCACTGAGCTTGCAATTTATTTAACATTTTCAGTGGCTAATTTGTATATAAGAAAAGTTCTTCATCTGTGTATTTTACTTCATCAATTTCTAAGATGTCACAAAGAAAAGCATGAGACTAATGAAGTAAACTTATTATGATAAAAGTCAGCAAAAATCCTCAAGATTGGAGGACCTCTTTCTCCCCTACTGACAGATATTTTTTATAAATTACTCTTTTGCTGAAGTGATGCTACAATCCAGCACAGCTGAAAACAATTTGTGCAATGGATAATTTTAAATGAATAATATTCTGTAGATGAAAAGTAATCAACACATTTATTCAGGAAATAGAATTAGAACTTAATAGAAACGATCATTTAATATACCCTGTTGAAATGCAGAAAATAATATAATTGCTAATAACTTAGGGCATTTTTAAAAGCTTCTAAAACTGTATAGTATTTCTTACAGAAATCAGGGAATATATATGTATATGGTGTATGAATTGTCAAGGTGAATAGTACTCTATTCAATCAAAGTCAGTTTTGTCACTTTGCCAGGTATTTATGACAACAAGATTTGATTAGCATAGTGCTGAAAACCAATTTACAAGCCATAAAAAGTGTCAGTTGACACTAAAAAAAGCTGCCTGCTGAACAAATTCAGCCAGAGTGAACATAGCTGTGAAAACATATATGGAATCCTGTTCATTTTCTTAATTTGTAGATTTTTTTTTCTAAAGCTGTCTTGTGTTTGTGACTGCATCTTAATCTCTCATAACTTTTAGAGGTATACATATCAGCTGAGACAATCAGTGTTACAAGCTCAGTGGAAAGTAGATCAATCTATAATTTGCTATTTATTGTTTAGCATGATGTAATTGTTNTCTGAAGAGTGATGTAATATGGAATTGAAGAATGCACTAATGCTTCACAATGTCTCCAAGGTATTTCTTGTGATGATTTACATGAATGGATTATTATTCTTGAAATTAGGCGAGTTATCTATCCATAAGCAAAATTTTTTATTTTTGATGTTGATACAAAACCAACTTTACTATGGAAGGAAGAAAAAAAAAAAAGAAAAAAAATTGTAATCTCCTTAACTATTAGATGCAGTTGGTGGAGTGTAGAGAAATTGGGGGAGAGGAGATGAGAGAAGTGTCCGTAAATCTTGGCTAGTGCATAGAGAGTGCGGATAAGGACACCAGTGCAAGTGCAGGGAGAGAGATGGAAACTTCCACTTCTTACTCCTGGAAAAAGCAGCACAATAGCTATCTTCAAGTGCAGGGATAGCAAGACGTAGCCAAATTCTCTTATCAGAGGGAATCAAACATTTCTTCAGTTCATGCTCTGCTGATCAGAATGTAGATATATGCATCTCCTGTATTAAAATTTTTGAAATAGCATGTAAGTTGTTGGAAGAACTTGATTTGATACAGATATTCAGAGCTCTCCTTTTTTATTCCAGTTAATTTGATTTCTGTCAAACACATTGAAGGAAAAGTCAACTTTCTGCATAATAACCTAATGATTAGAAAATTCACTCCATTCCCAAAGTGGTGATCTGAACTCTACCTCTGGTTAGCATGAGGATTGAGTCTGTATTGCAAACTAATGCTCTGAGACAGAGCAAGGGAAAGAAACCTAGCCAAACAAAAATGCTAGCCCAGATAAATTTCCTCTTGTATTCCACTACTTATGTTTCAGAGTAATCTCCAAAAACAACTTGTGGTCTTCACATTAGGTAACAATTGATTCAGGCAGCAGAAATTACACCCCCAGCGTTTATGACATCCTCTCAATCTGACTTTACTTTGCTCTGAACACCTAAAGTAAGATATTCCCACCTCCACTCCCCCACCCTCTCCATTCACCCAGCTCTTAATCCTGACTATGATAGGTGTCTAAACCGAAATGAGAGAGTTTCAGGCACTCGTGGCTCAATACATTGCATTCTCACAGCTGTTGTCATGTGAGATGTCTATCTGAGACATATGCCCAGTGCTGGTAGGTAGGACACAGGATCTACTGGAGGTCTCAGCCTTCTTAAGAAGCACTTGTAGGTGAGTTCATACATCCTAGAGAATAACAAATGGGAATTCAGTTAAGGTAATCCACCTCAATCCATCCCTTTCTCATTTTCTGTTTTCTACCTTGAGTACTCCAGTATCCAAGGAGGTTTATGAAAATTCCAGTTTATGTGAATTTAATTTAAGCAGTTACATTTCACAATTCTGATGAAAGCTTGCCTAGCTCAACTGGTTTAATGCAACTACACCACAGAATGCTAATGCTGCAAAGAAAAAAATGTTAAAACCAACAAGCAAGTCAATGTGAATTCATAAAGCAAAATGACATTTCAATTCAATACATTATTTAATAAAAGTAATCTATCATTGTAACTACCACACCTTATAGAAAGAAAACTTAAATTAGACAAATGTATTAAAAGCGTTATGCCTTAAATGATAAATCATAGGGAAATATATAAATCAGTTACTAAATGTAGGCAGAAATGTCAATGAATTAATATATACTCGTGATATTTTAAATTCATAAACACAAAACTAGATACTTCCTTAAAGCAAAAAAGACATTTTGCATGCAGCAATGTATGTTGACTGATCCTTTATTATCCCAGCTGTTATTTATTATGTGTAATAGTCCTAAAGTCTTTAAATTTTCCACATACCAAGAAAGTGGTCTGCTTCTACCATTATAAAGTGTTATTGCATACTGATTGATGTTAGCACCTTGTAATGATTGTTCTGTGATTTTTCTTGTAGTAATATTCTTTTTTTTCAACATTTATTTCTGACTGAAAAACTGAAAGACCAAGATAAGAAATGCAAAAGAATCCACTGACAATGCAGGTATATGGGACAAGACAGCTGATTTGTAACATTTTCTTTTGGCATCCCCTACTGGTGTAGAGCTGCAAAGACTCCACCGAGACACAGAAGGTCTCAAAGGGGCTTGCAGTGCTGCTTTGGCTGAGTCTTTTTGAGTTTTAATAACAGCAAAAGTAATGGCATGTTAACGTGAAAACGTCTATATTCTCTTCAAGCAACATAAATTCATTGCTTCAATGAATATACCTTCTCCTTAAACAATACATCTAATTACACAACTCTCGTTTCACACTGGTTTATTTTGTCTCCCTGTCTTATAAAGATGTTTGCTGAAACTGGATGAGTTGGGGTGGGTTTTGTGGTTGTTTTGTTTGTTTGTTTGTTTTATATCTTAGTAACTAAGAAATGTGTCAATATTTTCCTTCAAACCATGTCATGATAAATAAGATATCTGATGATGCAGTGTGGCAATCTACACTGTTCCATCCTTTCTTTCATGACACATATGAAGATTAAAAGACTGTAAGAATATGAGGGCCAGGCCACAGTTGTGCCTCGCTGTTAAAGTAATACTGTTGCTTATATTTCCTTCTCCCAGAAAGAATGGAAAGACATCAGTGATTTTAACATCTTTCCATTTGTTGTCGCCATAGTGTTTCCTAATGTGGAAAGCTTCCCACCTCACTTAGGCACCTGGCACACCTGAAATCAAGAATAATCTAGGTTCCCCCAAAAAAAATTAAAGGAAATAAACTAGCATCTCAGATTTCTAACTAGAAATTCTCTATGACTAGAGAAGTGTTGTACAGCTGCACTTTTACACAAACTGTCTAAAGTCTACCTTAATGTCTAGATTTAAGGTGTATCTCTCAACCATGGAAAACGGTCTCAGCAGAATAGATAACAGTCCTGTAAGTCTGGTTGTAATAGGATTTTATGCATTTTTCTAGGAGAGCAAACTTACAGTGGTTTCTCACCATTGTCAAACGTGTTTATGTGAGTTTTCTTGTTAAAGGATCTCAGAAGTGGATGACACATACCTGGTCTATGATCATGGGGTGTGCATATGAACAGGTCTGAAGAATCTTTCTGTAGATACTTAGTAAGCATAAAAATTAAAGCATTATGAATAGAATAGAAATAGATTCAGAAATCAAATAGTACACCGTCAAAGAGATGTATGTTGATCAATGACACTTTCTAAATGACAAATGATTTCCAATTGCACATTTTGTTCATTCTTTGAATTATCATTAATCTCTAGTGAGGATAAGATAGGAGTATATACTGCTAAATATTAATATTTGTCATTAATCTTAAAATGCAATTATGACTTTCAGTTAGATGGAATAATATTATAGTATGTGTCCTGTCAGATTATCTATTGGACAGGAGTAGCCTTTTCCTTCTATCATAGACTACTTTGGCTATTTGGCCACATATATCTTTTTTTATCACCAAAATGTATGCTTTCTTCAAATATAAAATTCACTCATATTTAAATTTATACATGTATGTATATATACATATATTAAGGGAACATCACATTTTAACCTCTTTCCTCTTCTATATTGATTCTTTTGTTTGCCTGTTTGTTTTTTTATGTTTGTTTGGTTTTGGTTTTGTTTGGTTTGTTTTTTTAACTGTAGGCTATTAGTATTTCTCTAAAGGTAATAAGCAAAATATACCTTTTTTGCAGATGGGAATTATGAAGCACAGGCAGCTTAGTGATTTGCTGAGTAGGAAACACCTGCCTGAAGCACCAGAATACAGGAATTCCTTTTACCAAGAGCAAACATAAATTGTATGTTCATATTTATTGAGAAAGTCAAGTAAATAATCCTGTTCAAGGCTTTAACCAGAAAGATTGGATCTAGTTCAAAGATCCAGTTTTCAAAATTCCCAATTCCTGGTGTTAGGCAGGCATCATCATTTCAAGTCTCTTTCTTTTATCTTGAAAATAAATGGCTTTATAGCACATCCTAACTATCTCTCATGGGTGAGGAAAATTAATAAATAAGGAGACCTTCAAGTTATGAGTGAGTTCCAGCCCTAACAACCTCTGATTTAAATTATTCTCAAAAAAAAGGGCTCCAAAGTTTAATATATCCCCAATCCTGAAGATTTTCCTTATAAAACCTGTAGAACTTAGTGGGAAAAAAAATCACACAGGGTAAGTTAATGCATTTAGCATTTAATAAAGTCATCTTTGTGTGCACAGGGCAACTATTATCCTCATCTTAACAATGGTGTTGAGTCAGCAATGTCTTTCTGCTCTGAATATGTAAACTTCTGCCTATTAGACTGTATTATGCTGAATGTTGAAGCTCAACTCAGCTTTTTTCTCCCCTTTTTATATAATAGAGGATTTTTAAGATATTCAGGTTTTGTCATTGGTATATGAAATACTAATTTTGTTCTGGCTCAATTTTAACAAAAGGTGAGTGCATCTGTATGTATGCATATATTCATTGTATAGGTATGACAAACTGTGAGACCTAGACAGACAAGACAAAGTCCAAAGTTTTTAATTTTACAAGGTTTAGTTGTACAATAATTGGATTTATTTATTAAATAACTACATTTAGCAAAACATCTTTTGTTTAAATGCAAAAGGAAAGATTTATCAACTTGTAATATAAACAAATCCTTCACGTGACACTTAATATGAGAACCACTGAAACTGCTGACAAATTCTCCATTGTTTCTGATAGGCTTTATATAAAACTGATTGTCAGCAGCAAATATCTGTAGTGCAGAAATAATTATCTTTTCTCATATACGTGAAACTTACACAAAGACTTGTTTATACTCATGCCAATGTGATCCAACAGGAACTAACTCAGTACAACCCATATATACTTCAAAGACTGAAAGTATGTTTCTTGTTAATAGTGTGTGTATGTTTGCATGTTTACAATGACAATGGGTGTGCTGCTTGATTTTGTGGTTAACTTCATTTCTCATTTCACTCCTACTGAACTGTTTAGTTAATTGAATATTGTTTTCAGATATCCATGTTTTTTCAGTAATATGCAAATAGAAACAGGTAAGTATGTGACAAATAGAAATTTTAAAACATCCTAAGAAGATAAATTAAGTCCTTCTCTGAAATTGAGTTTATTAACATTAAGGCCTGAAGATCTTTTTGAGATATATAGTGCCAGGTGTACACCGAAACCCAACCCCCATCCATCTCAACACAAATATTACTGCCGAACAACAGCAAATCTCAGATTCCAGAGCACAGTGAAGAGGCAGAGACCAGATGTGTCTATGGAGACAGAGGCTTAATTACAGACCTCGATTGTACAAGTAAGATCCTGCTTAATTGTGCATCCTCCTTTGATAATTCAGCCCAGCTGCTCTGTGGTTATAAGAGCCATACGGCATAACATGCTTCAGAATACTTTATGCTTTTAATAGAAAGATAGATATCAATGTGCATAACAATGCTTAATCCAGCTCAATATATGGTTGTACATGGCAACAGAGATCAGTCTGAATTTATTTTATCTGCTGATAAAAGTAGATTGAGTAACTGAAAAAACAGGCTTTTTTAGACTACACCAAAGGCCCTTGTTCTTGCAGTAAGGCCAAGGCTCTGGTTTATTAATAGATGAGCCGCTCAGAGATTTGCATTTTTAAAGGAACACTTCAGTTCAACTATACAGAAGAACAGGTTGTGGTGTGTTTTCCTTTATGATGAAGGAATTTACATATAATGATGTGTTAGCGTATGGATGTCGTTTTGGCATGGATGAGTACAGGCCACTGAAATCTGCAATTAAAGATTGATATTTAAGCTAAAATTGTTATTGTCAAGCTAAATCTCCTTAAAAACTTGTGATCTCCCTTAAGAAGAGTTATGGTGTTCTTACTAGATAAGAAATTGGTCTTTTCCTGTAGCGCATACTACCTGTAACTTACTAACATAATTACGTTAATCAAAAATAAGTACTGAAGATGTGGAAACTCAGACTTACATATTTCCACCGTCTCTTTTTTAGCCCTTAGTATTAAAAGTGTGCCAAGACATACAGTCCTTGCTCCAATGCTTCATAGGTTCCTAGTCGAATTAAATCACTTTAAAGGATGCTGATAAAACCCCACATTTGTTTTGCCCATGATATCAGCCTGGTCTCCCTGTAAGGAGGAGTCAGAAAAGTCACATGAAACAACTATGTTTGCTCTTCCTCCTTTTACTCTGCACTGAATTCAGATTATGCAATCTCCAAATCAGGGTTATAAATTCCTTGCCCCCACTTTTTTCAGCTTTTATGTTTCATAGAAGCAAACTTATATACCAGGTGAAAATCATGAGAAAAATGACCTTAAGACTATGTCAATGCACTTAAAGAAACAATAGCTGTTGATGGTCTGGGGGCCATGCTCATCAAGTTGGCCTATGATATGGTTTTCCTACAGTCCAAATAGCATTTTCCCAAGCAATCTTATAATAGCTTGGGGGATAGAAAGTTACAGGGATTGTTACCAAATGGTGGTACAGAAGAGTAAAATCCTCTGTGAGGTGACGAATTTGAATGCATTGAATACCCCATGCCATTTGATCTTGTTGCCAGAGAAAGATTTGTGACCCCTTTTATTTATCAGTATGTAAAAAGAAAAACTCAGATGGGAAGCTGATAAAGGGATAAAGCCAGTATTACAGTTTTAACAGAAAGTAGCAGGAATCCATCCCTATTCCTCAATTCAGGGGGCGCTATGTACATAAAATGGAGAGGGTGTACACATTACTGAAGGGACAGAGAGAGCAATCTGTCCAGATGATTTTCCCAGTCTACCACCTCCTGTGCCTCTCTGTGCCATATCAGGATGCTCAAAGTCAGTATTTTTATCTTTTCTGTTTGACAATTTTTTTTTTTAATTTGTTCTTTTTTTTTTGGTCAAAACCAGAAAATGACAGCAGCAGAATGAGAAATCCTATGTATTTGCTATACAATCCATTTTTTAAGAAAAGCTCTCCTCTAACTTTTAACCTCTTAGAAGTTTTTTTCCTTAAGAAGATTTATTGTTAAATTTTGTGATCAGTGATTAGATTTGTTTTGCTGTTCTTGTTACTAACATTCCCACAGGCTTTCCACTTCCCAACAGGAGTAACAATGAAGTAAAATAGGGAGGAAGGAGATGGGGTTGCAGTGTTTTAAGAAAACATTATGTTTCTTACATGGATTTTAGAAGAGACAAGTTCCTTACAAAACTATAAATGTAAATGTATTTGTTACAAGAATGACTGACTGGAATATTAGTAAGGGTGACAGAGCACTGGGACAGACTGCCTAGGAGAGCTGTGGAGTCTCCTTCTCTGGAGACATTCAGGACCTGCCTGGACACATTCCTGTGTGACCTCATCTAGGTGATCCTGCTCTGGCAGGGGGGTTGGACTAGATGATCTTTCTAGGTCCCTTCCAACCCCTGACATACTGTCATACTGTGATTAGAAAGTGTGAGTTGCAGTCTAGCAGTCATGGTTCATATCTCTCATCTTGATTTCTAACTTCACTTTAATGTGGTGAAAATATGGAAGCAATTAAAATAATACAGATAATAAATTTAAAATTGGAAGCCATGTTTAATGAAAAATCTCTCATTGCAATCTCAATGAAGGAGATATGTTGATGAGTAAAAAAATAAAACAAACATTTAAAAAAAATCAGATGTTATGAAAGAGGATATTGAGGGGTTTTTCTTATTCAAATAAGATTTTATGGAAATACTAATTGTATAATACAAATGGAAATACTAATTGTAGTAATTAATTATTTTATAATCTGATAAGTAAACAAATGGCAGTGAGGTAAAATGTCTATAGTTTAAGAAACCTTACCATATCAGCTTTTTTTTCTCTTCAGTACCAACTTCAACATTAAAGCAACTACATCTCTTCTAGTTAAAATCATTTCACTCACATTTTGTGCATATACCTAATCTATGAAGTATATACTTCTGAAGGAATAAAGACATGAGACAGAGAAAATAAAGTGAGCAGTTTAGAGGATGGTATAAAGAAGGGAAAGAATAATGAAGCAGAATGCCTGGAGCTAATGGACGTGAAATTATAAGGCTGCAGAATCCCTGTCTCAGTGAATGAAATGAAGAAACAGTGAAAGAAAGAAGAAAAAAAACCAGTATCAAATAATTTCAAGGAATTCATCTGAAGGCATTTTCTTATATTGAGTCCTTTGAAATACCTGTATTTGAAAGAACTTAAAAAGAAGAACTGTGTTTTTCTGTTTCTAATGAAAATGCATTATAAGTTGATCCTCAGTCCAAAGTTCTGGAGTTGCTGAATTGTATTTTTTTTAATTATTTTATTTTTAAAATTTTCTTACACTAACTACTTTTCATTTTGTAAATTAGTTTATTATTATATGAATATCTCTGTAGCTCTCAGATCTTTCTTCTTTGTATTTCTAGCATCCTGTATCTAGTTCTGAAAATAATACACTGGCAATATGCTGTAGACATAGTGATATAAAAATATATATGAAAAGACTTTGTCTAGAAGCTTCCTGTTTTTTCCAATCTTATCATCTGGCCTACTAAAAATCCTACCTCTTCTTTCTGTCTTACACTTCCAATGGCATAATTATTAATATGAAAACAAATTACCTCCATAAATTTACTTTATTTAGTGATATATCACAGTTTGACAATCTAAACCCAATATTAACAAAATTACTGCTTGTTTCATTTTGTTTTACTTTCTGCTAACTTTTTCCAGTACTGGAAAATTTTGATCACAATGAATCTATCACAGTCTTGGGTCAGCCAAAGCAATTTAGACAGAAGTGCATCAAAGTTGAAATTCACCACAGGCAGTAGGTCTGCTTAGGGCCTGTGAAGAATTTATATTCTGCCTTGTTTTCAGTGTTTCCATGTTTTCAAGCTGTATCCTGGACATAACACTTTAAAAGTCATTTTAGCGCTAGAGAGGTATGACATCCTAGAAAAATATTTCACAACTGACCATCTAAACAGTAAGATTAAATTTAAGAGTTCTGCCATTGTTCTTACTAAATCAGATTTAAATTTAACTTTTGCTCTCGTATGTTATGAGTCACTAAAACAAATACAATTAAAGAAGAAAAAGTAAAGGAAAAAAGAAAAAGGAAAAGAAGAAAAAGAAAAGAAAAAATACAAAAGAGAGAAAAAAAGAAAATGGAAAAGAAACAGTATATTTGGAGATCCAGATAGGGTAGATAACATGACTGGACATTTTATTGCTGAAACAGTGAGTTTATAAATTGTTTACCTTTGATTCTCATTGCTGCATTCCCAAACATGAGATTAGCAATTTACATGATTTCCCCTAGAGCTATAGGGGGAAACTATGTTTTTCTCTCTCTAGTTTGTCTTACCCAGAATTGTGCTGAAAGCAACTGTAACATATCACAGTGGGAGAAGTGTAGCTGAAGTACTTTATTCTAAAGCCAGTCTGGAATGGAAAGCAGCTCAATGATGGTGTAAATGATGTTGTGAGGACCAGCATTTAAATCAGTGTGCAGAGCAAAAAGCCACCTTTGCCTTTTCCCCTCTGATGTGCTTCTCTGCACCTTGTGTCTTAACACAAGTAATAAAGAATATACTACTTTATCAAATACATCATGACATGCAGTGCATTTTAAGCATTTCAAACTGGAAAAAACTTTTGCTGATACAAGTATGTGTCACGATTGCAGAATATGAAAACAGGCATGTAGGGATATTACAGGGGTTAATGGTTTAAATTGGGACTAAATGATCTCTAAGGTCTCTTCCAGTGCAAAACATTCTATGAGTCTGTGATTGTATATCTGTAATCTGATACAACAGAAGCTACTTCTGTATGGATTTAAATATTGTTTCTTTTTAGAACTCTTCTACTAAATGAAGCCCAATGAATTGTTCCTAAAATGCTGACTAAATAATTGCTGGTGGAATTCTGAATTTGGCCAGTTAGTTATCTTTGATAGATTTATGAAGTTTATCACTACAGGGAGAAAAACACCAAATTCACCTATAGATCATTCAGTGTTTATAAAAAACATCTCATTTTACAGGCCTTTCAAGTTTGCCTCACAGAATTGTTTGGTCATGATGATTTTCTTCCTGTTGTTTCAACGATTCATTTGCCACTCAATTTCTCAGTAATTTCTTTACATGAATCTGTATCCAGCTGAGAGTTCTCATTCTGCAGGAAAATTTCTCCTTGTCTGTAAATGGTCCTATTTTAAATGCTGATAGAGAGCTTGATGTAGTTGTCTACATTAAGTGTTTTGAAAGGTTATCCAGATGATACATTAAAAAAGATAGGAAGTTTATTTAGGTGTGTGTCTTAGGTAGTCAGTAAATCCCACAGTTTCACCTTCATGGTTTTGTAATACTTCAGTAATAAAACTGCACACAAGATATACTGTGAAAAATACACCATTATAAATCAATTAATAATGTGTGGGTTAACTGTAACGTAAATCCAGAAAAAAAAAATAGTACTGGAAAGATTTCATTGCATGTACTTTGCAGAGTTACGCATTAAGCCATTTTACTAGGCTTTAAGCAGTTTTCCAGGCTTCTGCCTGATGTTATTCTGTGGGAATATATCTGACATTCTGTTCCTATGAGCAGCTGGAAAGAGAAAGTAAAGATAATCCTGAAAATATGTGCTTTTTCATTTGTCTATGATAGCTTTTATTAAGACTAGATGTCTATTTTTCACATGGCAATCATAATGTCTTCTTCCACTGTGGAAAACAATAATTTTGTTCCAAGCAAGGAAATTTTTTTATAATCATTCAAGTGATTTATATCATCCCAAGAAATATATTGCTTTAAAGGACTTATTATCTTATTTGAAACTAATTGATAGAATAACAAAGGGAGTAAGATGATGGCAAGTGAGGTCTTAACATGGTATTTTAAAAAAGAACAGAATTTATACATCAATATATAGACTGTGCTGAGCTAAATCTTTATAGAGTATATACATACAGGCATATCTACTTGCTCTCAAAAGACAACTTCACCTCCAACTGTCATCTTTTATTTACTAAGAAGACTTTTCCTTTTAATAAGCAGATGGCCTCATATGCATGCTTATGAGAGCCAGTGTCAAAATTTGCAATGCCTGTAATACTGCAGGACCATGCTTATTGTAATACCAGCCGTAAAGCAAATCTACAAAGTTAGTTTTCTGTCTTTAACTAAAGTATATTATTTTATGTAGGGTGAGAAATTGCATAGCATTAAAATATTTAGTTGAGAAATCTAAAAATTAGAAGAATCTGTATTTATTTATTTTCACTTAGCTTGCAATACCTTTCAGAATTCCAGTCTACTAGAAGATTACAGTACCCTTAAGAAATAGCTTCTACTGGCTAGACATCTGCAGTGAGATACCAAGCCCAAAAGAAAGATACACTGTGAAAAATACGGCAGCTATTCTCCACTGATAAAAGATTTTATCCCAATGCTTCAAATATTATCCATCCCAACAAATGGATACACAGAAAAGAAAAATATTTTAGGAGATATTGATTTCAGAAAGCAAATACATTTCCTAATACACCTGTAAACAACAAGGAAGAAAAAATGAGAGAAATGTGAGACTTTATGTTATTAAACATATTTTCAAGTGCCAGTAAACAAATCACAAGGAATAAATCATGAGTAAAAAGGTAACAAGTATATGTGGAAAACAAAAAGAGAAAAAAAAAATAAAATCTATACAGAACAGTATGAGGGGCTCAGGTTTCTAACTTTCATTTTAGTAAAATGTTTTTTTAATAAATGATTATAAACAAGGACTGTGATGAAATATTGGGAAAAAATACTTCAACAAAGCAACTGATGCCTAAGGGAAGGAAGAATGCAGTAACTTGGATGATAAAGATTTATTGGGATGAAGTTACTACATTATTTACTTACCGTCTGAAAGGGTCTTAGATAAATGGATTAGCTGTGTTTTAAATGACCTTTTTGACACACACACACACACACACACGAGTGCAAAGGAAAACAATTCTCCCATATAATCCCCAGAAAAGCTAGGGGATGTAATTATCATTATTATCCAAGACAGGACTGCTGTGAGGCTAAATAAAATATACCACACAACATTATTTTTCCTTTATTTCTGTGAAAATTGATTCTGTAGCTTTTCAGTTGAGGATCTGTCCTATTTATATATTGTCTGGTTCTTCCATAGACTTGGTAATGTAACTTAAAACATACTTTATCTGGGAAGAATTAAGAACGAACAAAGCCTACTTGGCTGATAGGGATGTTGAAGGAACAAATGAGAATGGACACTAACCTAGGAAGCTAAAATAATGCCCTTTCTTATTTTCTACATTTAGAAGTGGAAATCTTTAGTTTTTAAATTTGATTACTCTTTTATATCACTCGATCAATCTGTTTCTTCTGATAGAAGTTGCCGTCTTGGTGGTAGCTACAGGAATTTTCGACACACTGCATTCCTTCCAGAAG
This sequence comes from Bucco capensis, assembly GCA_013396975.1. Lineage (NCBI taxonomy): Eukaryota > Metazoa > Chordata > Aves > Piciformes > Bucconidae > Bucco > Bucco capensis. Next base: position 45,156 of record VWZO01002757.1, on the reverse strand, counting down.
GATCATAATAGAAATTCAGTGAAGGAAACTGAGAATCCATGTAAAAAAAACCAACAAACCCTAATTTTCTTCTAACAAGATGTTTTATGAACTTAATTTTTGCAAATAATAATACTCGTGTGATACTGACCAAATACAAATGCCTTATATCTGAACTAGCAAAACTAATCTGATTCCTAATCAGAGAAGAGAAAAATAATTTAGTTTATTTAATCCTAGAAAGTATGTTGATACATGGTCAGAAGTTAAATAACAGGTTTCTCAACTTTTATTTCTGTTTTCTCATGTGCAAGGCTTAGGGATATATGATTCATCTGAAAGATTTAGACAATCTACCGTGCAGATATGAGATATCTACAGGTTAGTTTGTTTTATAAATAATTTTGAAATCTTTTGAGGATGATATGGAATATATGCTAGTAAAATCCATATTCTCAGTGCTCAGAAAAGAGGAGACCTAATTTGACTACTAGTTCTATTAGTTACTAGTTGGGTAGTTCATTTAGTCTACAATTAGATGAATGATATCTGTTACACCAAAACCTACAAATCATTAAACACTTGGTAACAGATTGTTCATGCTCAGTTTGTGCAAAAATGCTAAAATAGTAATTGCGAGAAATTTTGTATTGTTAGATTGTCATTATATGTAGCTGCAAAAATGTTTAAAAAAAAAGAAGAAAATTTGTGGAGTAGTTAGTCACAATGGCATAGAGAGATATATGGTTCTCTTTTCATGCAAACTTTGCTGAAATACATATAAATATGTATATGTATTTTTCTCTACAGGGAATGAATGATTCATTGTCTGACCTCCCAATTAAGTGCATTTCAGATTTTTTTTTCCCATTTTAGTTATCTCTCTTATTTAAGATTCTAGCTCTTTTGTGTCTTTTCAGCATTAAAAATATAGAAACAGTTGACCTTCCTATTGTAAAGACAAAACTTATTTCCTATGAGCATTACATTATACACTGAATGCACTGAACTTTTGCCACACCTACACCTAACAATCTTCTTTTTTTCTTCTGTATGGTAATATGCAGAACATGCCTGTTCTGTCTTGAGTTAGAATGAAGATGAAAGGTTTTAACAGATTTTCATTAATATACAAATGATTGAGTGGAGACTTACCAGTTTACTTCTCATTGAAATGCAAAAGCAAGAGGCAAAAAGGGAATAAAGATTGAAAAAAAAAGTAGCTTTTGTAGTAAATAACTTGCTATCTTCTTTCAGGAATGTCTGTGCCTTAAGAAAGAGAGTCCTAGAAGGTAAATTACAACGCAATTTCCCAACCACACATTTCCTAACCTGCTAATTTTTTCCCTGTCTCTGATTTGCACCACTGCATCTAGCTGTTCCCAAGACAAACATATATCCTGATGTGTTATTTCATTGTAAATTCTTCCCCAAAGATCAGTCTGGATGAAAACTGCTCCAAGTTAAGCTTCCCTTTACCTAGAGAGTCCTCCAAAGGACTACACTCCAGGCTTTGCAAATGTAAATGTCCTCAGTTCGCACCCTAAGGCATGGAATAAAGTAATTAGAGTTCCAAAATAAACTGACCTACTGATGGAATACAGTACAATACACTTTGAGCTTAAATATGTATCTATGTATAATGTTTCAAAGGGCCGCAGGGTAATCATATGTCATAGAGTATTAGATGCAGCTCAAAGGAGACCCAGGGTGAAGCACAACAAAAAGACTCTGGGTAGCTTGCTCTGGAGGGAGAAATTCTCAAGCTGTGAGGACACAGACCATGCTTTGCCATCTCTTCTTGGGGTCAGAAGTTGGTCTGTGCCACATTATTTACCAATATAGCCATCATTGTTGTGTTTGCAAATTAATTTAAAAATTCAGTACATGTGAGTAACATCAAAACATTATCTTATAAAGATAAAACAGAAGGACCTGAAATAATCCTATTTAATGTCTGTCAAAATCAGATCCTTATATTTAGAATGATTCAGCTGCCAGGAAAACAGGTTCAAATCTGTGCAAAATTTTAGTTATGAAAAGTCTGGCAGCACAGAAACTGAAAAACCACAACTACAAGCTTATATTCTTAATACTGATCTTCACAGACACACCTGATTCACAGACAGGAATGAGCTTTTGTCTCTTGGGAAGCCATACTCAAGATAGTGGCTGAAAACAGAATGACAGCTTGAAGTCTACTTGGCTTTTATAAGACAGACATCTGCCAAACTAATTCGTAGAAGTGAAAATGATACTGTTAAAACTTACAAAAATACATATTTTTTATGAGGAGTTCACTCTTGGCCCTGATGCTTCTGTAATCCTGAAGCCTAATAATGCAAATGAATGATAACACTCCTTTTCTACCTGTATTCACACTGCCTTCTCTGCACTGTGTATTGATGAATTAATATGGTTATTGAAACTGGGCACTGTCTTTAAGCACAGAATAAAATATAAATTCCAGACCTTAAAAGAAGTTTTTGTTCTAGTCAAATAATAGTAAAAAAGGAAAGAAATCTGATTAATTCTGAGAGTGAGTGAAATAAAAAGTTCTTTTGTAGAATGTTCATGTTCTTCTTATACTCTTGGTTTTTATTGTTGCTGTTATCATTACCTGAATGAAATATTCTACAGATTAAATATGTTAAAATGCCTTATTGACAACACAACTCAGCCAGGTATACATCTGAAGTATCACCAAAAAACCAGATAACATACCAAGAAAACACCACTAGAGAAGGAAATTGGCCAGGAAAAATAAAAGGCCCAAGGCTATTTGGTCTTAACAGCATTTGCTTGCTGACCAAGTCAGGATGTTTCAGGGTTTTGAAGAGCAAAACAGTAGACTGGAGAAAGATGAATGGAACTGGAAGAACTCTTTTCGAACCAGTAGTTACTAATTAGGGCAGAATATACAGATAGAATAAAAAATACTGAGCTTGAGCTTTAATGGTAATAGTTTTTATGTTGTAATAACATTATTTGATTCAGCTCAGTAAGCACAGTTTGCTCTAAGAACACAAAATGCATGGAGGATGTAGAGTCTCCATCTGGAGAAGGAGTTCTAATGTTTCGTAGTTCTTTCTAGTGTTTAGGAAATTCTACTGTAAGAAGAAATAGAAAGCAAAGGGGGGAAAAAAAACCCCAAAATATAAATGATGTTAAGAACTTAAAAGTCTGTCAAGTCATAGGAAAGAATGTGATAGTTTTGGGGTTTATGGAAATGGAAAAATGTTGACTTGCATGCTACTGGTGATTATCATTTGCTGTTTCCCAGCTGATCTATCTTTCATGTTACACCTCTGAAGATACGCTGCAGGCACACACCCACTCCAACAGATACACGTAGAACTAGAACAGGTTGGCTGTATCACAAGATGAAACTTAAGCCAGGGAAAGTCAGAAAAACTAATAAAGGCCTTTGGTAACTAACCAGGGACCCAATAAATCCTTCAAATCACAGGAGTAGCATTTCTGAACATTTTTTTTTCTCTCTCCCTTTTTTGTTGCTTTTGTTCTTTAATAAATCAATGAGGAAGAAAGAGAGATGTTGGATTTCCTCCAACAATTTTGTGATGGTATCTCTCCGTTAACTTTTTCATTCTCTAATGAACTGAAAACATCCCCTCCAGCCACCTGAAGTATTTTAAGTATTTATGCAACACTATTTTCATGGAAGGTAAGAAAAACTCAAAAAATTGTTAAAGTGCTGCCAACTCTCTGCTGGGCAAAGCTCCTGGAACTGCACTTTCCTGACTGTACTTAGCTACTTTTCACTAAGCCAAAAAAGAAAATAAAATATGGTTATGTGGAGAGAATGGGAGAATGGTGAACTCAGGAGTACATGCAAAGCAAGTAAAATAAGAACATAAAAGAAGAAAAAAATGCTGGACAGAAAATACAAAGGATAAACTCCATTTAATATAATATGGGTATGAAAGGGAAAAAAAATAAGGCAATCTTTACACTTAAGGAAAGGAAAGTGTAATTAGAAACAGAAGAAATAAGATTGTCAGTGTTTACTGTAATTCCAGGATCAAAGGCTGAAAGGTGATTCATACTAGAATAGAGCTGGAGTTTTAAAATTTGCATATTTGTATTTGAATATGCAAGTCAGATAATGCTTTTGTTCCTTTGGCCTGTCATTTCTCTCTCTTATCAGCTCCTTATTTGGTAAGTGGCTTTTGCAGGCTGTATTACCATTCTCAGTACATTTTGTGTCTTTTTTTCAACTGCTGCTCAGTATACACAAAGAAGACTTGTGAAAAATAAAAATCAAGGACTTTTTTCCCACCTTCCACTTTTTTCTGTTGATCTGAGAGGCCAAAAAACCAGCTATCAGCTAATCAAAGGTGAGTGTTCAATCCATGGTACCAGGTAAAACCGAAAAAAAAAACCCTTATGCTTCTTATTTGGGCAGATTTCTTGAATACACAAATAAGCAGACTGACTTGCTCAAATCTGAAATTATAATGCCTTGTTTAGAATTATATATTCCTCTTTGGAGAATAGAAGTAGATTCCTTTTTCAAAAAAGGTACATGTATAGAGAGGAAAAAAATATCCAAGTCTTTTGTGGAGAACAGTTCAAGTGAAAACAAATAGGGAAGCAGTGCTCCTTTAGGAGCTGGTAAATCAGGCCTCAGCTGCCTTTTTTGAGTCTGTGAAGTTCAGCACCTGCAGGAGCTAGAAACATAATTATTATTTATGATCTTCTGAGTGTTTTGGGAGCTCTCATACCTACACATTTGAATTTTCACTCATGGACTCAGACATTGGACTAAACTTTAAACATAGTTTGTTGACTTTAGGACCTCTTTGTGAGCTTTTTCTTCTTATTGGCCTGTAGAAAATTGAATATATAGTATTCCCCAAAGCTTCACTCTGAATAAGCATCCATCAGTACTTACTTCTTAGATCATGTAGACAATAACAACAGGAACAAAATACTGCTTCTCTAGGGCTGAGTCAATTCCTATTTTGTTCTTCCTGAGTTTGCTTCTCTAGGACTGAGTCAACTCCTATTTTGTTCTTCCTGAGCTTCATGTAGTAGGCAGCAGACCTAGTTTCCAACCTCTACTCAGCTGTCTTGTCCTATTAAGTATGTATCTGTTTCCATACTGATTGAGGGTCACTGTTAAATCTACTGCCACCCAACAGAGAGGATGAGAGATGCTAAATCAATCCTCTCAGCCATTTTGGAGTGGCTGACAGATTTTTTTTTTTACAATATCATACTGCTGTTAACTCAAATCAGAATGGTAATTGTGTCTATCTATGAAACTCAGTAGGTGAGGAAGTAGCAGTGTGCCAGCTGCAGCACATTGCTGGCAGAAGCTGAATCTCCTGGCTTACAGAAAATGCAATATGATACATAAAAATGTAGTATCAATGAGATTACAGGCAGCAAAATATAATAGTGGCTGTATTCTGTCCAGGCAAACAATTTTTATATCATTCCTCCATTACATTTTTCTGTGTTTTACTTGATAAACAGAGAATGGAAAGAGGAGGAAGTTGGAGTATATCAGGAGATTCAGACAGGCAGCAAAAGAAAAACAACTACCCAAATCATCCTCATTAACACAATACACCAAAGAATAGGCAGTTGTAATGACTTTTTAAATATTGACTGTGACATTCTAAAGTGAATAACAGCTACCATCTCAACTGACAGCAGCTGCCAACTGTACGTGTAATAATTTTTTAGACTCTGCAGTGCTTAAAACAGACAGCAAGTTTGTGGGTGTGAGCGAATGCACCAAGGAATTTGAAACAAAACACTTTTTATTTTTCTCCCATAGCATTTCTACTTATGACAGCCATAGCTACACAGTCAAAACCTTGATCAGAGAAGTGAGAGCTGCATATTTATAAGGTCCATAGCTCTTGTTTCCCAGTGGATTATGTGTCATTTCAGTCAGAAAATTGCCTCCAGAAAAATGCAATACTAAATTGGAGAAATAATATTCTGCATTTTCTTTCACTGTGATGAGGTTGAACATTTAGGAAAGTGAGAAGTTAGTGGTCATCATGAAATGCTTGCTTTGGCAATTCCAAATTGACTAGTTGTGATTGTTTCATGATAGAGTCTTTACACGGAAAAAAACAACAAACAAACAAAACCCCCACAAACAGTTAGAGTGTGACATTGCCTAAAAAGAGAAATATTTTTTCTTTGAAATTAATGAAAAATTATTAATGTCTTCTGTATGTTAAGATTTGAAAAATAGAAATGCCATTTTGAAAGCCATATTAGGACAATCATATACTTTTAAATGTTCTGAAGTCATTAGTTGCAAGATCCAATAAGGAATTGCATTTCTGCAATATAAGGTTGCTGAAACTTACAGTAGATGCCTAACTTTTGGGTTGGTTTTCTTGCATTTTATGAGGAATGATCACTATTCATCCATTAATAGGTGGACAATAAATATTTGTAATTTGCTGAGTTCAGAGTTACATACAGCTGATCAAGAATGAATGTCTATCTTCAGATATGAATGTCCATATTTTTGCCCCTTTCTGGTGATTGGGAAAGTGAGTAAATTTCAAGAAAGCTTTTTTTTACTTAGTTGTATTTACAGTACAGAAAACTATTCTGAGGATAGACGTATAAATGTGCTTTTAAAAGAGGAGATCAGCATTTTCTGTTTTAGAGCATTTGCATCCACTACTGCAGGTGCTCAATTTCAGAAGCTTTCTCTCCTTAGGTATTACATCTGGAATAAAAGACTCCTTTTGCAGGTCATTCAAAGTACTAAGATATATTCCTGCTCAAACGTTGGGAAGAAAACAACAGGAAGAACATAAAAAATTACACTCTTCTCAGTAGATAGTGTAAGAGAGACCAGCTTCCTAATTTAGGGGTGTGAAGTAGATAGTGTTATGAGTCCCATTAAGGGTGAGTATGTATTTATCAAGGAAATTCAACTGTTCCTTTAACCTATATACACTTAGAAGAGATCAGATGCTCTGATTAGTACTAAGAGGAGATATTCTCTTACTGTTGAACATGAGGATTCCTGCAGAAAATACAGCATCTCTAGAATCTAGAATGCCATTAGGTATAATTTATTGGTGAGCATATTCACCTGGGATGGAGTGATGGAGCTCTTTTGTTGCTTCCAAGAAATCTTATAAATTGCATTTCCAACAATCTTTGGATAAAAATTAAATGAAGTGAAATAAATTAAAAATCTTGAAACCAGAAAGGTGAGCTATCATTTCCACATGTATTCTAATAGCCAAACTCTTTCTTGTCCTGCTGCTGGCTTCGTAACTACTGTATTGTGATGTTTATGTCCATATAATTAAGAAAATAAAATTGAGAGCACAGTATTGGATCCATCAAAACATTTAAGTTGCATTCTTCTTTGTTTCTAATTTGAGCTTCTAACTTTTAATGCAGTGATAATTTGGAGGAAAAGTGAAAGTGTAGAATGTATTACACTGGGGAATTTTAAGTAGATGTTCCTTTGTGCTTCAGTATTTAAAATCCAAGTTTCAAACACGGAGTCCAAAGAACTATGGCCAACCATAGCCTAGAATTACATCAGCTTTACTGTTACAAGCTGTTTTTCACTAATTTCAGCCTGCCAGAAAAAGGATGATCTAAATTTCTTGGTTAAAATTTTAATTCTTATACTCCTGACATTAAAATCCAGAAAGTGCCTTTGAAAAACAATCTAAGTTCAAGTGCAGATCAGTTAACCAGACCTTGACCTGTGGGCTGTGGACTTACAAACCTCCCACTGGCTCTACATCTTTTTGAGTTTCATTTGTGTAGGTACAAAATAAATTACAGTTTTTAATATAAAATTCATATTGTTTGTATATAAAATACATTAAAATGATATTTGTAGGTCCCAAAAATATAGCCAAAATAAATATAATTAAACTAGATAAATAATTCTCTTTAATAGGCAGGGGAAATTGCATGTCCATTAGTGGTAACTGGAGAAACCACTGCAGTGAGAACATTGCTTCAGGGCAAAAACTTACTGCTCATTATTAAAGTGCTATTTACTATGAATAAAATGATCAGAATATTTCTTGTCTAACTGTTCCTTAGTGTCTGCCTATATAAGAGGAATAGAATAAAAGGGAAGCAAAAAAATCTATTAAAAAGATGAACTTCTCGGAGGACATTCACAGCCTTGCTGGATAATGGATAGGCAAGTAGCACCAAACCACAGTAAGTTTGAAGTGCTCTTTTTACTCCATGTGCAGTGTAATCTAGATGTGCAGGAACATCATTTGTACCCTTATAAAGTGATTCTAAAAAGTTGAAGATATTGTGAAATTACAAATAAAGATATGTTTTTCAAGGTGGTTTTATTTGAGAAAGTTCTGTAATATGTAGGGAAAGGTACAGCATATTGGGAAAAATTAGTTTGCTTCTATCATGAAATATTAATACTATTCAGCAATTCAGTGGACTAGAAAGGCAGTGTCACAACCCTTTCAGATGTGCATTTATTGCTATAAACAAAGAATAAAGAAATGGAAGAGCTGATTCATTTCTTTTCTCAGGTACATTCAAGTACTCATCTAATTGATGAGTACTCAGCATTTAGCAAACACCTTGCCTAAGCTCCTAGTCTTCCAAAACACAACTGCTGACACATGATAGGTAGGGAAGTTTTCATATAAAGTGCTCAATGAGTGCTTAATACCTCAGCGAAGTCTCATTTTCCCAGCTGCTGCCATAGGCTAATAGCTTGTAATATTCCTTTCCACAAAATATCACATCAATAATAAAAAAGAAAACCACAAATGTGAAATATTGCCTTAGCAGTTTTGTTACATTTTGAGCTCTCCTAATCTTCTACATTTTTTCCATAAGAGGCAGGCTACTGCCATTACTGCTGTACTGTTGCCAAGGACTATTTCTTTCTCCAGAAAGTTTCTTTTACTGGAGTATTGGGGAAGACTTTCAGCTTCAAAAGCACAGATATATCATTTCATGAGAGTTAAGCTTGCAAAAAGAGAAAGAAATCTTCTATCCTCTTGAATGAAGCAGTGGGGACAAGAATGAATTCAAGGTTTTTTATATTATTAATAATATTTAAAGATTTTAAAATGACCCTTTTATGGTAACATTCATGGTAGTTTGCAATTACGTTTCATAAACTGTATGGCTTCAACAAAAATCTTTGTTATTTTGTGGGATGTTAATTTTTTAGTTCTTCTCTGAGTGCTGAGCTCCAATAAAGCAATTGCAACAAAATCTATGTGTAAACCTGCTTCATTCTGCACATCATCAAAGTTGTACAGGAATACTGTCTTGAGAGTTTTCATTTGACTTGTTTATATAAAATGATCATATGAAAATTAGGTTCATGGGAAAAACTTCACTGTCTTTGTAAATTCATATTTTCTGGTTTTATAAGTGTGACACTTTCCCTGACGAGATTTGTTAGTAAAAGCTAACTTGCTGATAGCTTGTCCTGTTAGGAAAATGAAGGATAGAGTGTTCAAAAAACTTGTAGACTTGATTTTTGGAGACATGGTTTAGTAGGTGAGCATGGTAGTGCTAGATTACAGTTGGACTCAATGATCTCAGAGGTCTTTTCCAGGACCATATTCAAATATGCTACATGTAGCCTAGTATGGTCCTGAACTATTTATGTGTAATTCAAAAAATCCAGGCTATATTGTTACCTTACCCAATAGGCTCAACTGTACAAGACTGGGGAATTCCTAAACATAACCTGTAGTGAAATAATTTTATTTTGTCTAAAATACCAGTGGTAATGGATTAATATGGAAAAAACAAAACCAAAACAAAGCTTAAAAAAAAAACCCAAAGAACAACAAAAACCAAACAACAACAACAAAAACAAACAAACAAAACCCTAACAAAACCTCTACCACATATGAACAGAATGTAAGCTTGTGTTACAGTCTCAGCAAAAGAAATATACTGAAATGACACTTTTTGCTAAAGTACAATTTATGCACATCTTCTACTGGCAGCAATCTTGTGTTAGAAGCTGGTTTTAACATCTTGGCATCCTCAGGGGAAATGCAGGTGTATGAGTAACCTGAATGACACAAAAATAGCAGATGTTCAGTGAACATCTAGTCTCTTTGTTCTGCCCTATTCTATTCCTTAATTTAAAGTGAATTATTTTATATCAAGGCAACTCATTCTGCTGTTTGTACATCAGACTGTAACATCTGCTCCCTCAGATGCAAAGACAGAAGACCAAATTCTGTGCTGATTTCTGTATACTAATCTGATTCTAGAATTTATTACATATTCTCTGACATGACATTTTAGTTTCAGGGAACTGCAGCATAGAATTTGATTCATATCACTACAGAACTACTTTTATGTATTGGTAAATTCTTGATCCTTAGAATCCAATGGAAAATTCCAGTGTGTGGTTTCTAACACATATTCACTTAACATATATGTAGGGAATTTGCACCTCACTTAGTTGTCTTTGTTCTGTCCCACTGTTGTAGAAGCCCCAAGAATTTAAGTCTCTCAGATTTATTTTTCCTCATCAACACTCCACATGCTTTCTCTTTATGGACTTGTCCATGAATTTGTCTGACCCATTTTTTGAAATTTCTGATACTACCTGCTCCCACGGTGCCCTGTGGCAGCAACCTTCAGAAGCTCATATCCCACTGTGTCAAATAGTGTGTCATATTTGTTCAAATCAAGTACTTTAACAGAATGCTTCCAATTCAATTTGTGAACAGCTAATCAATCCTCTTAATGACTTCATAAGACTCTATAATAATTTGAACCTCACAATTTTTTTCCTCTCTCATTTTTGTGGCTATTCTCCGCCCTTTGCCCTTTCCCGTGGGCTTCTTCGAATGTCTAGACCAGAAATACAAAAGATGGTGAAAATATTTTAACTCTATAAAACTTTGACATGCTCACACATTGAGCACTACATTACCTTTATAAGGAAAGCCTACAAATGCAGGAATTCTTCATGACCCTCTGGATTCAGAGCTCTAAGTGTTCTGTGTTCAGCACCATACAAGTGTGGTGTAATCTTTACTTATACATAGATTTTTATTTATCCAAATTGAAGATCATCTTTTTGATCACTCAGTTTTGTGATGTCCTTGTGGAGTTCTTTATCATCAGCATGGCATTTGACAATCCAGCAGAGCTTGCTACCATCTGCAGTGTTGTATATCTATTTGTTCATTCCCTTTTCCAGGTCATTTTCCCACATGTTTTCAATGTTTTATCATGTCTGATCACCCTGTTATCAAGACCAGATTTCGACAATCCATGGTTGTTATGTTGCCAGGTGGGATTTAAATTGGATGACCTCCAGAAGTCCTCTTCAAGATAACTCCCCTCTTGTGAATACATCCAGGACCAGCATTAATTCATGGCATACTAAATAGCTTAATACTTTACATTTACTAAGGGTAGCAATATATTCTAGCAAACTATATTTTTTATATTATATCATTTTAGCAATATTATCACAAGGCATATTTCCTTGTAATACTACAATTTATTTTCTTAAAGGTCAATGTCCAGTTTCTTCTTCCCTAAATAAACAATATCACCTAACCCATATAAACATAAAACACTGATATAAAGAGTTATTGTACAAGCATCTCTAATCTAGTGTATGTCATGTAACAGAAAATCCTAATAATCAATTCCATTTATTAAGAGCAGAAAAATCAAGCAGGCTTTCATTCTAATGCTGTAATTCATTTTTTTAAAGCAAGGAGTCTTTGAAGCAAGAGTTACTGTAGGCTGATTTTTATCAAGTCTGAAATGTAAGGAAAGAGTCTGATGTGATATATATCCTAGTACTTACACAATCACTATACAGATATCTGAGGATAGTTTCAGGTAATATACAGTCAACTATTCACTTCAAGGAATTCAATGTGTTTACATTATTATTAAGAGGATAGTTGAGCACGGGATCAAAATCCCTAGGGAAGTGTCATGGACCCAAGCCTGTCAGTATTCAAGAAGCATTTGGACACTGCTCTTAGATATTTAATGTAACTTTTAGGTTGCCCTGTGTGGACTCTGCATCCAACTCAGGATATTCTATGATTTTATGTTTCATTATTTCCATCTTTGCTACAGTTATCCATTTAAAGCCAGATATGCATTTAAACAACTGAATACAATGTTAAGTATTTAACTTGTCTGAAAATCTGTGTATTATCTGGTTTGATAGACATTGTTTTTTTCTCAGAAAAAGAATATGGTGATCCCTACTGGTAAAAACTAATGGTTTCACAAAGTTAGTTTTCAGGAGCATGAAAAAATGGAAGTTGCTGATTAGAACAGTAAGAACAGGACAAGAGTAGAGCACAAAATCTCCAAATGATCTGTCAGATCATAAAGGAAACCCTGACTTTCAAAACTTGGGTATCAATGACAGCTGCAGTATTATAAAAACAATAGAAGGTAATAAAGGAAAAAGAAAAAATATGGTATTTTTTGCCATTCTTAATTAAAAGAGGAGGTTGTTTTGGTTTTGGGGTTGCGGGGGTTTTTTTTGTAGCAATCTCTCTGCCTTCCCTATCTTGCAATGCCAGAAAAGAAAAACAGACAATAAAAGTACTGTGCCAGTACTAACAGCACAGTTCAGCTCTGATAACTCAGGCTTTTACTGTAAACTAGCAATAAACAGAGACAGATTCCTACAAATAATTCAGCCCAGTGTTAATTTAAAACTGACCTAGCTGTAAATTAAATTATATTATTTCTAGTAGTTTGACACTCTAACACCCTTACCCTAAGCACACAGCAGGTTTAACATTTCATTGCTTTCAGAAAGCTATCAAACCAAAGTTTTAACTTTAGATTTTTATTAAAGTAATTTAATAAATAGGAGCAGTTCAGGGAAATAATTTGGAATTGTAATTTAATATTATTAAACTACAAGTGTACAGAAATCTGGCTTAGTTCAAAAACTACATGTGTCACCCTAAAAACAATAAACATTTTACTCCAAGCCCACTGAAACTTATGCAATCTCGTTTCTATGTCCCTACATCTCTCCTGACTGCAGTAAACTTTCCTTGCTGAACACAGATATTACAATATTTCCCCTTATGATAATTTAAGTTTCCTTAGTTTTTTTCTTTGACTTCCTTTTATAGCCCATAAACAACATCTGGGCAACACTGCAGTTCTTTGGCTATTATGAATCAATCACATGCTTTGTGGTCAGCTGAGACACACAAGGACTAACAGTACCATTTGAGCTTTGAAATAAATATACATTTAAGAACAACCTCACAGATTACAGTGAAGCAAAGCTTCACAATTCCTACAAGGACAGAGGCTTAATACATTCTTGTGTTAATTCACCTTTAAATTCTCATTTTCAGCTCTATCACAGAATATATTATAACTTATCCTGTGTAGTCCTGGATGTAGTAATTTTCACCAAAATACTTGATGCAAATATAAAGCTGCCAAAGACATGGGTACAAAAGCCTGTCTTTCTGCTTCTTCAGAAGTAAAAATGTAGGATATCAGAGAATAATACTTAGAAGACAATGTTGAGACAAAAAACTAAAATATGAATAAGAAAATGACGAATAACAATTGAGGAGACCAGGAATGTGAGCAAGATATTAATAATAGTAGGTTGTTAAAGAAAACAGTGAACAATTACATGTTTCAAACATTCTTTTGTTAATTGATGCAGACATTATAGGAGGAAAAATAATAATTTTCATAAAACCTACTGACACATTAAAAAACTCCACGAAACAGATAAACATGAATATGAGATAAGCCTAAAATATTTGGAATAAATTACTGTGGACCTTAAGCTTGTGATGAAATAGAGCTCTTCTTCCTCATTTACTTCTCCAGCAAACAACAAACAGCAATGAAACCAGGCAAGGGCCTGTAACATTGTTTTAAAGGAATGTAAGACTTTTCACAGGACTATACCAACTTGTTTGCTGTAGTACTTCCTAACTGATAAGTGATTTATGGCGTTGCAAGTTGTTAGTCTAGTTTCATTATATGATTTAACAACAGCATGTTTCTAGTTTGCCGTGATTATCTTTAAGCCTAACACACTTCATCCTGTATTTGTTTGCATAGGTGGTGTCATAAGTGATAATTACATAGGAAATAAAGACAGAAAGTGGGAATATAATTCAAAATGATGAATGTTCAGGGAGCAGCAGAACACAGGAAAGAATAATAGGCTCTGGGTCTCTGCTGAGAGGAGTTCTTTCACAGCTGCTAAACCAAGTGAGGTTAAGTCCATGTGGATATCCTGGCTTTATTTCTTGCTCTGTTACAGGTAACATAGAGTAGTGAGATAGGAAGAAAGCTGCAATGGGAAAAGACTGTTAATCCTTTATATGCTATGCTACACCCTGCTCGCTTTCTTACAGAAATGTCACTTAATATAAAACAAGATACTTCACATGGATATTATATCAATATCCATTTATCGGGCAGTATATGCCAGTACTGTGTTTTGGTACACAGCAACAAAATGTGCCTATGAGGTGCAAAATCAATGATGGTTTAGCATAAGTTTTTGGAATACAAAGATATTTAATTGCCTATCAGGCAAGAATCTGAACATCTGTTTAAAATACCAAATCTTCACCCATGCCTGAGAGGAGTTTGGTTTTTATGCTGACCATTAATATCCTCAAGGAAAATGGGAATTCCTACATGAATTAATGGCAAATAATGATTGTAATCTACTTCTTCAAATAGGTATTAGATCTGTCTGAGGTGGAGTTAATTTTCCCCACAGCAGCCTTTGTAGTGCTGCGCTTTGCACTGGTAGCTGGAAAGGTGTTGATAACATACCAGTGTTTTGGGTACTGCTGAACATTGCTGGCACAGCATCAAAGGTGTCTCTCCAACATCACCCCCTTACCAGTAGGCTGCAAGTGGGCAAGACCTTGGGAGGGGACATAGCCAGGACAGCTGACCCAAAGTGACCTATAGCACGCGACATCACTCAGCAATAAAAGCTAAGGCAGAATCTGAGGAAGATATGGTATTCATTATTGTGATGTTTGTATTCTGGAGCAACCACCATACATATTAAAAGCCTACTTCCTGGGAAGTGGCTAGACATTGCCTGATGATGGGATGTAGAGAATAAATCTTTTGTTTTCCTTTACTTCTGGCATGTGACCTTTGCTTTTGCTTTATTAAACTGCTTTGAGTTGTTTTTATCTTTCTCCTTCCCTGTCTTGCTGAGGAGGGGAGTGCTAGGCTTGGTGGGCACTTGGCGATCAGCAGAGGGATATATTGATGGCTGGAAAAGTCAAATAAACTTGTCACAAGCAAGGATCTACAACTTGCCAGCAAGAACATATGAAATTTATGGACAATTACACCTTTCAGCAAATTACAGTTATTAGTTCCATACCAATGGTAAGTGTGAAAGGGCTGCGTAAAATATAAAACATTCTGAAATGTGTTCTTTTTCTTCTTAATGGTAAAATGAGAAAATATCACCAGAAAACAGAGAAAATCAATTTTAACTGTCTTTAAGGAGCACATATATATCAAAACCAGTCATTTAAACTCTCAATAGAGAGAAACAGGCAATTCTAAATAAAAATGTATCTAATCCTATGATAGATGTCTAAAATTGATCAGATAAGTGTTTCCAAGAGATACTATTTTTTCTCCATCTGTTAAAAAGAGTCTAATCAATTGGCTCAGGTATTGACATCTATGTTAGAGTTATCTGAAGAGAATTTAAATGACTTTTATCCCATATGTGGTGGTGACATTGGTTTCCAATTTAGAAGAAAAATTATAATTCTGATTCTACTTTACTTACATATCTCAGGTTGTGTACAGCAAATAAGATAATTTCCCATAAAAAAGATAAGTTTAAAATAGATATATCAGATGGAAAAACCTAGGTTCTGTTATTTTGTGCAGTTCAATATTGCGTTGGTACTCTCTACAGAAAACACATACCTAAAATTATTCTTTAAGTGTAAGAGAGAATACACTCTAGAGATGATTTGTTAATGAGTTATGCAAGAATAAACAATAATCTTTGCACCAATATCTAGTATTTATACATTCTACAATAACTCTTCTACAGGCATCTCAGGATCCAAATTACAAAAATTACAAAGTATATCTTTCTAATGAATATCTATTGTTGTCCATAGCAAATCCTAGGCAAATTATTTGACCTCTAGGCTCAATGCTTTCTGCAGTAATAATTTGGAGACAGACAACAAAATTTCTTAAATGTGAGATGCATGGAAGCTTTGTAGTAACACGATATAAACTAGCAGAAGTCCCTCATCTCTCTTCTAAGGAGAAGAGGAAAAAAAGGACTCTTCAGATGTTCTTTAACTGTAATTATATTGATTTAAAATTTTTTGTCTTCCTACTTTGTTTTAAAAATAGTGGTTATAGGAACAAGAATCATAGAACAGTTACAGCTGGAAGAGACCTTGAAGATCATCAAGTCCAGCCTTTGTCCTAGCCCTATCAACTTGCTAAATGATGCTCCCCAATGCAACAGCCACCCGTCTCTTAAACACCTCCAGGGATGGTGACTCAACCCCCTCCCTGGGCAGCCTGTTCCAATGGCTGACAACCCTTTCAGGAAAGAAATTCCTCCTCATGTTTAGCCTGAACCTCCCCTGGCGCAATTTCCATCCATTTCCCCTCATCCTATCACTCTCCACTGGTGAGAACAGACCAGTCCCTACCTCTCTACAGCCTCCCTTCAGGTAGTTATAGAGAGTCCTAAATACTTCAGCCTAATGAAAGTACTAAGAAACTTTTGCTGCATGTCTGCATACTATGTCTATTATGCTCATTTAAATTACAATTCTAATTAGATACTTCTCCTCTTAGCTGAAGACAGGGACAACAGGTTTCATTTGATTAATCTTTGACTCAGAAGTAATGGATACTTGGACACAATATTAAACCATACACTCTCATTCTAAATGCTATAAAGAACATGCTTGCAGGTATTCATTGCATAGTTTAGATGTAAGCATTGATTTTAGAAAAAGCACATGACCAAGAACTATAAAGAAATCTTATCCTGAAGTTACTTGCTTCAGGAAAGAGTGACAGTTGATTGAAGAATTATGTAAGAATCTTAGTTTATAAGCAGCTTTAAGTGATTCTTAAACCCTGAGGGTATCTCTATACTTCTAAATAAATAAAAAAAACCCCAAACATCAGGACTGAATTCAGACACAGAATCTTGTATGCTGTATGCTTTATGCTACTTATGGGATTTAGGCTAAGGAAATATCAATCTTCAAGTATTCCCAAATCTGTTCATAATAGCCTAGTCACAGACACTTAAAATGCAGTAGAGTTTGGAGTTACAATCAAAAGGCAGAGCAGGGAAGTTCTTGACTAGGTCTGGGAACTGAACTACGTGTAAATTTTTACTGAGTCAGTAAAAATTTGTGAGGCAAAAAAGTACTGTCTGATTTTGTGTGACGTGCTGGTTCCTTATAATGTAGATTTTGAAGCTCTATTTTTGGATTTTGACTACAAGTGTTTCATGTTACAGAGTGCTTGAACTTTGCTGTGTCATAAGGTTCATTCAGGGTTTCCTCAGCACAATCCACATGCTAGACGTGAGGCAAAAATTATTCTCTCAATTTGCTCTCTCAAGGATTGTCTTCTGGGTCTGGAGACCTGCCTGTGACTGTGGAAAAGACCATGCAGTTAATGAATTTCCTCAATGGATCAAAGGAGGACTCTGGAGGAGAAGAGTACATTTTCTCTGTCTGATGGTAAGACACTATTTCAACATGGTCAGGAGCATGTTCTTAAATGCAAAAAGGATAAGTACAAAAGTCTCAGTGAAGAAAACTCTGTGCCAAAGTTTGTGATAGATACAGCACAAATATTTTCCTAGACATCTTTTTACAATGAACACCAATTTGCACACGTAGCCTTATATATTAATATTTTGGAAACATTTTAATTTGTAAATTGAAAATATCAGCAAGATTTTATCCTTGGTTTGTCACATTTATGTAATGTATATAAATACTGAAGAAAGAAAATTCAGATTTTTTTGGTCTGAAATATTTTTATTCTCATGCTACGCTTCCTTTTCTTCATTCTAAGACGTTAATTCACCTTTGTTAATATGTGATATGCTATTGGTTAGATTTTCTTTGTAAGTGGTAGAAAGAGTTCTTTCATCATAGCCTTTCCTCAGGGCTATTGAAGGTATTATCCTGCAGGCTGTATGTGCTTACTGTGATTTTTACTGAGTATTGATTTTATTCAATGTAAGCATAGCTAAAAACTTACTGTACATAAATGAACAGAATTATAGAATGACTTCTGTAGAAGTCACCTGCTACTCAGGTGACTTTTCCCCTGATAAGGACCTAGTAAACGAGCAAGAGGATACCAGAATCTATTTATGATACTTCACCTTATTTGTCATTAGTACTGAAATGGCTTTCCTTGTTTAAGGCTAAAGTATTTTTTTCTTGAAGATTAAAACTGCATATATTGTCATTTTTATATCTGTATTTTGGAATTGTTTTCACAGCTAATGGGTAGTTTCAGTCTCTATCATTAAGACCATAACTTATCACTTAATACAGTCCACTGCTGAGTGTGTACATCTCAATTTCTGTGATCAATCAGTGAAGGCTGTGAGTCTATTATGGATTTAACTCAAGAGGATTCTGTTTTCATCCTGTAATGATACATACTTTTACCTCCTACAGTCTTTAGTTCAGTCCAAGTGTTGACTAGCATCACTAAACATCAAAGTTTTGAGATGAATACACAGACAGATAGTAAAAGCTAGATTGTGACATTTCAGCTACAAGTCCTGTTCAAAAAAGTGTGGGAATATAGAGTGTCCAATGTATGCTGAATGTACATATACCCCCAAAAGATTAGAGACATGGTTGTAGCAGATAGAGAATAATATAGGCAAAGGGCAAGGCAAGGCAAGGGAAGGGGAAAAAGTGAAGGAACTGGGGGTCTTGGCTGACAAAGCTAAATGAAGCAGCAATATATCTTAGCAGTAAAGAAGGCTAGCACCTATCCTAAGTTGCATTAGGAAGAGCAATGTCAGCAGTTTGAGTGAGGTGAACCTTTCTCTCTACTCAACTCTGGAGAGACCACATCTGGAGTGCTGGATACTGTGCTGTGTTTCCCAGTAACAAGAGACATACAGCACAACTAGAGAGAGTCCAGTGAAGGGTGACTGAGATGATTAATTGCTTAGAGCTGGAACAGTTCAGCCTGTGAAAGAGATGGTTCAGGAGGTTCTTATCAATGTGTATAAACACTTGATGGGAAGGAGTAAAGAAGACAGAGCCAAAACCTTCTCTGGGGTATCCAGTGAAAGTACAAGAAACAACAGGTACAAAATGGAACACCATCTGAACATAAGGAAAACCTTCCTTATGATGATTATGTTCAAACATTGGAACAAGCTGCCCTGAGAGACTGTGGAGTCTTCATCCTTGGAGATACTAAAATTGCAGCTGGAGACAGCCCTGAGGAAACTGATCTAGCTGATGCTACTCAAGCAGGGGTTTGAACCAAGGGGTTATGACAAGAAAATAAAAAATGGAAATAATCCTCGAAATACTTCAAATTTTTAACATTAGGAAGACTTCCCACTAGCTCAGCTCTAAATATATAATATTATTTTCCTTTATTTCACATTGTATCTGATTATATATCGGACTGGACATTTTTTAAGGCATAGTGAAAATTACTTTTTAAATTTCCTTTCCCTTCAGCAAGTAGGTTTTATACAATGTAGGCTTTAGACTTCCTGAAACAACTTAGTAAATGTTTTTGTTATTGTTGTTGTTTTCAGATGCATTTTAGTTCTGTAGACATTCACATTTCTTGCCTTAAGGTTTTTAGTGTCAGTTATTTCAGGCTGCTTGACTTGTGGAAATTAGGAAATCTTCTTTCAGCGTATGCAGTAAATTTAGATGCAGGGAAGATTTCACATGACAGATTCAAAGAATTATAAAATACGTATCCTTAGCTGTCAGGGCCACCTGTGTTACTCTGACATTCAAACATAAAACTGACTCTGCTGGAACTCCATGGGATTCTTTCTACTGAGGGCTAATTGAACAACACTGAACAGGAAGTTCTTTGGGAATATCTTTATCTACTTGCTAGTATTTCCTTTGTTCTTGTCTGCACTCAGCATCCCTGTTGGCTTAAAGGTTTTCAAAGTCATATATAACACCATAATATCATTTCTGTTGTCTTTGCCAAAGCAGAGATATCTAACCTGTATGATCAGACAAGACCCAGCAGCACAATACGTGACACTGACTTCCACTAGTCCACACATCTTAATTTTCAAAGAAACAAAATCTAGACTCACATACTGATGGAAGCTATTGTGATTTTCAACCAAGAGTCCCATCAGGACTACTGACATCATGGTAGAGCAGTGAAGATGAGGGAAGAGATGTTAGATACACTTAAAAATCTGTCCACTGATTAATTTCAAATGTAAAACTGAGAGACATAATTAGACACTCAGCAAAATTAAAGGAAAGCAGCATCAAAAAGTTAGAATTCAAGTTTTTGATAGGCTCTATGGCATAGCCTATGTCTCACTATTGACCTTAAAATGGCCTAAAGCAGAGAGGTTAACTTACATACTTCTAGTAAAGCCTTTAAGTAGGTGATTTGATGTCCTCTGAAGAATGATCTTTAGCCCCAAACTTCTTAAGTTAATTGGTTCATACCATTATGTTTTATGAATATAATATTAGGGCTTAAAAAAACCAAAAGCAACGTATTTGTGTGAATTGTTTTAAATTCTTATCCACTATGTACCTCTGTAGCTATTTCAGTTCATAACTGCCCTTTAGCCCTTTTAGATAACTTGACATTACTCATAATTTTAAGGCTTCTTGGTTTGATTTCATTTAAATTTATTCTGTTCAAATAATTCAGATTAACATTTCTCTGTATATTCCAATTGCATTTTCTTGACTACTACTAGCAAAAGAAATTCGATTAAGGATACATCTCTCAAATGTCATTTCTCACTGTTTATATGTTAAATATTAGAGGTGAGGTTTATCAGAACAAATCAGTTGTAAACTGGCTTTGGATGCCTAATACTAATTCTTCGAGTTGATGATAAAGTGACAACTCTGAAAAAAAACAAAGTTAGCTAAATACTGAAAACATTGAAAAGTCCCATAATCTGCCTTAAGTCCATAAATGTTGTTTGTGTATTCTCTTTGTTTACAGCTGCACAGAGCTAAAGAGGTCAGCCTAGTCACTGGGCTTTCTCCTTACCAACTCAAATCTTAGACTAAGAAAGGCTAGCAACTTATTGCACGACAACAGGAAGAAACAAGAGGCACAGGATTCTCCAGAAGAGCCAAAGTAACTGACATCCTGGCCCCTGACACACTGCACTTGGCCAACATCATCATGTAGGCAGGACACTGCCCACATCATCCAAGGCAATATATAGGGCAGACAAATGCACTCAACCATTGGTGGAGCCAGAACTCTTGATCGCATAAATCTTACCCACCTCCAAAACGCACATATGCAATTGAATTTTACTGTTGAATGACCTGTATACTAAATGTCCCTGACAGTCCATTGTCAATAAGTACTCTTGCAACCATTTATAGAGTACAAATCTAGTTTAGAAACCTGCTTTATTTTTACTCTAATATTGACTATGTATTTTCATGTGTTTGTTTATAATGGAAATGCCTGCCCTTCTAATGGAATATAGTAGAGATGGAGTACCTGATACTTGGTATAACAATCACGTTCTTCTCTTTTCTACATGTCAACTTTTTAAAAATTATTTTTGGCTGGTTGTTTTTTTCTTTTCTCCTAAGAGAATATTTAGTGCATGATAAAAACTATAGAATGTTGCCGTAATATTTGGGAAAATAATGTTAGTAGAGCTGTTAAAAACAAACCCTGTCAGATTCTGAGTTAATCATTACTGTACTTTCATTACTGTCATATAAAAAAATCTTAGTACAATATCTACATTGAGGTTGCACTTAAAATAGCTATAAACAATACTTGCTTCTAATATGTTTTCAGAGATGATTTCTTTGCCCTCATAGTGTCACTTTTATGTCATCTGACCTCCTTAGAAGTTGATCCAAAAATCAAAGTTCATTTCAGTTATTTCAGCATACTTCAGGACCCTGTCAGTAAACAAGCAGTTTGAAGCTTCCACTACTACAAGCAAGACTGAGATTTGAGGATAAAAACTGAAAGAATGGTCACAGTGACTGAGGAAGACAAAAATATGTAGTCTATATACAAAGTGGCGCAGTTATTGGGACCACAATTCAAAGTCCTTGTTCCCTGCATCAGACTGGAAGTCCTGCTCACAACACACCATCACCACAAAATAATCGGAAAATAATCACTGGAAATTACTCTCTTATCTCTGACCCTGTTCATTTTGAGATATGATCTCACCTTCATGCTACTAGATAATTTTATGTGTTTTGTATTTTCTAACTATAAAGATATCATAAAAGGTATGTTCAGATACCATAAATCACTGTTCTAGGAGAGAAGTTTTCTTCTATTCAAATTGAAAATAGAGTATTTATGTCTATACAAAATGATGCAACTCAATCTCATGTTGGTCATGCAAAACTACTGATTTGAAAGTAAAATTATATGATTTATGAAATAGTTTCTTCCCAGTAAGGACATTCTATGGGCTTGGGAAATTATCAAAACTAATTTCAAAGATAATTATCAAAGACTGTTCAACATCTTTCAAGGCTCTTCTAAATGATAAACCCGGTTCTCATCAACTCATCACTAGATGATGTCTGACCCTGAACACTGTCCCTCACATTGATCCTGACCCTGACAGGACATTCCACATCCTAGGTTCTCATTGGTGAGGTCACTGCTTGCATCTGCCTTTTTATCACACTGTGCCCCTGGCTCGCCTTCCTTTGTGGAGCAACCAAGCCTTGCTGTTCCCTAAGACTTCTAAGCAAATCTCTGAAATGGGGAAAATCTGCTCTCTTGAAGTGTAAGGTTATGATCTTGCTTTTTGCCCTGTTCCCTTCTCTTAAGATGCTGAATTATACCATCTCAGGGTCACTACAGCCAAGATTGCCCCGACCTATGATCCCAGATGCTATCTTCAAGATTCAATACGTGCAAAAATCTAAATCAGTTAAATGAGTCAATAGGCTTTCCTTCCCTCTT
Source organism: Bucco capensis (assembly GCA_013396975.1). Classification (NCBI taxonomy): domain Eukaryota; kingdom Metazoa; phylum Chordata; class Aves; order Piciformes; family Bucconidae; genus Bucco; species Bucco capensis. Next base: position 21,975 of record VWZO01002757.1, on the reverse strand, counting down.
CCATAGAAGAAAAGCTGGTTAGAAAACAAAGAAGGGTTATATTCGTTAATTCTGACTGCTCTTCTCATGCTAAAGAAGTTTAATTGGTAAGTAGTAAAAGGTAAAGAAAGCTGAATGAGGTTTCATAGAATCATAGAATGTTAGGGGTTGGAAGGGACCTAGAAAGATCATAGAATCATAGAATTATTTGGGTTGCAAGGGACCTCTGGAGCTCATCTAGTCCAACCCCCCTGCAGTGGGTAGGGACATCCCCAACTAGATCAGGTTGCCATGAGCCGTGTCAAGCCTCACCTTGAATGCCTCCAGGGAAGGGGCCCCAACCACCTCCCTGGGCAACCTGTTCCACTGTTCCACCACCCTCTTGGTAAGGAACTTTTTCCTAATATCCACTCTAAATCTACTCATCTCCAATTTAAAACGTTTTAAAAGATCATCTGGTCCAACCCCTCTGCCAGAGCACGATCACCTAGATGAGGTCACACAGGAATGTGTCCAGGCAGGTCCTGAATGTCTCCAGAGAAGGAGATTCCACAAGCCTGTCAAGTTGCTTTAATGAATAAATAGCATGAATAAATGTGAGCAGCTGTTTACTTTCATCATTTCAGTAGCATGACAGCATACAAAATATGATGCACTTATCCCTTTCTAAAACAACAAAAATGTACTGTTTTAAATAGTGATTATGTAGAATATATATGGCTTTACAAAGGTAAATGTGATGTTTATTTGCTTTGAAAAATGTGAAGCAATATTAAAATGATAGTTTCTATATTACCTTCCATTGCTTTTTTAAGATACTCAAACAGCCTATTTGCTTCCTTAACCAATGGCTGCCCAAAGTGTGCATGAACAATTAAAAAAGCATGTAAGGATTGTGTATGGCTTAAAATGATAGAGTATGCTACTAAAATATTCTAATGGCTTTATTCAGCTGAATGTTATTTGGGAAAATTTTAACTGCCTTTCCCACTCTGTGAGAAAAACATAATAACTCTTTCAGATAATCCTATGCTTTCAAACCCTTTGGTAAATGAGGAATATAAATTATTTTTACTCGATTACAGATTTCAGCTTTAAATTCAGCAGTAGTCAGCTATTAGTGTACTGCTCAGATTTGATTTGGCAGAACTGTTTATTTAACTCTCATTACCCTTGCTTTTGCCTTTTTCTTTTAGATACACTCCAAAGACAAGAAGGAGGCTGACTGCAAGCCAGAGAAATTATCTGAGATCATCTGCCTTTTCCGTTCTCTTCTCTTTTGAAGATCCATTGTAAGTAGTCTTAAGTAGGTCATATGGGTCAGGGTTTTGTATGTGCTTGGTCATACGACCTGTATCTCACCTCAGATTACTATATATCCAGTCACATTACAGAATCACAGAACATTCATGGTTGGAAAGGACCTTCCAGATCACCAAGTCCAACTGAAAAAAAAAACCCAAAACACAACAAAACACAACACAATCACAACCACCCCTACACGCCTGCCACTAGAGCATATCCTGGAGCACCACATCTACTTGTTTCTTAAATACCTCCAGGGATGGTGATTCAACCACCGCCCTGGGAAGGCTGTTCCAGTGCCTCACCACTCTTTCTGAAAAGAATTTCTTCCTACTATCCAATCTAACCACCACCCCCCACCACCCCAACTTCATACCATTTCCTCTGGTTCTGTCATTAGTTACTAAGGAGAAGAGGCCAACATCCACCTCTCTACAACCTCCTTTCAGGTAGTTGTAGAGGGCAATGAGATCCCCGCTCAGTCTCCTCCTCTCCAAACTAAACATGCTCAGCTCCCTCAGCATCTCCTCATATGACATGTTCTCTAAACCCCTCACAAGCTTGGTAGCTCTCTTCTGGACACACTCCAGCATCTCAATGTCTTTCTTACAATGAGAGGCCCAGAACTGAACACAAAACTCCAGATGAGGCCTCACAAGTGCCAAGTACAAGAGCACAATAACCTCATTACAAGTGCATGTTCTGTCTCCTGAAGAGCATCTGTGTTAATATTGCATGTCAATATAGACTAAGGACATATAAAGGCGTATCACAGCCATGCTTTCTGTTACATTATAGGGCAAGGGTATGAGTCAAAAGAATTATTTCTTCATAGTACCCCTGACTTTCATTGGCAGAGTTTATGCCTCACTGACTTAGCACAGCATCGATGAAACTTTGTTTCCAAAATCTGTATTTTACTTTGAATTACACATCTTGCTGGAAGTGAAAATTCAAAGCACACTCAACCATTACAATTTTCATGACACTTTGAAGGTTTGGGATGACTTCTGTAATATAATGTCTGACGAGAGATTTGAAAGCTCAGCATCCGTAAGAGAAAGAAAAGTTGAAAGAAGAGATGTTAGAATATGAAACTAAGTACAAAATGAATGACAGGAAATGACATATGTCTAAGTGATATTAAATGAATGAGATATTAAAATGAGTGACAAGAAACATACCAAAAAAGCATATTTATAAGAATGCTGAAAATCTGATTAGTAGACAGGGATAGAGGAATGGGAATATCTATCCTTAAGTGAATAAATCAGCATGATAGGGATATCAGATACTTGGCCAGAAAAGGAGTGACTAGATTATACAAGTACGGACTGCCTTCTTCATTTAGAAATGTTGAAACTATCATTTGACTCCGTATTGTTTCCTTGTGATGAGTTTATGAGAAGCTCCAAAATTATTAAAATCATGCCATTTCTGAGAAGTGATCTGTTTTTCGTGCATCACTTCACAAATCCTTAATATCAGTATACATTCTAAAGTAACGATTTTGTATTTTCTTCAGGTTATTGAAAAATGTATGAATTACAAATTATGAAATTCATTGGTTTTCAGTCACTAACTGACTTTTTTTTATGAAAACTTGATCTGCTTTGTCATGAAAAAAAGCATTAAACAGTAAAATGTTTAAATCAATACATATTATTCAATTAAAGTATGAAAAAAGAAGAGAGAAAAATTAATTTGTGAAAAAAAATACTTGCTTTTAGTAAAAAAACAGAAACCTATTTCAAGTCAGTTTGCCAATTACTAACTGGAGAAACACAGGCCCTCAGAAGATTCAGAGAAAAAATTTTGAACAGACGGATATTTGTAAATGCAGATTTTAATAATAACAGGATTTATTTTATTCTTTTCTTTCTTTTTAATAAGCCAAGCAACAATAGAATATGGTCCGCTGTGCCACTGACTACCCCATGAAGATTCTTTTTGTAATACCAGGCCTTCTAAATTGTCATAATAATTTGACAGCCACTGGAAGATGAAATCTATACATAGATTGGAAAAGTACTGAAGTTGATACCTTCTAGTTTATTGCCACAGGCTTGAGTTTGTAAAACGGCATTTTCACTGGAATTAGTTTTTCATTTTGCCTATTTTCTATTCAAGTCTACTGCTACAAAAACCCCCCAGATTTCTTTACCTCAGTTTATGAAAATAAACCCTTTAACATGTCAAATCTCTGTATATTTGACCCATGATCATCATATCTCAGTAGGCCGCTTCTTTTGATATATATGAATTTTGGTTGCATTTGATTGCCAACTGAAAATGTTCACTGCTAATAGAATTAATAGGGCTTTCAACACTAAAAAAAATTGTTTAGATATTTAGAAATGTTGATATTCAGTTAATTTTATTGCTACTGTATTATTTGAGTGACAAGTGAAACTTTACTACCCACTAAATGATAAAATCATTTCTACAGGCGTAAAATATTTTCTTAAGTATACTGCAACCAGGGGAAAAATGTCAAAGAGTACTTGTCATCCATCCTATGAATTATTAAATGCTGTCTCACTCACTGCTAACAGATGGCAGGCAGCCATCCTGGGTAGCAGGGGTCTCTAAAATGGCAGGTAAGAATTGCTCTAATAGAGGAAAATAGTGCTCCACAAAGGTCTGTTTTTAAAGGAAATTCTTGGCAGAAATGTTAACAGAGTAACTGATGAGTAACTAGGTAAGTCAGAAAAATTGAAGTACATTAACACAAATATCTAGGGAGGGAAGAGGGGAGCATTTTATGGGCTGTGTTAGCTAAAGACAGGAACAGGGTAGAAGCACAGACTAAGCACAGTCTGCATGGTTTGTAACTTCAAGACCACATGGTACCTTTAGATTATCAGAGAGTCACCCTAGGCAATGCCTATACTAGCAAGTAATTTGGCTCAGTAGACCAGAAGATTGAAATGACTGCTTGTAAAGTAATTACTTCTCTACAATTTTTAGTTTAGTGTTTTTACATCAAACCAGATATAGTCTGATTGGTAGGACTGAACATCCCTCAAACACTTCACCAAATATATTCAAAAGTCCAGGCATTGATTCAAAGGTCTTTCTCCATTACATTGAGGAGTATGTTTTATATGCATCTGGAAAAGGTCTTGCTGTTACTTTTCCTCCGAAAGGATTCGAATTCATATGTACTAAAACTTTTCCATGAACAGATCAGAGTTAAGTAGGGGCAATTAGTGGATTTATTTCAAAACTGGATCAAAATATTCAGACATATCCCTGGGCTTCTTCTGAAATCAGGGGTGAAATTAAAAAAAAATATTAGGAAATAATCTATACATCTCCTTGGATTTTATCCTGCTATCTCCAGAGGAACCATACAGAGATACTGCACTCTTCCTCCCTTACCACTTCTAGCTCCTCTCTTCTGTCTCATCTCCTTCACTATGAAATTTCAGCAGTGGATGACATGATTGAATTACTACCTACAATGTTCTATTACTGTTTATGATGTCATTAGAACTCCTCAGTAGAACTCATTGATTACTTAGCACAGCTAATCATTATTTGAGGAGATACTTACGAAAATAGATCAGAATTATTTTAACTGCTGTTACATGATAGAAATTTATGTTCCATTTTACGAGTTTTAATACATGCAATACAATTCTTCCACATTATTCTGTGAATTTAGTTTGTGTTTCTTTTCTGTTAGATAATATACTGCAATAAATCAGTAAACCCTGAGCTACAAACTGTTGCTGAAACCAGTAACATTAGGAAACCTAGTGTTCTTTGTGCTGCTGATTAATAAAGACAACTTTAAGATAAACTTGATCATTGCCTTAGTGTTTTGCAAAATAAGATTCCTTTAAATAAATTTTACATACCTGAGTTTAGAACCTGTTAATACAAATTTAAAATATAAATATGTTACATAACATGGCAAGTTATAGGATGCAAACTCAGAGAAAAATATGTTCAAAAGTGTTCTGGTAAGCTTTTTTTAGTAAATTTAATTCATATAGCTGAAGTATTTCCTGGTATGTGAGAAGTGATGACCAGGAATGTAAGTATTTAAGTTATATTGAATGAGCATATACAAAATTGACCTTCTGCCTCTTCAGGTTAATTCTCTCTGCTCTTATAGAACAAGCGACATACTTTGAAATACTTGTTTACTGTGTTTTTGGTTTTAGACTTTTATACTAACTTCTTACATGTTTGGGTTTTTTTTAACATTGTTAAACATGCATTAAAGTCTCTATTAGGGCCTGGAGCACACTCCTTCTGTTGTGGATTGCAGCCCAGTGCCCATTGATCTGGACCCTGGCCTTTACCAGCGGATTGACCAGAACTTTGACCAACTTAACTTCAGACGTGCCTCAGCATTAAGGAATTTCCCAGTGACCACTCTACTATCCAGTCCCTGTTGGTGTTTCTGGACCCAAGCAGGACTCATTGGCTCTACTTTCTGACTTGACCCCAGATCTGCTCCATCATTAGAATCATAGAACAGTTACAGCTGGAAGAGACCTTGGAGATCATCAAGTCCAGCCTTTGCCCTAGCCCTCCAATGATGCCCCCCAATGCAACATCTACCCATCTCTTAAACACCTCCAGGGATGGTGACTCAATCAACTCCCTGTGGTTGACAGTGGTTGACAACCCTTTCAGTAAAGAAATTCCTCCTAATGTCTAGCCTGAACCTCCCCTGGCACAACTTCCATCCATTATTAGGGACTTCCCTGCTGACTGGGCCTCTGTGCTGAATCTGGCTACCCCTGCTGTGCCACAGCCCCACTCTCCTTGCTTGTCTGTGAGACAGAGCCCTGCTCCTGCTGGCCATGTTATCACCCACAGTTCCCCTGCCTTGCTGCTCCCTGACAGTCCCATACTGACAGCAAACAATGAATGTCATATTCAGCAGACACAACTGAAAGTACCAAGACTAAAAAATTTGCTTTCCTGAGATGATAGCTAACATACATAACAGAAAGATTGCTGTAAAACATTAGATGAGCATATGAAGAATGAAAATAAATTTTGCAGAACAAAAGGGGTACGTGTGGGGAGGACAGAAGGACAAACAGATCAATCGATCAACCAAACTGAAGCAAGTATCTGAAGAATGAGAATGTCTCAAAGAACCTCTTTGCAGTGAATACAAGGAACAGCTATGATACTATGATACAATCTGATTTATTTTCTCTCAAAAGTAAATCTGTGCTATCCAAAAAGAGATGTTAAATGCATGATACTAAATTAAGAACAGTAAATCTCCAGGATAGTTTCTACTTATTCAAAAGATGATAGAGAACTCAAAAAATACACTGCTGTTTTTAATCAATAATTTTTTGGACATTAAAAAACATGCATAAAAATGACTCAGGTACTTAAGTTGAAAACATGCTGTGGTACATGTTGGAGAAGTGCCCAGTCCAAATGGGAGACCAAAATATTGGGTCGAGACTATAATACAGACCCAGTGCTTGACACATGCATTCCATGTATAAAAGGATATAAGTAGTAATTTCTGGTGAATTTAAATTAAGATATTAAACATAAAAAGGTAAAATCATTTGAAATACAAAAAAAAAAAGGATAATCAGAAATTTTTTTTTTCCTCTTAAGTTGTACAGTATCACTCAAAAATGTCAGGCAGTAAATTTAAAATTTCTGGTTAAAGAAAACAAAGGGGAGGGGGATGGTATGTAGTGTAGGAGGAATACATTTCTACTAATCAGGATGTGGTCCAAAACAAAAATAAATTAATTTCTCAGTTTTGAATAAGATTAATGAGAATAAATATGCAAACATTTGCTATTAAAATGACTAAATGGAAGCATATCTCATCCTGTTTATTGCAGTCATATCTGGAAATCAGCCAATCTCTATCTGATAGCTCTGAAATTTCAAATCCAGTACCAGGTATTCTAAGTAGACCTATTAAGTAAATGATTTATCAAAATTGAGAAATGTTTATTTAGGATGTATACATAAGAAAAGAATGGGTAAGGTCAGGTCTGTAAATGTGACCATCATCAATATACATGAGAAGAAATCACATAAGAAAGGGAAATAAGTGGAAAGAGGGGCATAGTGCAACTTTGACTGCATTAAAAATGAACTGACAATATCTGGCAAACGACAGTCCTTGACTTCTTCCCAAAGCATATATCCTTGCTACCCAAAGCCTTCCTTATTCACTTAATACACCTTCCAATCTGAAAACCTTCTACCATGAAATAAATACCTTGGTAGGTGGGGGAAGAGCAATGGATACAGTCCATTTTGACTTCAGTAAGGCTTTTGATCTCTTCTTCGCAAGGATCCTCATGGAGAAGCTGATGAAACAGTGGCTGGATGAGCAGACAGTGAGGTAGATTAAAAACTGGCTGATGACACAAATTGGAGGATGAGTACCTGATACACAAGAGTGCCATGCTGCCATCCAGAGGGACCTTAGCAGGCTAAAGGGCTCACAGGAACTTTATGAAGCTCAACATGGGGAAGTGCAAAGTCCTGCACCCGGGAAAGAATAACTCCATGCATGAGCATGAGTTGGGGACCAACTAGCTAGAAAACAAATTTATAGAAAAGGCCTTTGGAGATCTGGTGGAGAGCAAGCTGAACATGAGGAAACATACCTTTTTACTGTGAGAATGACTGAGCTCTGTCAGTGGTTGCCCAGAAATGCCATTTAGACATGATCCTGGGTCCTGGGCTTTAGGTGTCCCTGCTTGAGCAGGAGATTGGGCCAGATGACCTCTAGAGTTCTCTTCCAACACCAACCATTCTGTGATTCTGTTCTCAAGTGTGTTTCAAAGGTAGAAAAGTAGACCAAGATTCACATTCAGACTCAATCACTGGGGTAAAACTGTTTTCCCAATAGCTGGAGTCTTCTAAGATCAAACACTTTATTTAATATTTGGAATAAGAGGGGATTTGGTGTTAGGTTTTAAATGACAACTGGCATATGAAGCAGGTAATCTTTTTGGGTCCTATATAGGAGGCTAATCCACCACTTATTAACCTTTAGGTTTTTTGCACAATTACATGACAGATGAAAAAGGTAATGGCTTTACCAACGGGAAAAATAATTCAAGATTACCTGACTGTTTCCATTTCATTAATTTGTTTACATTTTCCATGGTCATATCAGAATCTCCAGATTATGTCTGAGAAATAGGCCATTTAAAAAATACAATCGTATATAACCAGAAACAGAGCTAGAAACTGTACAGGGTTCATGAACTACTAGTCACAGCAAATGACCTTGGAATCAAAAAAAAATAATCATCCAGCCAACCAAGCAATATTGGATTTGTGTCAGAAGTGTAAGATATTTAAAGACAAATAATATAGGATCACAGGCAATTCCAGCATAGTGTATGTGGACAGTTTGGCAGCTCTTAGATTTACAGCACCATGGTTCTATCTGTGCGGGCATAAACCAGTCAAGTTGTTCTATGGCAGGTGTCATAATGGCTTTACAGGGCATTTAAAAAGGAATATGCAACAAGGACACATTTTCCCTATGGAAATCCATAAATAAGAACAAACCAGTTTTTTTTGGGAAAAAAAAAAGCATTCAGACTGTCAAAACGCATTCCTTTCTCTGTATTTCATTTTCTTTATTGTACTATATAATCACTGTTAGTTGAATGATTCCGGTGGTTTTCCTTGAATACCCTTGCGTAATAGGATATTAGATACATTTATTATTCTTCAGAAGCCAAATTGCTTCTTGAAGTCTAAGTAATATGATTTTGTTTTGACTTCTGTATATACTAGCTTATAGTGTTATCAGTCAGGTAAGTTCAAAGTTATATAATTTTTTTATGCTGTTTGAATTAGGTAGTTAGTAAACCAATGTTTACTTTCACACTCATGTGTGCACAAAAAAACCTAACCAAGCAGCTGAAAAGGTACAGTCAGTGTATAAATGGTAAGTTTATAAATGGTAAGTTTAAACACAGAAATAGAGGACACTTAAAACCCAAGGTGTTGAGAGAACTCAGGTCGCATACTTTGGGCCTAATTTCCTATGGGCCAATGACACAGTGGAAGAATAAGCTAAAAAAAATAGTTTCTGAAGTACTCAACTGTATTAAGGCTAACATTAATTGTAATAGAGCACCAAGCAATGATAATGAAGTCATAACCTCATGTACTGAGGAAGACAAAGAAAGAAGCTATTTGAGATTGATAGCTTTTCCTTTCACTGAGGTTTGGTCATGTCAGGATTGAAGTATTGCACGGAAAAAAGAACTATTTATTAATTTAGTTAAAATAATCTAAAAAATTATTTATTTATTCATTTGGAAATACTTTTAATTATTATTCTATTATTAAAGGTTCTTGTCTACTAATCATTTATATTTATATCTGACCCACATCTTTGCGGTAGTTTATGCTTCCTCCTTCTTTCTGGTGTGTGTAAAGCCACAATATATATGGATACTTCAAAGCAGTTTGGATTTTACTGTTATAGACCTAAATTGCAATTGTTCACTAGAATTCTTCACTTATTACCAAGAAGAAAATGTGTACTGTTTTGAGCTAGAATGCAAAAGCTATAACAAGCAGACATTGTGAGTAGACTTCTGAACAAAGTATGAAAATCTAATATATCATTCTCCCCATCTCTCCACTTTTTTTGGTACTTTATGCAGACAGAATAAGAAATGTATACATAGGTGCTTGGTTTTTCTTTTTCTTTTTCTCCTTTTCTTTTTTCTCCTTCTTCTCCTTTTCTTTCTCCTTATTTAAATGGCAATTACAGAGTAAGAGCAGGTCCTATTTCTACACATGATTTTGAAAAATAAAGGCACAGAAAAGTTTCTGAGCATTTATCAGGCCAGGCTATTGCACAGTATTAAATAAAGGTAAAGCTATGAGCAGATGAGCAAAAAGCAGCCTGCATGGTGTCACAGATGTCTAATTGAGTATGTGCCAGGCTATTTATCTAACTAGTGCTCTCACCTGGTGTACAAATGTGGCCACTCTTAATAATTCAGAAGTCTTTAATTGAAGTCCTGTATGCTGTGTCACTCCAAAAGGAACTGTACAATCAATGGAAAAGATAAATGATAAAAGGACTGGGTCATTTGACTGTTAAATACAAGCAAATGACTTTTGCTTTCCACACTAGACCCTTGCTGTAGGACAAGTATATCTTATGCAGTGGAAAACAAGAGAGAGTGCACCATCAGACAGCATTGTACGCAGTGTTAGGATATACACAGAAATTAATTTCTCATAATCTTTCCTGTTTCAGAGAAGAATCTCAGTTTTCTGGAGGTTTATCAAGGAAATACATTAACGGTACTTTTCATCTCCATGACCAAATCAATTTAGAATTACAACTTCTACTCTTTATTTTTGTAAAACTTTGACCAATAGTGTCTTGTGCACTGTAATTTCTGCACCAAGACAGGTAGAAACAATAAAAAACAAAATAAACCCACGTCCAAATGCAAACATTCTGACATTATCACATAGGCTTTCATGACATTGTAACCCTTACAGAGACTTTGCTACCATTAAAGTGATTGGTATTTCTGGTACAATCTTAATATGCTTATCCAACCCCTTGTATCTGTTTTGAGCAATGTCTTTGTCCTTCGAAGTGGAGCAGAAGCAAAATCAGTCAATAAGCTATAGGCCATGGACAGATACAATGACTCTCCATTATGGCATCTGGAAGAAAAAAGTATAAAAGAAACAAAGTACAAGTTGTTTCTTCATACGTGATCTTAGCCTTAATACTACAAGATTTTATTAACATATTAAAATTGGAACACAAATTTTAAAAAGTTTATAATGAATTTATAACCTGAATAAGAATACATAAAATATATGATTATTTACTTGTACTTAAAAATATTTTATTTTGAAAACAACAAAAAAAATTACATTATCTTTCAAGTATGATATCATTTAATATTATTGGAGATGTAATAGAAGTAATATCTTTCTTTTAATTAGTATTTTGTCTCATTGGTTAGATTGTACCAGATGAACATGAGAGGTATCATTTGGAGTCCTCATGTATTCAATTCAGCTACCACATAGAACATGATTGCAGTCACTCTAGATAGTTTAATAAAGAGTTTCCATCACCCAGGATCATGGACTCAGACACAATATTCACTGCATGGCTGGATTTTTCACAGAAGACTTTTTTATTTAATCTCTTCCTTGCCAGCACTTTGAAGGATTTCATATAAAGAATTTGCCAGGTTCTCTATTTTAAAGGAAATTTGTTATAACCAGAACCAGAGGTAATTAGAAGTGGAAATGAAACATTTATTGATTTCACATCGCCATAAGTCATTTATGTGTTTAAAGTAGTGAAGAAAATAGGTTTTAATTTAAACAAATCTCCTCTAATTACCACTATGATTTGAAGACATTTGATCAATACTGAGGTACAAAGTGGGCTCTGAAGGTTGTTTTGTTTTTTTCCTCAGACAAGTATCATCATTGGAAAACTTTAAAAATATAATTTATAATATTTTATAGTATGATAAATTAAAATTGGGTTGAATTCTTTTTGCTGTGAGGCATCAGAAAATAAATCATATAGAAAAATGTCAAAAGTCTGAAAAATTTGTAGCTGAGGCAGTTATAGTTGCTTCTACCAAACCGTAGAGTACTATTTAATTATTTTTAAATAATCATTGAAGTAAGAGAAATGTTTCACTTTGTGGTCTGACTTGCTCACTGTTGCAGAGGCATGCTTCTCATAGATTTGAAATTATCTGTCATCTTTGTAAGCCTTGCCATAACTTTTATTTAGGTAGTGTTAATAGGTTATTGGATGGTAATAGTAGATTAGCAGAGTGTTAGAAGAAAGTTTGAGTCAGAATCTTTTCAGGCTTGTTTAAGGTCACGGAACATGAACTGTGGGAAATATTATTCCAGTGCGTCTTCCATATTTTGGTAGTCAGGGTTTTTTTCTAATTATTTCAGACTGGCATTTTAGGCAATTTACTATATGACGCAGATTCTGACCTCCCAGATATTTAATAGTCCTGGAACCCTTCAAAGCAGTGTTGAGTCATAAGGATTAATCTAAATTTGACTTTGACAAGCTCCTTGATGCTATATGGATTACTGACATTTATTTAATACTGTACTTGTCAAATGTCATGTGTGAGCTGGCTCCCACATGCACTCATCTAGGTCTGTTCACTCTTAGTTAAACAAATCTCTAAGTAGCTTCTATCTCACTGACTTTTCAACTGAATCATTGAGGGAAAAGAACAAATAAAAGGAGCAACCTACTATAGTAGAAGCAAATAGGCTGTTTCCAGACTCTTCTTTGAGCAGCTTTGCCATTCCTCTTTAACACATTCATTTCCACTCAGGTGGGAAGGACCCTAGGTTTCTCTGGCATAGTCCATATCTTTTATTAACTTACTTGCCAAAATCTAAATATTCCCTCATTTCCTTTATAGTTTCTCCCTTGAAAGATTCATGTGATCTTCATTTTTGTAATATTCTGCAGGCATATTCTTTGCCTGCTATCATAGTCTGAGAGCTGAACAAAGAAACTTGCAAGGATTTACAGTAGGTTACATCCTGCTTTTTGAACCCCTATTCTTTAGCTAAGTAGCATTCTGGCTAAGTAGCATTTTCAAGTTCACAAGCACTTGGAAAAGGCATCTTAAAATAATATACAATAATATCTGTATTACATAATACTAGAATTCTGATCTCATTCCTTAAGAGAAAAAAGATAGATATCTTTCCTATTCAGATTGATATTATCATTTGGCCTTTGAGCAAGTTTGTACTTGGATAAAATCTCTTCAAACTGTCTTACAGTCCCAAGTAAAAATCATAACATTGAGGTTATAAAATTTCCTTTTGCAAATGCAGGTAGCTAAAGAACAAAAACCATAAAAAACTAATTCTAATTCACTAAAACCTTTCCAACAGCTAAGTGAAAAAAAAATCATAAATAATTAAACAAATCAATTTTGAAATGAGCAATGAAATCATGCATGTAATAAGAGAATTATGATCTTGAGAAATACAAGTCTTCTAGAATGATGCAATCCAAATAATCTACTTTGAAAAAATCAGTCATAATCAAATTGAAACAGTAAAAATACTATATAGAATGAATCCCAGATATAAGTCCTTGAAACTCAAAAAGTTAGTATTTGAAGTACTAATATCATTATTTATATTATTCTTTAAAGGACACTAGAAACGGCTCAACAATATGGAACAGTGGAAGACTAAACTACTGCACGTGTCAAATTAACTGTCTAGTCTCTGTTCACTGAATATTTAACATGCACTGTAATTGACTTTTTATTTTCACATCCATATTGAAGCAGATGCATAAATTTCTCAGCAGCTCAGTGAAATTTCATGTAGCTTACAGGAACATTGCAATGTGATCCTCATAAAATTCTACAGGATACATTAACAAATCTGAATTAACAAGTGCTGTGAATAACAGCATAGATGCAGTACAGTCAGTTTAACATATCTCTGCATTGACTAGAACTATTATATACAAACAAATTTGTTAAGAAAAACTAAGAGATGCTTTAACTAGCAAAGCTTTAACTTCTTAGCACTAAAGGTTTTGTTGTATTTCAGTGCATTGCCAAGAACAACTAACAAATTATCTAACATTTGTAAATGATTACGTCAACTTTGTTTCTCATTCTTTTGTAAGAAAGTTGATGTACTACAGAAAAATCAACTTCCACATCCTCAAACCTAATGAAGCTGCAATTCAATGTATTCCTGTAGTGAAATAAATGGTACAATTACATACCTTGAACACTCTAGGGAAATACAAGTACTCAGCAGACTTGTATCAATGCTTTCCAGGTAATGTGTTCCTCTTTGATCACTACATTTCCATAAAATATATAGATGAAAGGCATCTTCATGAAACTACTTATGCTACATAGCAAATAAAGGCTCTATTTCATTAAAAGTGCTTATCTTCACTTGGAAATAATAAATCTTCTGCAAATACCTATACTGAGCTAGGACAGTGTTAATTGCCTAGTGCTCCTGCTTCACCTTAAAGAACTTAACAACTTGTATTAATGCCTAGTTTATGTGTCCTTTAAATGTATCTATCTGTTTGTGGTTTCAGTTTATCCAAAATATAATTGATTATTTCAAAATGGAGATGTTTTAGGATTAGGATCTTATCATCTGAATAGGATATATTCACCAGGTACAGCATAGGATCATATTGATGCCTCAGCAACCTTACTGCTATTTATGTGCTGTTTTCTGAGCAATTTGTTATGTATTAGAATGGAAGAATGGTTGAAACCTAAGGAAAATGTCTTGACATTTAGATACTTTGACATTTTCCATCAATATTAACATGGCTATAAAACACTCATCCTTGATGCCATTTAAGGGTGAAGTAATGTTTATTAATTAGAAATTTTGTTTAATCTGTTTTAGATACTAAAGGTCATGTATTTTTTTATTCCTTAGAGTGATTATTTTTAAATCTACAGAGAAGCAAATTCTTTCATAAATTAAATAATATTTAAATAATATTTTAACCCTCATAAATTTGTGGACCCCTGGGAATACTATTCAAAGAATGAAAAAACAAATGCTTTCTAGTTTAAACATTCTTCCTCTGTTGCTCTGAAATAAATAAAACTCTATTTTTCAAATCTTGTTAATATGAAAATGTTCAGTTCAATGGTATAAAAAAGTAACACATACGATTAATTAAGTGTAACTTGAAAAGAGAACCTTTAACTTATAACTTTGTCAGTGAAGAATATTTACACTAGTAATTTCTAACACAATAAAATATATCTACCTATATTGATATAATGAAGTTCTTCCAAAATGGTTTAATACAGAAGTGACATAATTTATTCTGTTGAACAGTTTTTTACTATCGTAACCCATTATGCCAACTTTATAAATAAAATTACTAATGTCACAGAAGACCTGAAGTAGTTTGAAATAGTGAGACCAAACAATAAGCATTTACTCTGGATGTTTGATCTTTCTTCCACTGATGAGCTGATGACTTCTGCTTTTTTTTCTCTTTTACTGTGTGTGATAATTTTCACTTGTATTGAGTAAAGGAAAACAGGAAAAAATGCAAGAAAAACAGCAAAGAAGAAAAAATACGAAAGGAAATAGCTAGCTCTGGTAAACCAGAAGACAATACTTGTATTCTGTGCTTTCCCATAATAAAAAAAAAAAGAAATCAATCCCTTTGGACCCTGACTGAGAGAGAAACAGTTCTCTGAAGTCAAAGACAAATTTCTTATTAATTCTAACCGATTTTGTTTGGACCCTTTGTATCTAAAAAACAGCATAAAATGTGTTTTATTCTTTAATTTTGTCCTTTAGTAAGTGCTTTAGTAAATGTAAATTTCCACTCTACACTGAAAGGTACTCTAGGTGAGAGTATGTCAACAGGATAATTTCACCATAATAGTGATAACATTATACAATGTTGTATACTTGGGATTACACAGTTATTTCAGATTTAATTAATAAATTAACACACATTTCCCAATCTTATGCTTATATATTGAATATATTGTCAATTATTATACTTCAGCTGGATAACAGAAAAATATCCATTGTTTACTGCTGGTCTTATTCTTCACTGTTGGTAATGCTTTTGCAAAGTATGTGTTCTGACTCTCCTTAGTATTAAGAAATAAACTGGGTTTGCTTGATATCACTAAGGAGGCACAGATGAAAAATGTTTTATTTGATAGTGCTTATTAGGTGGAATAGTCTCTTAAAATGATGCAGGTAAACTTCATTTATGGAAGAAAATTTTTATGCAGTGTTTGTGACATTTCACTCACATCCCAGTAAACTCTTGCTGCAATTAAATGATACAATTTGAAAACCAGTCATGACTAAGCTCAGTTGAGTACTTTTAGCCCTAAATAGAGCATCTGGTCATTTCATTAACAGAATATTAACACAAGTTTTGTAGAAAATGTAATAACTTTAGTTAATGCTATGCATTCTGTTCATAGACTGTATTTACAAAACAGCCCTAATTTCTCTTATCTTAGTGTTAGCCCCTGCTAACTCTCTTAGCTAGACTTACAGCTGCTTAATTTAAAACTGATTTATTTTTTTAGTACCATGTGATACCATCTAATCTCTTAAATAACTGCTTAATTCTAGTTAACTTCCTGAAGTTACACTTTAGTAGGTTAGCATCTGACATTAAACTGGACTCATAAATGAACACAAATCCTGTGATTTAGCTCCTGGTGGACACACAGCACAGCAGAGCTTCAGAAAATCAAGATTTAGCTGAATGAAATGTTGTGGTTTTGCTTCAGATCGAACATCCTACAGCTTAACCTTGAAGGAAAATTATAGGTACTTTAGACTAAAAACAAAGAAAGTCTTTATCTAATGAGATTTAGATCCCTTTGAATGTATTTATTTCAGGATATCACTAAAGTAAACTTATTATAGGCATATATTTGAAGAGGTTATGCAAAGGACTGCAACCTTTCATTTAACTTACATCAAATATACTTTATTTTAAAAAAAAAAACAAAGAACCAAGAGTGCATTTTTTTTTCCATCTAAACTGTACATGATTTTACCAATGATACAAAATAAGGGAAGGTTTTAAACAATCACTAGTATTTATATCCACTCACTGAATTTAAACTGACTGCAATGCAAGTGCCAATTTTTAAGTGGGAAATAAGGACTGAAAGTTAACACTTTCTGAGATGGCCTCACAAGAACCAGAATTGTGCATCCAAATTCTATAGAAGTACTTGAAAAAATAGCCTTATCCTATTTTATAAGGATGATAGTAGGTGTGTCTTTTCCTGGCCCTTCTTTTAAAACTGTATTTTCAGCACTGATTCATCAGTGAGAGTGGAGAGCAGTGAGATTCTGCTCTTACCCTACATGGCTTATCTATTAAAGTTAGCAGTCTAACTGCATTTAATAAGATCCTCAAGTAAAGCTTTTTTTCAAAGCTGTTTGCATGACCTGCCTGATTGTCAGAACTAGCTAACAAAGATATTTTTGTTCATGAAATATAGGAGAAAACATACTTTTTTTTTTTCTGAATATAAAAATGTACAACATGGATACTTCTCTGGTATCCTCCTGATTTGGCCAATCAGAATCTCTCTTTGGAGAGACATTGTTTTTAGAATGGTTTCATTCAGGGTACAAGGGCATATGTATTTGAGATGCAGAAATAATTATTAAATAATTATTGGTGAATATTGCAGGAAATTTGAAAGAATAGGACAAAAGATATCCACACTTGCAATTGAACTTAATGCTATGGTTGTGCTAGAGCTCATACCAGAGAATATAAATCTCAACACATAATGAGATCTCTAGAAGACTTTTCTATTGATGGGAAATCTGTTGAAGTTCAGGGGCTCATGTAATCCAAGGCTTTATTTCACCAGTAATAAAGTCTTCTGTAACACTTCCAATGTCATCTTGAGAGGAAGGTTTCTGAAGAGTGAGCAGAGCAGCTGTTGCCTAGTAGGGAGGAAAATTGATGACTTGACACTTGGCAGCTGCAAATTTGTATACAGTTTAATAGTGGAAAGGCAGTGTACAAGAAAACTGCAGGTTGCTCACCTCCTGGGTCTAGCACACCTAGGTTTTGTAAATTATTGTGGCTTAATCAAAAAGGAGTTCTTCATTTTCATAATACTAAAGTTTTAAAGTGCCTTTTTTTTTTCCTTAGTCCAGTCACAGATTCTAGGTTTTTAACATTCTAAAGTTTTACTGAATGTGAGACTTATAAACAGTATGTAAATATATCTATACCTATATAGTTTTATTTTTTACTTCATTAGGAAAACTATCCCTGTTTAAATAAATAGGACCTGAAAAGAATCCCTAAACTAATGTTTAGCAACTGTATGAAAAGAAATCATGAAGGAAACCTTGATGAAACCAAGGTATCTACTGTGGATTTGACAAAGTTGAGGAGAGGATTCATTACTAGAATATGAAATGCTTAAAAATAAAACCACTGAAGAAACATTTTAAATTATATCAAGTATGCTGCTTCTAGTTGTTTTTGATAAATTATATGTTCAAACTTGAATCAACTCTAGTTTGTTACCACCATTGATAAACAGCAGAACAAAGCCTGCATGTGAAGGAAAACTTAATTGTTCAGTACTACAATTTTCCCTGACACCAGTAGGTGGTAAATTTTGATAGTGGTGCACAAAATATATTACCTACAGTCTCATACCATATTAGGAAAGTTCAGAGGGTCTTACTCAAATGAAAGTGTACTTCTGTTACTATTAAATGACAATAAAATTGAAAGTGTTCTGTTTTAAAAGTATAATATTACGTGTAAGGGGTTATGACTTTGTTGCTTCAAAATTTTTCATTTAAAGCTGTAAAACTTTATTGAAATCAGTGGACTTTCAGAAGGGGGTTGAAGTTGACATAGGATCTGAAAAAGGGCCACAACGCAATGCATAATATTAAACCCAGGGAATTATTTAATACATTGTAAATCCTTTCAAATTATATTTAGTTTGATTACTGTATTATGAAGAGTGAATAGTACAGTATCTTAGTTCAGTAATGGTAATGGTTATGATTACTACTAACTTCCCCTTTTGTGTAGGTGTATATGAGGACTTTGAGAGTGACTTCTGAAAATTGCTGTGATTAAAATTGTTAAAAATCTCTATTGTTATGCTTTTTAGATGTCTGTGACTCATTTGTAAAATGAAACAGCAAACATCTGTTAATGACAATATTAAATCTTCTATCCACTTATCAGTTTTCTTCTGTTGCCAAAATTTATGAATAGCTTCAGCCTACTGAACACAGCACTAGTATTTTTCTGTAATACCAAAGGGAGCCAGTTGTGAGAAAATTCAAGAGAAACTTGGATGGCTTATAACTTCAGAAATTAACTTGACAGGAACTAATTGCAACCAAAAGTTATCACAGAGACTTCCGGCAAGGAGTTCTAAATGGAGTACATAAAGTAGATAAATGATGTGTTGTATAAATGACTGAAAAGGAAACTACATTCATGTACTGAAGTGATGACAGCTATGTAACTACCTAGAGAGATGAGAGATAGAAGGATCATTCTTCTCTGTCATGAAGTAATCACCTGCTATGCTGTAGGCACAATCAAAATAGCAACATCTCTTCCACTCAATGCAAATTCTCCTCTGAGTTCTGCTTACGCTTTATCATTTGCACATCCTGATTTAGGAACTTCTTGTCATTCTCATTTCTCATATACTGAATTTTCAATATATTGCTCTTACTTTCTCATTTAGACATTAAGAAGGTCAATATGTTGCTACTCTGATACATCTTATCCAGTTATTTTCTGGGAATGTTTTAGTTGTCCATTATTTATAGTTAGCTGTGATGTTTATATATGCAGAAAACAACATTTTCCTGCTGAAAAAAATCTCTCTTAGATTTTCCTGTAGTTATATACAAATGTTGTGCTTTTTAATTGTGGACAATTACATGTTTACTGTCCTATATGAAGCCTCAGCTCCAGCACACATGGGCTATAGCACTCTCTGCTTCCATGTAAAAAGAAAGAATAATATAAACAAACCTTAAAATCATGCAAACAGTGAATCTTAGAAAACTAAGCTACTTCATTCAAATACAAAGTGTTTAATTAAGACAAAGAATAGTTTGGAGTCTGAATGTGAATAAATGAAGTTAACAGTTTCCTATCTGGTATTTTTTTTCTTTCACACTTTTTAAATCCATGCCTCCTCAGATATGTTTCACAAGGTATCCCACCAGCACTCTCTACCTTTCAGGCAATCTAAACAGACAGAAGCATACAGCATGAATATTAAAATGGGAAATTCGTCTCAGAAACATACAAAAGTATTTCCACTTGGATCTCAATAAAAATAGGCACCATCTATGCATCTGAGGACAGTCCTTGGGTTGGAATTCAGGTCCAGATTGTCAATAGATAGTAATAGTTTTTAGACTCCTTCACAGTGGCTATCTGGTCATTACAGTCAATGAGTAACTAGGTGACTCCATTGGCTGTGTTGACTGTGAGAAGTACTTAAACATGGTATTTACGACTCAAATCAGCTACCTACAACTAGGTACCTAATATTATCTGAGCTTTATTAGGATGATTAAGACATCTCTACAGGGTTGAAAATATGGCACAGAAAATAAAAGGAGACCCACTTCCTACTGGACCAGCACATAGAAACCAAGAATATATTTGGACAACTTAAATGGCAGTTCCTGTTTATTTTTGGGCAAGTGAAGCTCACAAGCAGATATCTACATTAAGATGATTACTACTGTGGTTCTGGCCAGCACTGGAGTCACAGCAAGTCCTCCTTCTTGCTAAACTTTCTCCTGGAAGTATAAGGGGAAGGATAAAACTCTAAGCCTAACTTTAATCTTGGCACTGTCAAAAGGTGAACTGAAAAGACCAGTAATTTACACTGATATTATTTATTAGTGAATTAATAGAATATGAAGATGGAATATTACCAGGGATATTATTCTGAGGCTATGCTAATTTCTTAAAATGTCTTACTGACATTTAGGATACAACACATTTTTTTGAACTTAGGAAACAGCACAGATGTATGTACCTCAAATAGATACCCGAGGCTCATTTTATATTTAATGAGGAGAAAGAATCACTTATAAGGTATCATTTATTTTATTCTTATACAGTCATTTAGCACAGGTATAAATCATACTCTAAAAATGTCTATTTCTCTTCAGTAGCTCTAACAGAAACCTGAGGATATCACCTAAGGTGTAGACATTTATATAACAGATTACTAAAGTTAAGTGCAAGGAATTTCCCTCAAAAAATACCATTACTGTGAATTGATAGTAGTGTACCTAGCTTAACCTTGAAATTTGAAATCACTAGTCAGTGCATCAGATTCTAGCCCTTTCATCAGATGAAACCTTTGAAATCCATGTTACGTTTCATACTAGTACTTCAGCAGAAATGCATTTCTCTATACAAATTGATATTGAGAGGCAAGAATAGTAGAGAAAGCAATGAAGTACAAAGGTTAAATTCAAACGATGATAAAGTTTGTAGCAAATGGACAATGATACACAATCAACTATTTTAATTTAAAAATTGCTACTATTTCTAGTGCATTCATAAGAAAAAGCTTGATGCCATGAGCAAAATAATGAATATAGGAAGAAGTTCCTTCTGTGTTGATTTCAACAACAGTAATGCTGATCCATGGTTAAATGTGTATACTTTCATATAGAATGAGAAATGTTACATTGTGACATTTTTAAAATCAATAATTTAACACACAATCAAAACAGATTTAAGCTTCTATATTTGCTAGGAAAAAAGTACAATTTCTAGAAACTAAAGCATTCATTAAATTAAGTCAGAAATGAAATTTAAAGAATTCCAGATAGCAAGAAATTACTTTGGAAAACTGAATTTATTTCAACCTGCAAATGAGATAATAGTTTGGGTTTTGGTTTTTTTTTTTAGAATAAATAAAGGATGAAATTTAAAGTTCGAGTGTTTCTAAGTTCTGCATTAAACATCATAATTAACTGTAGTTCAGATCATTGCTTTTTCTTGGGCTATTTTCTTTTTGTTAGTGCACCTTATGAAAGTGTGAGTACAGGTTACTGACTGCATCTTCAGCACAGCTCTTACTATTCCATTCACTCTGGAAAAAAAAA